>JAEIHA010000581.1:0-315522 GCA_018904595.1 Zaprionus indianus
ATCAGCTGCTCGCCCGCCAAATATCAAAACCTGAAAAAAACTACAAACATAAATATCAATATAAACTATTTGAATCACATTACTATTTCGCAAATAAAAATTCTCACCCTTACTGCCGTCACTTCTGCAAAAGCGCCGTCCTCCAAAGTACGTCCTGCTGCTACCAGTTTACCTGCAAACAAACAAATATAAAAATTAAATAAATGCAACCTACAAACATAATTACAAATTTAAAACTCGCCTCATCGAATGACAGTCCTGTCTGTTTTCCGCATTCATGTACCTGCAGTCCTCCTCGTCACCTGCAAATAAAGAACTTCAAAATACAATTAAAAACTATATACAAATACATATAAATGCGACAACTTACCTGGGGATACTGCCAGATGTGATTGTCCGTGCCCTTCACCACCAGGAGCTGCTCGTCCGCTTATTATCTTAACCTGAAAAAGAGCACAAACAAAAATATCAATATAAACTAATTTTCCACAAATAACCAATCTGCAAAACTGTCGTCTTCCATAATAAATTCAATCTACACAAACAATATACAATTACACATAAACGCGCAAACCTACCTTGGGATACTGCCAGATGAGATTGCCCATATCCAACTCGCCATCAGGACGCCTGTCGTCAACAAAAAAAAAAAAAAACTAATCACGCCGCTGGATATCACTGCAGCCGTACTTTACCGTGCCTCATCAGTCTGCTGCCCGTACCCGGATACTCCCGCCTACTCACTGTCACTGACCATATACTGGCCACCTATATCAATCAAGTCAATAATAAATATAAATGATAAATAAATAAATAAATAAATAATTAATCTAACATATAAATAAATAATAAACAAACCTTCCTTCTGGAACATCACTCCTGCCCAGTCGCCGCCTGCCGCCATACTGCTGTTGCCTTTGAGTTTCTGCCTTCATCTGACTGCAAACTGAAATACAGCAAATAATATTAATCAATACTTATAAATTACAATCTCACATAACTACTTTAACATAAATACTAATAAAATAATATTGAATTAAAAAGTTAATTATAAAACAATACGAAAATATAAATTCACATAAAACAATAAAAAAGTAAATAATAAAGCAACATGCAAATATTAACTCATATAAAACAATATAAAAGTAAATAACTAAATAATAAGCAAATTCTAATTCATATAAAACAGTAAAATAAGTAAATAATAAAACAATAATATAAAATAAAAAACATAACAATATTATGCCAGCACTCAAACACTCAATTGATCAACTCACAAACAATCTATCTTGCTCAATGCGCACGCCATCACCTATCTCAACACAATACATGAATGCACGCACACACACATACACTAACACAAGCAACCACTTTTCCAAATACGTTTTTCTAAAAACGCTTCAACATAATTGGCCCAATCAGCATATATACACATGCAACTATCAACACACACATACTTAATTCAAGCTCTAATTTTGCCAACCACACATACATACACAAATTTACCTCCGCAATCAACTCACACACAAGACCATATAATAAAATAACAACAACTAACATACTACGTCACTATTGCTAATCCATCAACTACCTATAACAACAAATCAAACATTAAACACAAAATATAATTAAACTAACATAAATGATAAAACACTTTAAAAATTTGCCAGCCATAAATACCTGCGCTCAAACCATGCTGCCGATACCAACTGATGCAACTCAGAGCCAATGTGATACATCGGCAATCATCGATATGTGCATAGGTGGCAACACTCAAACAACAACATCTCCCCACCTGAGACCTGTGCAACATGCAGTCCACTGCAATGACAACAGCAGCTAGTGCACGCTCGCCAAAACACCATCCAATGAATCAGGAATCAGCTGTACCAGCCCGTCAACCAAATCCTAGCAAACAGCAACAACAGCAGCAGCATGCAGATGCGCCAATCAAATGACCGCAGCAGTCATCCCAGCCAATATGTGGATTTGAGACTTCGTGCGGGCAAAACACAACAAGCCAGCAACAGCAACAACAGCTGCGATGAAAACACCAATCAACACCAGCCAGCTCTTCAGAGGGAAAATCAAATAGCTATTTGAGTTTTGTAGTAATGATTCTTGCTAAGCTCAACAGTCACCTTGCGGTGTTTAAAGCCCCAAGCAACAACAGCAACGTCATTTCGCAAACAGCAAAGCCCAGCTGGACCAATACAGCAGCAAGCAGCAACAACATAACCGGTTTTTCACTATCAGGCAGCTATTATCCCACCACGTCGCAATTTACGGGAGACGCAGAATTTCGTCAAGCTCTGCCAAACTGTGGCCAACAAAATGAGGATCACCATAGCCGAGCCAAGATACGATGAAATGGCAGATGACCGTAATGTAAACTATTCACAGTCGAACTATAATGCCGCTGCAAAAGATCTGCAGATAATTATGGTGGTCGTGAATAATCAACAGCAGTAAACCACACGCTTGCAAACTGCAGCATCAACAGTGCAACAACAACAGCAGCTAACTGTCACGCACCAGGTTTACGCCATTACGGACTCCACACTCCAGACAATGCCTGCGAATCAAACAAGCTGATCTCCTACGCGACCTCCTGATTAGATGGCATCCAGCAGCAACAACAGCAGCGATAAAAACAATAGCCATCGCCAGCAAGCTCATCAGATGGATGCCCTCTTTATGTATGCAGACGAAGCCAGCCATCAAATCAGGAGACTAGCAGTTATCTCTGTCCGCAGTGATACTGCGCCAATAATGAAGCAAACACAAATCACAAGCTTGTACTAATTCCAACTCATTTTTGTAGATCAGACGTCACATTGATGCGGCAACGATCTATTAAATGCAGCAGCTGCGATGGCAAACCAAAACCAGCCTCGCACCGGAGGGAAGTACAGGCAGCCATTTCTCCACCTGAGACATGAGCAAGATGCAGTGCACTGCAACAACAACAGCAGCAGCGAGTGCACGCTCGCCAAAACACCAGCCAATGAATCAGGAATCAGCTGTACCAGCCACCTCTGCCCGTCAACAAAATGGCTTCAAACAGCAACAACAGCAACAGCATGCAGATGCACCAATCAAATGACCGCAGCAGTCATTTCAGCCAATATGTGGATTTAAGACTTCGTGCGGGCAAATCACAGCAAGCCAGCAACAGCAACAATGAAAGCACCAATCAACACCAGCCAGCTCAACAGAGAGACAGAATAGCAGCCATCTCTTCAACAAAGCTGCAAGACAACGCAGGGCACAACATCAACAACAACAACATTCATCGTGCTTGCGTATAAAACTAGCTGATCTCCAATGGACCCACAGATGAGACGACACCCAGCAGCAGCAACAACAGCGAAAACAACAATAACCAACTCCAGCTAGCACATCAGAGGGACGGAACAGCTGCCATTTCTCGCCGTGGTTTGCTGAGCGAACACCGCAATATCATTGGGGGATATATCTATATATATCCTCGGAGGATATATTTTTGATGGCAGTCTTCTTTTGTACGATCAAGTCCAAAAGATCCTCAACAGTCCCTATGTTTCGGAACTATGGACAAGAGTCGTACTGCCAATGACCCATTGATGCGATGATAACCCAGCAAAAGCAACAACAGCGAATACAACAACAATAGCCATCACCAGCTGGCACATCAGATGGACGGGGCAGCTGCCATTCATCGTCGTGGTTTGCTGAACGAACACCGCAATATCCTAGGAGGATATATTTTTGTTGGCACCGACTTATTTAGTGCGACCTAGTCCAGGAAGATCCCAAACAGTCCCTATGTTTCGGAACTATGGACTAATGGACCAATGCAGCAGTAGCATGAGCAGCAATAACATGATCGGCTATTCACTATCAAGGCAGCCATCAACAGCAGTAAACCACACGCTAGCAAACTGCAGCAACAACAACAGCAGTTAACTGCCACGCAGCAGGTTTACGTCATTACGGACTCCTCACACCAGACAAGTCCTCGTGTGGCCACGACAAAGCTTTGCCATTGTCTGGACGATCAGATGACCGGCCTCCCCAAGTGAGATGGGAAGTCCGGAAACTGGACTTCCAGCGATGGCAGCAAATACGGCGTCAATAATCTGCAAAATAAATTGCAACTGCAAAAGCTCAACACTCTGGCCACCATACTACGACGGCGCCACATCAGCAGCACCAATTTGCAAGCAGCAACAACAACTGCAACCAACACCAGCCATCTCAACATGTAGCAGCCATGTTGACTGCTATTAAGTGACGAGCCTCAACTAGGAACCGGCACGCTATTATACCACCCAGTAACAACAACAGCAGCAAAACCAGCCTGTTCACATGAGACCACGGCAACATTTGACTGCGACCTATTAAGAAACAAGGCACTGCCTCATCCTGACGAGTGCCAGCCACCACAACAACAACAATAGGCAGCAGCTACTACAATCAACACCAGCATTTCCAGGGCACTGCCCTAACGACCATTGCGACGCCTGAATTGCGAGCCACTGAATCATCTACAAGCGAAGAACCACTGCCGTGGGGCCCGGTGGTTGCCTTCCCCGTGCAGGCAAGGGGGGTACAGCCGCCGGACCGCAGGGCAGCGACACCAGCAGTAGCAGAATCAACCGTGTTCGGGAGCCAGCAGCTAGTTAATTTTATTTACCATTTAATATTAAACTAAAATTTAGACTTAAGTTTACTAGCAAACATTGTCTAATTTTAGTTTCCATTTTATGACTGAAAGGTGCCCTCTGGGTAACAGAAGCTGTCAATAATTGAATTAAAAAGTTTCTTACAAGCTAGGATTTACTTAGGTTACATGATACATGATAAAAGACAAATCTGAACTTTCTAAGTCTAATGATATCTGCTGATTTATGGCATGCAGATGTTGCGAAATCGTGCATCTGCATGCATGCGATAAAGGGTCCTTATTTACTAAGTCCGCCTGCATATCAGCGAACGGTCAGTATAGATTCAGTGCATATCAGTAAAGGGTCGCTGTTGATTTAGGTGCGTGTGAAAACGACCCTGTCGCCTATCTGCTTACGATAGCAGTGTGCCTACGTATAATCTGCAGCGTACGATTTTCTGCAGTTATGTAAAATCGTACATCCTCCCGGCCGTTGAACATATGTTCAAGAATTGTCGATATGGATTCTAACGTTATGTAGGTTCTCTTCGGTTAGTGCATCTGATTTGGCGTCGTTTGGGTTTCGTTTCCTCTTATGGGATGTTTGTGATCCGGTTCTTCTTCCGGAAATAGTGGGGCGATATGTTGGATGTCCCTTTTGAAGATGCCCCTTGCTGTTTTAACTCGACAACTCGAACGAAGCCATCTTTTCCAGGGATTGCATTGATAATACGTCCCATTGGCCAATGCAGAACTGGTGTGCTGTCCTCTCTTATTAGCACCAGCATGCCTTCTTTAACATTAAAGATTTTTGCTTTAATTACCACTGGCGTAAATAATCCCAGTGGATCAAATAATTTAAATATTTCCGAGACAACATCTCGCCTTGTTATTATTTCCTTTTTGCTAACTTGTGTTGTGCAGCATAATTTGTCCGAACTTGGGTTCCCAGTGTCATAATGCTGCACTCCTCATATGCATCTTCCAGATGAACGTTGGGTGTAATGTCTTCTTTAGGCAAACCAAGTAATAATTGATTGTGGTTTTCACACCATTTTCGTAACTTGAATCCAGATTTTGATAAAATCTGGTTCAATTCCCTTTGTTTCTGGAGGGCTTCAGGGATTGTTTCTGCGCCTGTGATACAATCATCCACACAGAAGTCGTTCTTTAATGTTTTGGCTCCTAAAGGATATTCTCGCATCGCCCTTTATGCTAAATATTGCAGACATTTTGTGGCCAGATATGGAGCTGCCTTTGTTCCATATGTCATAGTTTTTAGTCGGTAGTATTTTATTCCTTCCGATGGATCACTTCTCCATATAATCATCTGTAGGTGTTGATCTTCTGGGTTCATCCATATTTGACGATACATTTTTTCGATATCCGCTGTGAACACGTATTTGTGTATTCTGAATCTTAACAGTATAGAGAATAGCGTGCTCTGAACTGTAGGTCCTTTATGTACAATATCGTTTAATGATTTCCCAGATGATGTTACCGCTGATGCGTCAAATACTACTCTTAACTTTGTAGTTTGACTATCTGGCTTGAGTATACAATGATGGGATATGAAATAATGTTGTTTGGGTATATGTTCTATTGGCACTTGTTTCATATGTCCAAGATCTTCATACTCCTTCATAAATTGAATGTACCCTTGCTTTAGCGTTGAATCCTTTTGTAGTCTTTTTTCCAATGATAGGAATCTTCTTGACGCTATGTCATGAGACTCCCCCAACGCTGATGCATCCTTCATTTGTGGTAGCCGAACAATTAGCCTTTTATATTTGGCAAAGTGCCAAATTGCTCAAATTGCCGCTCACATTTCTTGTCCATCGGCGAAAAACAAGGGTCCTTTGTCTGGAGATTGTCCAATTCCCAGAATTTGGCTAGTTGTTCGTCCACCTTCTCCTGTTCTGTAAGCATCGCACATATTGATGATGTTGAGGCCTTATTTTGAATTTTGCCCGCGATGATCCATCCAAGTTTGGTGTCTTGAAGCATGGGTAGTCCTTTTTTCAATGACACTTGTCCTTGATTCAGAATTTGGAAATAGTGTTCGGCTCCTAGAAGAACGGCTATTCTTCCAGGTTTTCCAAAGTGTGGATCTGCCAATGTTATATTTTGTGGCACTTTCCAACTATCGGAGTATATATAACGCGTTGGTTGGTCATTCACAATGTTCGGAAAAACCATTGCTTCCAACCTAGAAGTGAAATCTCCAGAATTTGATTTCAGCATGACATTGATGCGAGCGTTGGAGGTGTGAACCTTTCCTCCAATGCCATTGATTTTTATGGTCGAGTTGATTTAAGACCCAATGTCTTCACAGCTCATTCTGATATGGCGTTTATTTAAGATCCTGAGTCTAGGAAAGCTCGAAATTCAGCCTTTCGGCCATTGTTGCCCTGAATTGTAACTCGGGCAGTGGCTAACAGAATAAGGCTTGAATTTTGTCCAGTTGCGGTAGCAGCTGTTGTGCTTTCAGGTTTTAATTCTAAGTGTAGCAATGTGTTATGTTTCTTGTTACACTTAAAACGGTTCCTTTTCGAACATTAACTAGTTCGATGTTCTGAACGGGAGCATTTTGCACAGAGTTTCTGTTTCTGTACCCAATTTAAACGTTCTGCTGCTGTTCGTTTTAAGAAATCATTACATTTAATAATGCTATGATTCGGTTTTTTACAGAAATAACATATAAAGTTGTGTTCAGCTCCTACTGAAGCACACGTGTTGTGTTTGACTTTATATTTGTCTGTATTAATGGCTTCCAATGTTAGGAACTTTTGCTCCAAGATTGCGAGGAATTCACTAATCGATTGGTTTTGCCGTGTATTTTGTATGGATTGTTCGTACAAAACACACACATTGCATCTCTTCCCCGTGAACGGATGTGTTTTTTTCTTCGCTTCGATATTTTCGAGTTTTCATTAAAAACAACCGGTGTTTTATAAACCTTTTATTTTAAAACCGATCATCTTTTGATAACCCGTTCACGACGCGTGTGCATGCCTATCAAATTAGTCAAACTAATCTTTCTTTGCTAATTTTATATTTTTTGTGCATTGGTTCTGCTCCTCTGGTGCTTTGTTTACATCTTTACTCTTTTCGGTAAGCAAGGTTGTTGTTCGTGGCTTTTGCGCGCGTTAATTTCTTTTTCTCTTTTTCTTGTTTTTGTTTTGTTTTCTTTGCGGCTGTTTTTTATTTGTTACAGTAGGTGTCCCCTATAATGGACGCTTTGATTTGTTTTAAAAAATCCTGCCTTAAGGAGGTGACGGCTGCCCAGCCAAGCATTTCGTGTTGGCTATGTGATAACGTAGTAAACGCGAAGTGTGCCGGTTTTTCTGGCCCGACGGCTGATGCCGTAGCCAAGCGCACTGGGTTGCGTTATTGCTGCGATATGTATAGGGAAGTGGAGGGCGAAATTTGTTCGTTTATGCGGCAAACAAAGATTGGATTTAGGGAACTGCTTGGAAGTTTTCGCACACTATCCGACCAGTTGTCATTGCTCGATTCATCTTTCAATAACCTTAAGTTATTGAACGAATCCCCAAAGCGAAAAAAATCCACCCGCATAGAGGAGCCTATTATCGCCACCCAGCTCCCTATAAATGACCAGCCAGGTGCGCCAATGACACAGCCGTTAATGTCGTCAGCGGCTAAATCAATTTCGATTCCCGAAAATGTCATTGACTGTATGCAACCAGTGACGCCCAAATGTTCCGTTATGTCCGCTGTGGTCTCGTTGCCCGTGCCACAGAAAATAGTGTTACCTAAGGAATTATACCTGAGACGCCTAAAAAGATTATAGGTGTTCCACAAAAGAAACAGATTTTTGTTTCTCGGCTTGCCCCTGAACTCACATCAAATGATGTTAAAGCTTATATTCAAGCTAAAACCCAAGCCGTCGATATAAAAGTGGAAAAGTTTAAGTTTTCTTATGAGAGGGACATATCTTCCTTCAAAATAAGTGCCCCAAACGAACTCTTAGGCATTATATGTTCGGCTCAATTTTGGCCGGAACATGTAATGGTTAAAGAGTTTGAAGCAAGGAAAAAGAAAAATCGACCACCGATTAAACTTCCTTTGCCTCCTCCAGCAGCAGCCCAAATAAAATCAAATAAAAAAAACTAACAAGCTCCTTAACTCTTTCATATCAAAATGTTAGAGGTCTCTGTACTAAACCTACAGGTGTGATCGACCTGACCGACGTGGTGGTGGAGTTCTAATTGCAGTTGATTCCACCATCAACTCGGAACTTTTAGAACCGGAGATTCAATTTGGCATTGAATTACTCTGCGTAAAATTAAACTTTCCCGGTTTTTTTCATTATATAACCTGTTCCTATATTCCGCCGTCGTCGGAATCATCAGTCTATTTGCAACATTTGTCTGCAATACAGACCATTTTTAATCTGTTATCAGACAGAGATCAATTTTTAGTCCTGGGTGACTTCAATATCCACGATTGTAATTGGACAACAAGTGCTGATTCAAACTCTCTTCTGCCCTCACGGCAACACGACATTTTTGACGGTCTGTTTGACATGTTATTGTCTCAGGTCAATCATGTCTTAAACAGTAGTAACAGATCGTTAGACTTATGCTTTGTCTCGGATCCATCTAGAGTGAGTCTAATAAATAAGACACAACCGCTTTCTCTTTCTGATGATCCTTACCATCCCACTCTTGAAGTAATTTGATTTTGGTGCATGTATGGATAAGGATGAAAAACTGTGTAGTCGTGTACGCTGCTTTAGAAAAGCAGATTTTAACTTATTGAATGGGATGATTTCCCAATTTGATTGGTCAGAATTGTATTCGTCTACTGATATTTTAGTAGCGACCAATATTTTTTATAACACAATTAACTACTTTTTAGATATTTGTGTTCCGTGTTTTTATCCAACTTCCTCGAGTAAGCCGCCATGGTTTACACGAGAGTTGTCACGGTTAAAAAAATTAAAGTCAAACTTATTTAAGAAATATTAAAGTAATAGCTCATCTTCAGCCTTTTCCCGCTACTGAAGTGCGCGGTCAGATTTTACTGTCTTGAACGCGAAATGTTATAAGAACTATTTAACTCTTTGTAAGGCTCAGTTTATTCATAACCCCAAACAGTTTTATAGTTTCGTTAACACGAAGCGTAAGTCTACCGCATTTCCAACAAAATTAACGATTGAAAATGCTAGTGCAGATACCGACCAAGCCATGGCCGATATGTTTGCAAAGTTTTTTCAAACGACTTATTCTCCCTATACACAGAGAACTCACTTTTATCCATACAACATTCCAAGTTCAAATGGTATCTTCTCTCCCTTTTTAAACGAAAGCTCATTGATAAAGGATCTCTCTTTAGTAAAGCCAGTCTTCTCAAATGGTATCTTCTCTCCCTTTTTAAACGAAAGCTCATTGGTAATGGATCTCTCTTTAGTAAAGCCAGTCTTGCCACCAGGCCCTGACGGTGTTCCTGCTTGCATACTTAGATACTGTGCTATCTCCCTAAGTAAGCCTAAATTGTCGGCTATACCCAAACTTTTCGAGAATGTTATAACTCCTCACTTGCAACATTTCTGTAGATCCGTTATCTCACCTTTTCAACACGGATTCATTAAAAGTCGTTCTACTACGACAAACTTGCTTGAGCTGACATCCTTCGGGGTAAAAGGATTTCAGGAAAATCTTCAAAATAAAATAAAAAATCTTCAAATCAAATTAATTAAATTAAAACCACATTTTCAAACCCAATTCATCCCACATCTGGTGTTCCTCAAGGGAGTCATCTTGGTCCCCTACTTTTTACGCTTTTCATTAATGACCTTCCCTTGGTCATATGTAACTTCCGTACTCTTATGTATGCGGATGATGTAAAGCTTTGCTACCAATTTAAAGACGACCACTGTCACTCAAACTTACAAACCGACCTAAATAGTTTCAATTCTTGGTCCTGTTTCAATTTGTTAAACCTGAACAGCTCTAAATGCAACCTGATGACATTCTCTCGAGCCAGTCCGAAGTTTGCTTCTTATACTCTTCGTGGTTGTGCCTTGGAAAGAATCGCCCTAGTTGATGATCTGGGGGTCCGTTTGGACCGAAAACTAAAGTTTGCAAGTCATATTACTAATATGGTCAATAAAGCCATGGGTGTCCTAGGCTTTATCAAGAGATGGTCTAAGGAATTCGACGATCCTTATATTACAAAGTTTTTTTACGTTTCACTTGTTCGTCCCATTCTCGAATACGGTTCATGCGTATGGTGTCCCCAGTACACTGTTCATAAGGAACGCATCGAATCTGTACAGAAGAACTTCTTACTTTTTGCCTTACGCGGTCTTAAATGGGATGAAAATTTGAGACTGCCTTCCTATAATAGTAGACTTCTGCTACTAAATCTGCCTTCCCTAACTAACCGCAGAACTATGCTAGCGGTCTTATTTATTAACAACAAGGTGACATTGACAGTGAGGCCTAGTTAAGGCAGCTACACTTCTCTGTTCCTTGCAAAAGAACTCGCTATTTCCTTCCATTAACACTTCCTTATTGTAGATCAAACTATGCACTGCATGATCCTTTCAGGGTATTATGTTCGGACTACAATAAGCTCCAACACGTCATAGCTAGCACTAACACTATCGCTCTACCGCGTTTCCGTGTCGTCCGTTATGCGACGGTGCCTCTCGGTCGGTCAGGCGGGAGGTGGACTTCGTTTGAGTTCCGCGCGCAACAAGCATCGGCTTGGTGTCGTTGGACCACTTGATAATACAGTTATTGTATTCAACGTCCAATAAAAAAAAAAAAAACATTTTTCTGTCTATCCCATTCGTTTGTCGGTATCCCAATGTTGTTAAGCGCTGATAATGTTTCTTTAATGTTATCATGCATTGCCTTTACAGAGTTTGCATCGCTACCAGTCGTTGTGGGTTGATCTAGTAACCTCTGTATTAGTGCTGTACTGAGCACTCGCTTGTTATTGAATCTTTCTTCTAGCATATTCCATGCTGTGGTGTAATTTCTTTTAGTCAGTGAAAGATGGCGTATGAGTCTTTCTGCATCGCCAATTACATGATTTTTCAGATACCACATTTTTTGAATAATGGGTATTGAAGTGACTTCATGAATCATTTTCTTAAACATGTCATGCAATTTCTGCCATTTAAGGTAGTCTCCATTAAACTTCGGGATGGAGACCTTAGGTAATGGTAATGGTGATGCTATTTCACTATTTGTGGGACATTTACATCGCATGCTGTTTTGGTTTTAATCACAGCAATCTCGGCCGATAAGTTTTTTAAATTATAGCCGAGACAGACTGGATCGGCAAACCTTTTGTACATTTGAACATGGATATCCTTCCAATATTGTTCAATTATGGGTCTGAATGCAGCTTGAGTTTTGCCTGACATCATTTTCATTATGAGATCCAAACTTTCAAGCAAAACCCGCTGTTCCCGAATCATGGGCTCAACGTCGGAGTAATATCAATTATGTTTTATTGTATTATTATTAATTTTGCTTGCCCCAGGTGCATGACCATGCGGCAGAGGTCGCCGCCATAAGTACAAAAACAAATTGGGCTGCGTAGTAAGAATGAGTAGTCAAGTGAGAGTTACTTTTCATACTGATTTTATTTTCCTCGTTGTGGGGTTTATATACACGTTTCTTACAAGCTAGGTATTTACTTAGATTACATGAAACATAACAAATGTTAAATATCTAAATCTAATGATATCTGCTTATTTATGGCATGTAGATGGTGCGAAATCGTGAATCTGCATGCGTAGTGATAAAGGGTCATTATTTACTAAGTCCGCCTGCATATCAGCGAACGGTCAGTATTGATTCAGTGCATATCAGTAAAGGGTCACTGTTGATTTAGGTGCGTGTGAAAACGTACCTTGTCGCCTATCTGCTCACGATAGAAGTGTGCCTACGTATAATCTGCAGCGTACGATTTTCTGCAGTTATGTAAAATCGTACAGTAGCTTTTCTTTTAATGAAAAGCAAGGGTTTGAGTTTATTAATTTTAATTGTGCCGCTGCACTTTTTACATGTTTTGTGAGAAGAGACTGTTTTCAACTGATTTGATTTAGACTTAACAGCTGCTAACATGAAACTTAACAGGTGCTTATCATAAGACTTAACAGGTGCTTAGCATAAATTTAACAGATGCTTAGAACATAGATTCTGAACATATTTTGTTTTTGGTATGCCTTTTTTTATTACATTTTTGTAATGAACAAGGGTTTGCTGGTTAAAGAATATATATATAGTAGCATATGTACCATAGTGCACCACTTGTCCACACATACACACCCACAAACACTTCCACTTTCATGCACACACTTGACCACTGTACTTAGCATATAAGACATTTGATACCCATCCGCTTGCTTAGACATACAAATTTGTACATATGTACCATAGTGCACCACTTGTCGACAATAACAAGTCAGCCTACTCCGATCATTTATAAACCCGCGAAAGGGTCAAAACTGCTTTCACAGCGCAAATTCTCGGGTGATGTGCTCCCATGCACAATCCACTCAGGTAAACATAAAAGAGAGTCTTATATACGCTCAATATGATCCGGCTAAAGGTTTGCTAAGCGTCCAGTTTATAAATTTAAGTTAGATTTAATTCACACTTCATTATTGAAAGACGCGTCTTGTCTCCGGTTTTCGCCTAAGTGTTTATTAAAAGAAGAAGAACACATCTACAATGCAAATGGTTTTTGTTATAGAGCATTTCCAAATTAGCGATCAGATGAGCTGGGTGTTAGGAATAGAATGTTTGAATCGGGTCTAGTAGGCTGATGTGTCAATAGGTTATGAAACGAGCTCTTATTTCAGTATTTATTATTACATTGTTACTTCAATAACGTTTTTATTCAGAGTGTTTACAACATAAGTTTTGTTCCATATTTTTATAAAATATTCAAAATTTAAATAGAATCTTTAATTATAGTTGTTGGAATAAATGTGTATGCCTTGATATGAAATGTTAATTAGCATAAGAATGAATCAGCTGGTCGCGAATAATGTTATGTAATGTTAAATAACTTGCTCTAAGAATGTTAAATTGAATGGAAGTGCACGAAGCACAAAGTTAAAAAGCAACAATAAATAATTTAATTAAAATAAAGCAATCCACTTTATTATCAACATGGTAGCAGAGCAAGGTTAGAAAAATTAATCCAAGGTGTAAAACTAAATCCAAGTTTTATAAAAATAAATGCTGTTCAACTGAAGCGACAAAAGGAAAAAGTGTGTAAGACAAAGGAGAAAAACAATATTAAAAGTGCGAACTATTAAAAAATACGAATAGGAAAAAAATACTATTGACAAATGCTAAACAATTAAACGGAAAAACACTTAAAACATAAACTAAAACGATTCGATGGAAACAGATTAAAATTTAAAAATCCACGTGCACGCGCTTTTTGTAAAATTACATGAAAGTAGAAAAGTGTGACCCTATGTGAAAATGTGAAAAAAATGAATGACAGACAAAGAGACATAAAGTGCAAACAGATTAAAAGTGAAGCGGGAAAAATTAGTGCAAACGCAAAAATCGAAAACATTGTTATGCCCATATTCGATGGGGTAAATTTTGGAAGCTGGAAGTTCAGACTAATGACAATACTAGAATACAAAGAGTGGAAAGAACCAGCAGTGCGAACAAGAACAACAGAAGACAATGAAAGAACATGGATGAAAACAGATTTAAAAGCAAAAACAATTTTAATCAGTACAATGTCAGACAAACAGTTAGAATATGTTAGTGAGTGCCAAACGACATTAGAAATTATGAACAAGTTAAATAAAATGTATTCGACAAAGTCAACAGTCCTGCAAATATTGTGCAGAGGAAAAATCGACGAAACAAAACTAAAAGACTATGAAACAGTGGAAGAATTTTTTAAAGAATTCGAGAAATCAGTTAATAAATTTAAAAACGGTGGAGGCACCATAGATGAAAACGAAAAAACGCGGTATCTGTTAAAAGCGCTACCAACAAGCTTACAACAATGAAAATGTCATCGATATTAAAAATGTATACTTTGTAAAAAAATTTGATAAGCATATCAAAGATAACTGAAAATAAATGTACAGTCGTAGCCAAAAATAATGGTATAAAAGTCTATAACGAAAAAAGAGAATTGTTGACAGTTGCGAATAAAATTGATAGTTTATATAATGTAAAAAGCTTCATGCTAAAAAATAAAACAAATTAAATATATACAAATGTAACTAAATTAACTGAAAAAGAAAAATGGCACAGGGCACTAGGCCACGTAAATTTTCAATATTTGAATAGAATTATTAACAATAAAATGCTAGATGGTCTGCCAGATAAAATCGAGAATACCGAAATGAAATGTGCGATACAAAGTAAAATGTCAAACGAACCATTCGAGAACAATAGAAATAAAACTAAAGAAACATTAGGGTTAATACATACAGACTTAAACGGACCACGTAGCACAGTAGGTTATTGTGGGGAAAAATATTTTTTGACATTCGTTGACGACTTTAGTAAATGCGCGAGAATATATTGTATTAAACATACATCTGAAACGGCGAGATGCTTAAAAGAATATGTAAACTATGTTGAGAATCAATTCAGTAAAAAATAAAACAAATTCAATGCGATAACGGTAAAGAATATATGAATAGAGAGATTGTAAAGTGCTCGAATATTGCTCAGTAAGTTACACTTTTCAAAAGCCATTTACTATCGGGTGTAAAGTGCTGTTTTTAGGTTCTTTATTAATGTTATTTATTTAACTTGGCAGAAACGGTCATGCCAGTTCAACTCTTTACAAGTGTCTGAAACTAAGCCGCGTAGCTGCGCTGCCGGGTACGCCAGCAGCGGAGCGGCTGTCTTATGTATATCTTATATATCTATGCTTATCGAGAGAGCGAGTTATGCACTTATGTATTATGCATTTGGTCAGCGTGGGAATGCTGACCATGCATTTATACTTCGTAGCCTGCAAGTGGACGATCATTTTACATCCGCCTTGGGCCTTATAGGTTGCATGAACATAGCAACAAAGTTCTGCTATGTGTTTGTATGCTTGTAAATAGCATTGTACTTAAATGTTATAAATAATACATAGGCGCATACTACATCTCCCTCCTTTTGAAAAATAACGTAACCTAGTGAAGTTAGTTTAATTCATGAATGCAAATTATTATTTTTTTTATTATTATTACTATTATTTTGTGTGTCATTTTTTCTCAGCTTGAACAATATAAAAGTGAATTTTGCAATAAGAAATAAAAATATACGTACGAAAGAAATTTTTTTTATAAATGATTAAGATAAATATAAGTGTAAAATCAATTATGAATGAAATTTCTTTAGTCTATCTTTATGAACTATTTGTTTCTTGTTTTTATTACTAAGTAACGTAATATTATTATTATCTCCTATGCTTTCTATTTTATAGGGCCCTGTGTATTTAAAGTCTAATTTATGACCTACCTCATTTCTTAATAAAACTTTATCTCCTACTTCTAACTCTATGTTATTTACTTTTAAGTCGTAATTTTCCTTATTTTTATACCCTTCGACCATTGAAAATGGTATATACTAACTTTGTGCAAATGTATGTAACAGGCAGAAGGAGGCGTGGGAGACCCCACAAAGTATATATATTCTTGCTCAGGATCACTAGCCAAGTCGATTAAGCCATGTCTGTCTGTCTGTCCGGATGTCTGGATGTCTGGATGTCCGGATGAACACACAGATCTCAGCTGTTATAAAAGCTAGAGACACCAAATTTGGCATGAAGGTTTCTGTTTATCCGGGACAGGTGAAGTTTATTTCAAATGTTGGGTGCCACGCCCCCCGCCCACGCAAATCAATAATTTAATCTTTTTAGCTGATTTGCGAGCGACATATAAAAGATACAACATTCTGAGTAAGACTATACTAAGCTAATTATTTTACCAACATAAAGTCAAAATTTCAATCCGATCGGACAACAAACACAGATGCTATTAAACAAAAACCTTCTTCGCTTTGATTTTATATACAGACCAGCATGCTGTGACGTCATTGCAATGCTCATGTAGGAAAGAAAAGGAAAGAGAATGCGAGCGCGTAGCGCCATCTGTTGTTCTTCTCATGCACACGCATTTTTTGCATTCAAACGCACACACACATACATACATTTGTGCTTGACCAATAAAATGATACACGCATGTACATTTATTCATACGCAGACGCATACAAAGGCTTACGTTACGATATATCTATTAAGTAGAAGTATTGTACAATTATTGACTCTTTACGTTTCAAAAAGGTCGAAGGGTATCCCACTGTCGCGTGCCGCTCGTGATCCTGAAGTCCTTGTCGCCTAGTTGAAAACTTCTATAATTCCAGAGTCAAAGGTTATTAAGCCTTTGTCGCCTGGTTGACAAATTCTCGTGGTCGTAGTCGAGGGGTCACCAAGTGTTAGATTTGAATTGAAATCACTTAACGTTGGAGTAATATCAATTGTGTTTTATTGAATTATATTATATTAATTTTACTTGACCCAGGTGCATAACCATGTGGCAGAGGTCGCCGCAATAAGTACAAAAACAAATTGAGCTGCGGAGTAAGAATGAGTAGTCAAGTGAGAGTTACTTTTCATACTGATTTTATTTTCCTCGTTGTGGGGTTTATATACACGTTTCTTACAAGCTAGGTATTTACTTAGGTTACATGATACATGATAAAAGACAAATGTTAACTATATAAGTCTAATGATATCTGCTGATTTATGGCATGCAGATGGTGCGAAATCGTGCATATGCATACGTCGTAATTTTCCTTATTTTTCTCATTATGTGCTTCAAGCAGTTTTCTTGCTCGAGCATATGCCACTTCTAACCTATATTTACTTTCCTTAGCGTAATCATCTATATTATATATTGGTTCTATGCTATGTAACTTAATTATGTAATTATGTACCATAGATGGGGTCGTGTTGAAGCAGTATACGAAATATTGAAGCCATACGTCCCAATCGGTTTTGTCCGCCGATATGTAGGATCGTATATACTCGTTGAAAGTTCAATGACTTCTTTCGACCACTCCAACTGTCTGGTGGTGATGAGCTGTTGATGTTATATTTTTGATTTTCAAATATTTACATAGGTCATTAATTATTGAATTCTTATACTTTGTTCCCATGTCCGTTATGAACGTCTTCATTGGACCGTACTTTAGAATAAAAGATTCAAATATAGCTTTAGCGACTGTTTTTGCGCTTTTAGTTGCTATTGGAATGGCAACTAAGTACTTGGTTAAATCACATATGAGAGTGACTGCGTACTCGTTACCATTTTCTGACTTGGGTAATGGACCAATTGTGTCCACAACAACTCTATCGAAAGCATGTTCTGGTGTGTCTGTTATAATCATTGGGGTCTTTGTATGCTTTGTTGTTTTAGCTTTACGTACTCTTTTATGTATTTACTCATATTTTTCCAGTAATAATGTCTTTTGACCTTGGCCAAGGTTTTCATAATGCCTGTATGACCTCCTTGCATTGGATCATCATGTAGTGTAGACAATATAGCTTTTCTTTTTCATTATTTATTTGGGTCACCGGGATAAGTAGCGCTACTTTTAAATTTTGTAATATTTTATTGTCCATATTTTTAAATTCATCTATTGAAACGTGTTCAAAGATTTTTTCCACGGTGCCATTTGGTGGCTGATATCGTATATACCGGCTTGCGATTCAAGCCTTTGGAAAAATTGATCTAGATCAAGAACTCCATTAGTATAAAGATCACCAATATCATATCTTGCAATGATTTTCTTTCCATGTTTAAATAAACATATCGTATCATTCAATTGCAATGTCACTACTTTGCGTACTTTATCATTTGTTATGACTACATATACATTGGGCTCTGAAGCTTTTTCTTTGGTTTGCTCATGCAAATCCAATTGTTCTTTTCCTGCGCAGTATTTTTGCCTACTTTGAAATCTTGTAGTGATTTGATGGTTATTCTTGATAACGCATCATCTACATGATTATCTTTGCCTTTTAAATACTCTACCGTAAAATTATATTCCTCTAATTCAAGCCTTATTCTTGTTAATTTAGAACTGGGGTTGACCATTGAGAATAAATATGTCAATGGTCTATGATCTGTTTTCACAGTGAAGTGTTTTCCGTAAATGTACGGTCTAAAATGTACTATTGCCCAATGAATTGCTTTTAACTCTTGTTCTGTTGTACTCTTATTACTTTCACCTTTCATAAAAGCTCTTGATGCATAAGCAACTGGGAGTTGGTGGCCATTGTACTTTTGAGTTAAAACTGCTCCACACTACCTTCCAACAACCACATCTACATACCTTTTAAATTTTTAAGGATTCCTGCTGAAACTACAAGTGAAGATGAACTTCACCAAACATACACAAAGAAAAGAATTGGGGCTAGTATACTAAAATGTACAAGGAGGCAAATAACTTGACAGGACTGCTGCAATATAAATGTTTGGCGAGGTTTTAGATGTTAATCGACACTCGCGGTCTCTACCCACCCTACCATAATCTTCATAAAAAAATTATGTATCCGAAGATACCCAACAGAAAACGGACGACTACTAATTTATGTTGCCATGTCTATCCAGGAAAATCAAATCAAGTTAGCACATCATCTTTGTGAGACTGAAATTCATAATTTATTCCTATTCAAGAGGAGCTTGCATTCTACAATCATATTATTTTTCTTATATCTATAATTAATAAATTTCACCTTTTGAACTTAGTATTTTCCTTAACAAATATGTTGTTTTGTTTTCTAATAATTTCATAGTATTTATCTTTCAATTTACTTATTGGTCTTGCCATACATTATTTTTTTTGTTTTCATTTGATCATATAAGTCTGTTTGTTTTGTTGTTGCTTAAATATTTTCTAAATGCTGTTACGCAGAGTATGTACTTGTGCTTTTAAATTTTGTTGCTCAAGGGGGCTAACAACTTGTTCATATATTTCAGTATCGATATCGTTTTAATTTGACTTAAATATGATTATTATTAATTTTTTTCTTGGATTCTAATTTTTTGTTTATTATCTAAATTTGTGTTTAATTTTTGCTAATCATTGATATTTAATTTTTATACGAAAAATGTTTTTTCTCTACTTAGGCAATTCAATATTTAATAAACATTAGCATAAGTTTTATGCTAATTTAGATTTGTAACTAGCTGGTTGTAATTGTTTTAAACATTTCTTTTACTATATTTTTTAATGATTATTCTGAGAAAGATGTAATCGCATTCTATGCCATTTTTTTTTGAGACAATATGTATTTTTGTTGAGTGGTTTGTAAAGTGTTTTTTTCTTGTTGTTTTTGTTTCTGTAAGTTTTTTTTTTTTAAAGTGTTGCAATATGTTTAAATGACTTAGGCATTTTTAATTGACATGTGATTACTATTTGTTTTTGTATAATTTGGTTTGCTTTCTTTGTTGTATGTTGTTCTATTTTTTTTTTTGTTGTTTTTGTAATTTGTTTGCATGAGCAGTTGCTCAGTAGTTAAGAGAATTTAACGAATAACACATCATTCTAGCCTAGGGACAAACACGATGTTTAGTACTCACAAATGTGTTTCCAGCGTTGAAAGGCCTTCCAGCGTGGTGATGATGATGCAGATCAGATGGATATTAACAAAAGCTAAATACATATGTTATTTCTTAAATTCTCTTTATACAATGTTTCAATCTTTTAGCAAACGATTAATTTATCATGGTGCCTGTCTTTAGATATATACGGTTATTCTTTTTGCTTTTTATAATTTTTCATACGTTTCTTGTTAGCTATTTACAATTTTAGATAATTCTTTCCCTATCGCACACTCAACAATTTTAAATTACATAACTGGCTGTTTGCATTTTTGTCTTGTTGTTTAATTAATTTATACAAATCAAAAAAATTTGTCTGTTGTTTCCCTAATAAGCAACAAAAAAAAACAAGCTAGCTCCTTGATCTGTCTGCTCCTAGCTCCAAGTGGCAAGGTGGCTGTTAAAGGCAGCGCAGCGGCTCGCACATGTTGACGCAGAGCTCCAGAAATTATTCCATAAAATTGGTTGGAGCGAAGATCAGCTTAGCCCACATGCAGGGCAAGACTGGCAATTCCAACGGCGCAAAAACAAGAAGGCAAGGCAGTGACTAGGTTATGCCACGCCGGCCAGAGGTTATGACACGCCGGTCAGAGGTGATGTAACCCCAGCTAGAGGTTATGTACCCCGGCTAGAGGTTATGTACCCCGGCCAGAGGTTATGTCAATCCGACAGAATCCAACAGGATCGCCCTGAGCTCGGTGTCGGCCAGCTTAGTTGCTGCACGGCAATGACAGAGCCCAGGGATCGCTGTTTTCTAGCCGTATACGGCTTGACGGCAGAGTCTACCAATAAGGCAGTGATGCCGTGTACCGGCTTTGGGTGCCAAATGCACACCCTGTCAACGAGAAAATGGACTTTAGTATAGAACCTACGAGAGGTTACTAACGTACCTTTTAAATTTAGATAACGCGGGCTTCTGGAACAATTATCTTTGAGCAGAGCAAAGGTGAATCTTGTCCAGAGCTCACGGATCTGCTTCCAGCAGAATTTTTGGGCCAATTTGTAGTGGTTCGGGTAGTCCTCCAATCCACAAAGACACTCGAGTGCACCTTCGCACTTGCACTTTGAATTTTCTAATTTTTCCGTCTTTTTTTGCAATTGATGCACTTGATGCACTTGATGCACGTACGTGTGACTTTGATAATACTGAAAGGTCGACTACCGACGAGTGTGGATCTTAAATAGCTCCAAATTCCAAGAACAGATGGCTTTTTCTTGGAAGTATTCGGAGTAGGTGAAGTTGGCTGTGATAGGAACTCCAGCTGATCTATCACAGAGCTTTAAGTGCTTTCAAATGTGCCTCGAAGTAGGCACTTATCAATAGGTGAATGCAATATTGATAATTGCACTGCTTGCAAGTGAACTGCATAACTGGCTTTAGCACGCACTTTGCACTGCTTGCAAGGTAAGCTACGTAACTAGCTTTAGTACCCAATGTGCACTGCTTTACCTTTGGCTACAAAAAAGCCGAAGGTATTTTCGTTATTGATTTAAAAAAAAAAACAATAATGGGACGCATTGATCAGCGCGGGCCATTACACCACCCGATAATATTTCTTCTTTTGATGTAATATTAGCGGGAATTAGCTGCGTATATCTTTAGCATGAAATGTACCAATTTCTTTCCTTTGTAAACTCTCCAACTTATAATAAAAATTTCCAAGCTTTGTTCGAATGCGACACTTTACAAATTGAGGACCTAGTTTGGCATTAAAATTTTGCGAAAATTTGCTTTGTGCAAAGCTACGACAATAAACTTCCTGTCCTTCCTTGAAATTGACTGGCTTCGCTCGCAAATTATACTGAGCTACGTTGCGGTCATAAGCGCGACGGATATTAGCTTGTATGTCTTTTCGTAACAATGCTAAATTATCTGATCTGGATATGGGTACGATTGGCTCCTCAAGCAATGACAACTCTTTTAGCAGCTTGTAGTCGGATCCGTGAGTAATCATATCCAGGCCAAACAGGGCCCGATAAGGTGAACATCCTAGCGATTGATGTAGTGACGATCTCAGAGAGCATGAAATGCTAGTGAGGTACATATCCCATTCGCGTTGATCATGTTTTAAATATGATCGAACAGCAGCCAATAATGATCGATTAACTCGCTCTGCCGCATTACTCTGCGGTGAGTAAAGGGCTGTATAAACATGTTTAATGCCGAGTTCTGTCAAGAAGGCATTGAAATCAGCAGCCTTAAATTGGCTGCCATTATCACTAACGATAATTTCGGGAACGCCAAAACAATGAAATATATTATTCAGCAGATACTCTTTTATGGCCAAAGAAGTACATTTCTTTAGAGGGTGCAACCAGTGAAACTTGCTAAAATGGTCTAGCACAATCAGTAAGCCCATATGACCTTGTTTACTCCTGGGATATGGTCCTAGAAGATCAATATATAGCCGTTGAAAAGGTCGACAAGAAGGTACATGTGCTCCCATAGGTGGACGCAGACTATAGTTCGGTGCTTTGTTCTGCTTACACACCTCACACGAACGAATATAATCTCGAGCATCTTTGGATAGACCTGGCCAGAAAAGATGACGACGCAATTTTTCTATTGTCTTTTGCATCCCAGAATGAGCGGAAGTAAGACTATCATGGGCTTGCCTAAGAGTATCGGTTCGAAGACTTTCAGGGACCCATAATTTCCAGGAAAGTTTTTCCTGAGCCTCGTCTCCTTCAGCATGTTCTGTGCGGATATATAAAAAGTGATCCACCAACTTCATATCTGGAAACTTAGACTGGTTTGCATTATATTTGGTCTTTAAAGCAACATATGACTCTTCAGAAAACGCCTCTGATTGCAGATCAATCACAGGACTCATGTCTAACTCGGCAATCTCGGCATCATGAAGTCTAGACAAAGCGTCTGGTACCACATGATCTTTTCCTTTTCTATGCGAAAACGTAAACTTAAATTGTTTTAACCGAAAGATCCATCGTGCAAGTCTACCGGCAACGTTTTGCTGTCGCATCAGCCAGAGGAGGCTAGAATGATCGGTGACAACCTCAAATTCTTGCAATTCCAAATAACAACGAAATTTCTCAATAGCCAAAATCACAGCTAAACATTCTCGTTCCGTAACGCTGTAATTTCGCTGAGCTCTGCTTAACTTTTTTGACATATACGCAATCGGCATTTCTGATTGGTCGTCTGCCAGCTGCACTAAAACTAAATCCCAAAATCGCTAGCATCGCAATGTAAGTAGAACTTTTTGCTGAAATCGGGATTTGTGAGAATCGGAGCAGATGTTAAAACTTGTTTCAGTTTTTCCATCGCTTCTTGGGCTTCCTGCGTCCAGGTAAATTTCCGTTTTTTGGTTAACAAATCCGTAATTGGACAAGTTAGATCCGAGAAGTGAGGAATGAACCGACGGTACCATCCACAAACGCCTAGAAATCCACGGATCTGTTTTAAGTTCTTTGGCGGAGGCCAATTTTTAATACAAGACACTTTAGCAGGGTCAGTGCAAATGCCACCGCTACCAATGACATAGCCTAAATACGTAATGCTAGTAACACAGAAGGAACTTTTAGCTAAATTGAGGGTCAAATTGGCTTTTCGAAATTGTTCGGCTAGTCTTACTAAAATTGCAAGATGAGTTGCAAAATCTTCGGACACCACACACAGATCGTCCAAATAACCGAAGACACAATAGCGAAGCTCAGACGGTATGATCTGGTCCATTAATCGACACATAGTTGACGGCGCGTTGCACAACCCAAAAGGCATCACTTTAAATTGGTATAAAGGACGGCCAGGAACGGTAAATGCAGTTAATGGTTTAGATTCGTCACTAAGCTTAATTTGCCAGTAGGCATCTTTAAGATCCAATTTAGAAATGATGTTCGCTTTAGGTAGTCGAGCGAATATACCATCGATGCTTGGTAAAGGATAGGCGTCCTTTTTAGTGGCGTCGTTCAGTTTACGAGCATCCAAACAAAGACGTACTTTATTTGGTTTTACAACCATCCGCATGGGAGAACTCCACGGACTTGACGAAGGTTCAATTACGTCCAAGCTAAGCATTCGATCAATTTCTTGATAGAGCAGTTTCTCTACGGCCGGACTGACAGGATAATATCGCTGTTTACAGGGCTTCGTATCGCCAACGTCAATATGGTGCTCAGTTAGCGTGGTACGCCCTAGTGTTTCCGATA
Organism: Zaprionus indianus; assembly: GCA_018904595.1. Taxonomy (NCBI): domain Eukaryota; kingdom Metazoa; phylum Arthropoda; class Insecta; order Diptera; family Drosophilidae; genus Zaprionus; species Zaprionus indianus. The sequence goes on from JAEIHA010000581.1 coordinate 24,459, forward strand.
CTTTTGGGAAGAGATCTTTAATAACAGCTAATTGCTGAATCTGACAAGGGGTCAAGGGATATGCATTTTCTACTGTTGGTTCTTCTTGCACCACTGATGACTCTAACGAACTGATAATATGAGGAGCAAGCTCGAAAGTTTTCCAAAAGTCAAGGACCCGCAGTTTTCGCACTGGATCGCAGAGGTTTATAATGGGGAATATGAGAAAAATCTTGTAGCGCCAGCTCAGCACCTAGGCAGCTTATATTTGCACCGGTGTCCAGCAAGCCTTGCTCTGTGAACTCTAAGAAGGATACTTCAGCATAACTACGCAGATCCTTGGAGCAATTAAAAATTGAAGACATTTGCATATTCCGATTTGCTTTAATTTCAGCATAGTAATTCTTAAGTCTTAATGTATGTTTACTAGGTTTATTTTCACTATTATTAAAAATACGATTTCTTACAGTTTGATAATGTTCTAAACGTTCTTGATACGAACGCATCCATAAAGGGACTATACTAGATGCAGGTGATTCTGCCTGCACTGAAATAGAGGAAGGGATAGGTGTAGAAACGTTATCCTCAACCTGATCTATCTTTTGATTTATGGTGTTGGGGGACTCCGGTTGTTGTGGGAAGCCCCCACACGACGGTTTTCCGACTTCTTGCTTAGGCAATTTTGGCATTGCGGCTTATAAATATTTGGCCGTCCACAGCCGTAGCAAAAGACGCGATGTGCGGCTAAACAGTTTTCCCAAACATGCCCTACTTCTTCACAATTCCAGCATTTGAATTTTCCGTGAGAAGATTGCAAAGCATGGATCTCGGCTTCTTCCTGTAAGTTGTCTTCTATCTCTGAATTTTCTTGTTCTACTGCGAAAACTTTTCGACGAGCTGCAGGTACATTCGGCTTGGATGCATAACGGCAGCTGTTTTCGTATGCCAGTTTTTTACTCATTTGCACCAACCGACGTAAGTGACCTACAGAATGCCTCATAAAAGGACGAAAATGATTCACCTGTCTTTTGTTTAAGGGCTCGAATCAGCTCCATGCTCATAAAGTCGGAGCGGTAGTCTTGGTACTGTTGACGCAGGGATGCACACATTTTGGTCCAATCAATTTGATCAACCTGCTTATGGTATCTCCAGTACCATGATCGAGCTTTACCCGTGAACAAAAATCACTGTCTAACGTTTCATTAGTGAGTGAAGTGATTCGATAAATAAACTCTTCTACTCCCAACCCTTCAACGGATCCATCAAAATGAACTCCCCATTTCTGCATTATATCGACTGTCTGCCGAGACTGCAAGGAAGATGCATTTGATGCGGGAGTTTCCCTTAGAACGGAAGTAACTGGCGGTTCAAGTTGCTGATGTTGTGCATTAATTGCCAACGATGACATCACCCTTGTGACCGTTTGCTCAATCATTCCTTGAATAATGTTGTAGTCAACAGGCTGGCTACGACGGTTATTTGTAGGACGAATGGGTCTGGAGGATCGGGGTGGTCTACCTCTAACAGGTCTCTCAGGAATAGCTTCACCTTGATTGGTGCTTTGGCTAGCGTCTAATGCTGACGAATTTGCTCCAATTGGATTCTCCAATGGAGGTTCTGGGTGTCGAATTGTATTTTGCTGCTCCGCGATCGCGGGCACAGCTTTAGAGTTTGAAGGAACTGGCTGAGATCTAGCTGGAGAACAATTGCCTACCACAACTCGAAGCTCCTCTCTATTAATTCCAACTCTGCATGTAAAACATTCAGAATTTTCGGTCAACCATGCATCTATGCAGTTCTTATGGAACACATGTTTACATGAAAGTAAATAACAAGGATGGGTGTTATCCATAACTGTTGTACATAGTGCACAAAGATTGTCTGCTCTTGCCGATGAGGCATGAGGAGGGGTATTAATTACTGGCATTTGGAAAAATATTTATTCATATAAATTATTCCTGGATAAGACGTATTGGCAACAAAACAAAATAGTCGGTATTATTTATAAAGCTTGCAGTCCTTGTAAGAAAAGTTTTAACTATCCGGTCTATTGAAACTAAACTTAAAATGATGTTAATTACGTAGATTCTTAGTATTCGTTTTAGTGCTCTGTTCGGCACGCAAGGCCATGCAGCACTTAACCGAGTTCCTGAACGAGTTGGCTAAATTAAATACTCACAACCTATTCATGATTTAAGTCATTTTATTTCTGATTTTGAAATCATCCTTTCCAAATGTAAGAATTAGAAAATAGTATCTTTCAGCAGAATAATCGAGTACTGGCATCTATGCTGAGCCGAATGCGCAGTATTCTACAAAACTATTTTACTAAAATTTACCATCTTCACCTTTTTACTCCTGAATAAGGTTATTCTCAAAACGAAGAAAAACGAGCAGTTGTTTTGTGAACGGGGAATACAATTTCTATATTATATATAAACCTTGATATTCTCCTTTATTCTGACCTTAATCGTCTATTCAAGTTCTCGTCTGTTATCTGATACAGAATAATTCAGAATCGTAGGCCTGATATAGATAATTTATAAATAACTGTCATATCCTGCGGTAGTCAGACCTTGTCAATCTTGATTACTTCAACAGGTATGACTCGTAAAGTGCTATGAAAATATTCACAAAATTTGGGGTGCTTTCTATGTTTCTTCATTTGTTTGCCCTCCTGAAACTAACATTTCCTTTATATATGCTCAGTAGAGAGAAGGCATTTAGTTACTGTGTGTTCTGTGTACACAAGTTTTAAAATTTCTTGTGACAGTCGTACAGCAACCCTGCCTACAATAATCTGCCTACAGCAGCAATCTCTCATAAACTCGCCGTTAGTCTCAAGAAGGACTTCCATAAAACAATGGACAAAATGAAGTTTAGGATTAGTTGTTGTTATCCTTTATTTTTGCATTAAGCTGCCCCACACGTTGGGCGCCAAAAAGTATATGTAACGTTCGATGTGCCTCGTGAGAAGTCTGGGTCGTTATGCTCAGTGCAATTGTGGCCAAGAAGACTGCAAATACACTGGCGACTTACACGCATACATTTGGATTGCGGATGGAAGCGGACGGAATCCTACTGGTGCCTTAGCTCTTGGGCTTGGGGGGGTTCTTGCTACCTTCCAACAACCACATCTACATACCTTTTAAATTTTTAAGGATTCCTGCTGAAACTACAAGTGAAGATGAACTTCACCAAACATACACAAAGAAAAGAATTGGGGCTAGTATACTAAAATGTACAAGGAGGCAAATAACTTGACAGGACTGCTGCAATATAAATGTTTGGCGAGGTCTGAGATGTTAATCGACACTCGCGGTCTCTACCCACCCTACCATAATCTTCATAAAAAAATTATGTATCCGAAGATACCCAACAGAAAACGGACGACTACTAATTTATGTTGCCATGTCTATCCAGGAAAATCAAATCAAGTTAGCACATCATCTTTGTGAGACTGAAATTCATAATTTATTCCTATTCAAGAGGAGCTTGCATTCTACAATCATATTATTTTTCTTATATCTATAATTAATAAAGTTCACCTTTTGAACTTAGTATTTTCCTTAACAAATATGTTGTTTTGTTTTCTAATAATTTCATAGTATTTATCTTTCAATTTACTTATTGGTCTTGCCATACATTATTTTTTTTGTTTTCATTTGACCATATAAGTTTGTTTGTTTTGTTGTTGCTTAAATATTTTCTAAATGCTGTTACGCAGAGTATGTACTTGTGCTTTTAAATTTTGTTGCTCAAGGGGGCTAACAACTTGTTCATATATTTCAGTATCGATATCGTTTTAATTTGACTTAAATATGATTATTATTCATTTTTTTCTTGGATTCTAATTTTTTGTTTATTATCTAAATTTGTGTTTAATTTTTGCTAATCATTGATATTTAATTTTTATACGAAAAATATTTTTTTCTCTACCTAGGCAATTCAATATTTAATAAACATTAGCATAAGTTTTATGCTAATTTAGATTTGTAACTAGCTGGTTGTAATTGTTTTAAACATTTCTTTTACTATATTTTTTTAATGATTATTCTGAGAAAGATGTAATCGCATTCTATGCCATTTTTTTTGAGACAATATGTATTTTTGTTGAGTGGTTTTTAAAGTGTTTTTTTTTTGTTGTTTTTGTTTCTTTAAGTTTTTTTTTTTTTTTTAAAGTGTTGCAATATGTTTAAATGACTTAGGCATTTTTAATTGACATGTGATTACTATTTGTTTTTGTATAATTTGGTTTGCTTTCTTTGTTGTATGTTGTTCTATTTTTTTTTTTTTTTGTTGTTTTTGTAATTTGTTTGCATGAGCAGTTGCTCAGTAGTTAAGAGAATTTAACGAATAACACATCATTCTAGCCTAGGGACAAACACGATGTTTAGTACTCACAAATGTGTTTCCAGCGTTGAAAGGCCTTCCAGCGTGGTGATGATGATGCAGATCAGATGGATATTAACAAAAGCTAAATACATATGTTATTTCTTAAATTCTCTTTATACAATGTTTCAATCTTTTAGCAAACGATTAATTTATCATGGTGCCTGTCTTTAGATATATACGGTTATTCTTTTTGCTTTTTATAATTTTTCATACGTTTCTTGTTAGCTATTTACAACTTTAGATAATTCTTTCCCTATCGCACACTCAACAATTTTAAATTACATAACTGGCTGTTTGCATTTTTGTCTTGTTGTTTAATTAATTTATACAAATCAAAAAAATTTGTCTGTTGTTTCCCTAATAAGCAACAAAAAAAAAAAACAAGCTAGCTCCTTGATCTGTCTGCTCCTAGCTCCAAGTGGCAAGGTGGCCGTTGAAGGCAGCGCAGCGGCTGCACATGTTGACGCAGAGCTCCAGAAATTATTCCATAAAATTGGTTGGAGCGAAGATCAGCTTAGCCCACATGCAGGGCAAGACTGGCAATTCCAACGGCGCAAAAACAAGAAGGCAAGGCAGTGACTAGGTTATGCCACGCCGGCCAGAGGTTATGACACGCCGGTCAGAGGTGATGTAACCCCAGCTAGAGGTTATGTACCCCGGCTAGAGGTTATGTACCCCGGCCAGAGGTTATGTCAATCCGACAGAATCCAACAGGATCGCCCTGAGCGCTGTGTCGGCCAGCTTAGTTGCTGCACGGCAATGACAGAGCCCAGGGATCGCTGTTTTCTAGCCGTATACGGCTTGACGGCAGAGTCTACCAATAAGGCAGTGATGCCGTGTATCGGCTTTGGGTGCCAAATGCACACCCTGTCAACGAGAAAATGGACTTTAGTATAGAACCTACGAGAGGTTACTAACGTACCTTTTAAATTTAGATAACGCGGGCTTCTGGAACAATTATCTTTGACCAGAGCAAAGGTGAATCTTGTCCAGAGCTCACGGATCTGCTTCCAGCAGAATTTTTGGGCCAATTTGTAGTGGTTCGGGTAGTCCTCCAATCCACAAAGACACTCGAGTGCACCTTCGCACTTGCACTTTGAATTTTCTAATTTTTCCGTCTTTTTTTGCAATTGATGCAATTGATGCACTTGATGCACTTGATGCACTTGATGCACGTACGTGTGACTTTGATAATACTGAAAGGTCGACTACCGACGAGTGTGGATCTTAAATAGCTCCAAATTCCAAGAACAGATGGCTTTTTCTTGGAAGTATTCGGAGTAGGTGAAGTTGGCTGTGATAGGAACTCCAGCTGATCTATCACAGAGCTTTAAGTGCTTTCAAATGTGCCTCGAAGTAGGCACTTATCAATAGGTGAATGCAATATTGATAATTGCACTGCTTGCAAGTGAACTGCATAACTGGCTTTAGCACGCACTTTGCACTGCTTGCAAGGTAAGCTACGTAACTAGCTTTAGTACCCAATGTGCACTGCTTTACCTTTGGCTACAAAAAAGCCGAAGGTATTTTCGTTATTGATTTAAAAAAAAAAACAATAATGGGACGCATTGATCAGCGCGGGCCATTACAAAATCTATTCCTATTATTCCATCACTCGGTATGGGAAAATTTTTATCTACTAAATGAAAGTCGTGTGGGATGAAAGTATGTCCTTGAGACTGAATTGTCTGTTGGCTTATGCCTTGAATATTCATTTTGTTAGTTAATTGAATATTAGAATATTAGTCAGAGTTCTCTTTGAGAATAGAGATATCTGCACCTGTATCAAGAAGGAAAACAAGTTTTACACCTGTTTTGACATTAATGAATGTGGTAAATATATTGAGATTATAATTGATGCGTATACTCTATGATCTTCTACTACTGAGTACCTAAAGGCTGTTGCGAGTTTCCCTGATCTTGGGTTACTCGTACATTGGCATTATTTCCGTTATTGTTATTCTGGTTGTTGTTACGGCCTCTGTTTCCATTATTACGGCCTCTATTGTTGCCATTATAGCGGTTATTATTTCCATTATTGCGGTTTTGATAACCGTTATTCTGGTAACCGTTATTTTGGTAACCGTTATTATAGTTGCCTCTATAACCATTGTTATTGAAGCCTCTACCTCGGTTACCACCTCTATTGGCATTGCCGTATCCTCTGTTAGATCTGTTACCTCTAAAGTACATCACTTTATTGATGTCACCGGTAACTCTTGCACTCGTTCTTATGTATGCGCTTATCGCTGCATCCATAGTGGTGCTAGTCCCTTCTTCCAGTACTGTTTTGATACTTTCGTGCTCAGCACGATTTATCATGGTGTCAATTGCCTCTTTAGTACTTAGACTAGTGGCATGTTCTAGAGGTATACCCTCATCGATAAAGGAAGCTTCTAAAAGCTTTCTCAGTCTTTCAACTACAGCGGTAAATTGCGTTGCAGTTTTACCTCCTAGCTGAACTGTTGATAGCTTTGCTTTGACATTAGCGGATGTCTCACCGATAACTACTTTCTGCAATTTGTTTATAATTGTCGTTTCATCTTCAACTGAGTTCAAAATTGTGCCAACTATTTTTGACTTAATGACCTCAACTGCAATGGCTTCATATGGTCCCTTAGCTAAGTCAACCAATTTGATTGCCTCAATGAATCGTTGTAAATAGATCTTTTGTCCATCAAATTCTGGTATTGCGCAAGAGACTTCCTTAATGTAAGACCTACTGGCTGCGGCTTGTTCTGCCATGGTTAAAGTATTTTCTGAGTCAGCTGCGTTATTTGTAGTATTTTCTTCCTTCAGCACTAGTGTTACTGGTATAGTTATATCGTGAAGATCTTCCTCTTTAATGTCTTCCTCGACTACAGTTGTATTTTCTTCGTCTGAGTCAGTGCTTTCTTCGTTAAAATTTATTTTTAATGGAGTGTTTACTATACTCGGAATTTCTATCTGGAGGCTGAATTCATTTTTTATGAATATTAATTTTTCCCTTAATGCCACCAGTAGTTCCGAAACTTTAGAACACTGTTTACTGTCTAAATTCTTTCTATTCTGTTGTATCAGTTCTCTGACTATTTACCAATATTTGGGCATTTTTATTTATCGTTACAGCTTGTATTGATCTATTTTGCGTTAAGCATTTATAAGATTTCTTAAAATTTTCTTTCGATTCTTTTATCTGATCAATAAGCTTTTCCCAGTTCATGCTGTGGTGCTAGTTTCTACTAAGTTTTCGAAATCATATATAGACTTTTGAATATTACTTATAATGTTCAATGCTTTATTCTTAAAATCGGGGTCATATTCATAAACTTTATCTATAACGCGCTGTGTTTAAGCTACACTCATGGTTGGCTATTGCTATATATTTCTGTATTCCTATTTTGATAAAGTCAATATTACGTTTTTATATTTTAAAATTTTTTTTTTCAATTTTTATATTTTCATATCATATCATATCATATCATTCATAATTGAGTTCCCTCACATATTCCTTAAACATTATTTAAACCGTCAGTGCTACGGTATTTTTTTCTGAGACACTTGTCATGTACTTTGTATATTTTTATTAATGCATTGGATACCATAATTAGAGCAATTACAATTAGAAGTATGGTTATCCAGAACAAGTCTGCATTTTGGACTTCCACTTTATTTATAACATTTGCTGTGGAGTCAACTGTTTCAGTGTCTATCAGACCCATTTTGGGTATACTAATTTTATAGTTTTGTAAAAAATCTTCTCTATTTTTATATATGTTTTCAGTTTTGCTTATTCTATTTGTCTCTATGGACACCTATATTAGGAATTATTTCTTTCTTAAATTTTGTCAATGTTAGTTAGTAGAGAGGAAAAAAAATTGTGTTTTACATTATTGCCTGCCTGACTCTAGCTATGGCTTCACGGGCCATATTGGGTTAACAAAGCATAGTAGTATATGCTCCATTTTACAATATTTCTTACAACATTTTTTCTTATATATATTTATGTTCGCTGCTGTCTATTTCTTGGCTGCTGATGAACTCCCTCGCTGCTCACAAGTCCCCAGGCAGACTCCTTCGCAGTCCGGTGGGCAGGTCTTTTGTGGCTTCGTAAGTGCCGGTGCTGGATATGCTATTTTTTTTTTTAACTTCATTAATTACTGTTATATTGTTAATATTTTCTGAGTGAGTTTTATCGAGGTTCTGGGTTTTTAATTGTTGCAGATATTGTAGCAAGTGGTCTAGCTCTGCATGTAGCTTTACGGCTTTCGACCAAACCGGTGGCGTTTGCTGACCGTATATTAGCCACCTTACGTGGGCTATACGTTTATTCAGCTTTGTTTTTAGCCCGCCACGGTGTTTTCCCATTCCTCGATACAACTCTACTCACTCAGATTTTCGTTCAGTTTTGCAATTGGTGCTCCTTAGCATTCCAGTCCAGTTTTCCTCCGAATTGAATTTCTTTGTGACTTCAATTTGTCCAACGTAGGACGACTGTCACGGTCGCCATGTAAAGTGCTCGAATATTACTCAGTAAGTTACACTTTTAAAAAGCCATTTACAATCGGGTGTAAAGTGCTGTTTTTAGGTTCTTTATTAATGTTATTTATTTAACTTGGCAGAAACGGTCATGCCAGTTCAACTCTTTACAAGTGTCTGAAACTAAGCCGCGTAGCTGCGCTGTCTTATGTATATCTTATATATCTATGCTTATCGAAAGAGCGAGTTATGCACTTATGTATTATGCATTTGGTCAGCGTGGGAATGCTGACCATGCATTTATACTTCGTAGCCTGCAAGTGGACGATCATTTTACATCCGCCTTGGGCCTTATAGGTTGCATGAACATAGCAACAAAGTTCTGCTATGTGTTTGTATGCTTGTAAATAGCATTGTACTTAAATGTTCTTAATAATACATTGGCGCATACTACAAGATATAAAATTTTGTAAAATATAAAGGAATTCAGTTAACTACATGCCCAAGGTATGTACACGAATGAAACGGCGTAGCAGAAAGATATAACAGGTCGGCAATGGATATTGGCAGGTGCTTGATGAGAGAGGCAAACATACATAGGCGATATTGGCCAGAAGTGATGAACACAGTAGCTTATTTCAAAAACCGAACAATCGCAAACACAGCAGTAAATAAAAGCCCATACGAAATATTTTTTGGTATAAAACCAAATGTGGAAAATTTAAAAATATACGGAAGTAGAGTTTTTGTTAGAGTTCCAGAAGAACGCAGAAAGAGTAAATGGGATAACAAATCGGAATTAAGAGTTTTAGTTGGATATAAAACAAACGGATATAGAGTTTTACTAAATAATAGAGTAATAAACGCAAGACATGTTCAAGTTGTGGAAGAAAAAACAAAATTAATTTGCCTAGAGAAAAACAAGCAGAATGATAATGAAAATGAAATAAATGAAAATGAAGAAGATGATGAAAATAACGCTAAGACAGACGAACTAAATGACATGGACGAAGTTAATTCAAAAACTAGCGATGAAAGCAAGAGTGAGGAGAACAAAGAACATTTAACAGTGCAGAGAAATTCAAATAGAAATAAAAGACCAGTAAATCTATATGGTAACCCAGTAACACATTTTATTTATATCAATATCAATTTATAATACAATATCGACGTATAGTGTGTAGAGAAACCATTCCCCTCTCTCTCTTTCTATGTCTCTTTCACTTTCTCACTCTTTCTAGGCCAGACAATGCTTTCCGAAAAAGATAGAATCGACATGTTTCCAGGAGGAAAACTAAGGCCGTAGAAAAAAGAAATGCTCATAAATTTCAAAACATTACATTTGTAGACAAACTAAATTTCTGTGCTTCTAAATTGATACGATTCAAATAAAATCACTTTTCGTATTTGTTATTTATTTATGTTGTTTTTAGTATTCCTTTTTTTATTACATTTTTGCAATGAACAAGGGTTTGCTGGCTAAGTAATATACAATATATAATAGCATATGTACCATAGTGGACCACTTGTCCACACCCAAGAGCACTTCTACATACATACATACACTTGACCATTGTACTTATCCTGCTTAAACATAAATCTTTGTATCCCCCAATTCAGCGACAATAACAAGTCTGCCTACTCTGATCATTTATAAACATTCCCGCGGAAGGGTCAAAACTGCTTACGCAGCTCAAATTCTCCGCTGATGTGTTCCCGTGCACAATCCACTCAAGGGAGTGCCTAGTATCAGGTAAACATAAAAGAGAGTCTTATAAACGCTCAATATGACCCGGCTAAAGGTTTGCTAAGCGTCCAGTTTATAAATTTAAGTTAGATTTAATTCACACTTCATTATTGAAAGACGCGTCTTGTTTCCGGTTTTCGCCTAAGTGTTTATTAAAACCTGCCGAACGCTACAGTCAGGTGCTGACTGTAGAAGGGCATTGATTATTATAGGATACGGTGTATCATTTATTTTCCGTTATTTATAAAGAAAAGTTTGCTTTATTTCGAATAATTTAAAAATATAAATTTTATATTCTTATTATTTAATTCGAACGACACCCACAAACTGAATTGACAGTCAAAAGAAGAAGAACACATCTACAATGCAAATGGTTTTTGTTATAGAGCATTTCCAAATTAGCCATCAGATGAGCTGGGTGTTAGGAATAGAATGTTTGAATCGGGTCTAGTAGGCTGATGTGTCAATAGGTTATGAAACTTGAGCTCTTATTTCAGTATTTATTATTACATTGTTACTTCAACAACGTTTTTATTCAAAGTGTTTACAACATAAGTTTTGTTGCATATTTTTAAAAAATTTTCATAAAGTAAATAGAATCTTTAATTATAGTGTAAGTTCCCAACATGATATTGGGACGCGGTTTACTTAGTTTTCTCTGTATATAAGGATAATTCTCTTTCGTTTAACATCAAATTCAGATAAAATACGCCAACTACCAACTCCAGCTGCCAATAATGGGTATCTAAACTTTCTACGTCATTATAGGAGAAAACATTGCAGCATGAAAGCTGAAGAGTTAGTGGAGAAGTCTGCTCGGACTTGGTGCCGTTTGCCAGAGTGCAAAAAGGATTAATATCGACGTATGGTGTGTAGAGAATCTTAATTTTAACTTATATAAAACTCATAACCATTCCCCTCTCTCTCTCTCTCTCTTTCTATGTCTATCTTTTACTTCCTCACTCTCTATAGGCCAGACAATGCTTTCCGAAAAAGATAGAATCGACATGTTTCCAGGAGGAAAACTAAGGCCGTAAAAAAAGAAAAGCTCATTAATTTCAAAACATTATATTTGAAGACAAACTAAATTTCTGTGCTTCTAAATTGATAGGATTCAAATAAAATCCCTTTTCGTGTTTGTTATTTATTTGTTTTGTTTTTGGTATGCCTTTTTTTTACATTTTTGAAATGAACAAGGGTTTGCTGGCTAAATAATATATATAGTAGCATATGTACCATAGTGCACCACATGTCCACACATCCAAACCCACGAACACTTCCATATACATACATACACTTGACCATTGTACTTAGCCTGCTTTAACATAAATCTTTGTATCCCCCAATTCAGCGACAATAACAAGTTAGCCTACTCCGATCATTTATAAACATTCCCGCGAAAGGGTCAAAACTGCTTACGCAGCGCAAATTCTCGGCTGATGTGTTCCCATGCACAATCCACTCAAGAGTGTCTAGTATCAGATGAGCTGGGTGTTAGGAATAGAATGTTTGAATCGGGTCTAGTAGGCTGATGTGTCAATAGGTAATGAAACTTGAGCTCTTATTTCAGTATTTATTATTACATTGTTACTTCAACAACGTTTTTATTCCAAGTGTTTATAACATACGTTTTGTTGCATATTTTTATAAAATTTTCAAAAATTTAATAGAATCTTTAATTATAGTGTAAGTCTCCAACATGATATTGGGACGCGGTTTACTTAGTTTTCTCTGTATATAAGGATAATTCCCAATGAATTATTTTCTGTCTTTCGTTTAACAGCAAATGGATGATAATTCAGATAAAATATGCCAACTACCAACTCCAGATGCCATTAATGGGTATCTAAACTTTCTACGTCATTATAGGAGAAAACATTGCAGCATGAAAGCTGAAGAGTTAGTGGAGAAGTCTGCTCGGACTTGGTGCCGTTTGCCAGAGTGCAAAAAGGATCAATATCGACGTATGGTGTGTAGAGAATCTTAGTTTTAACTTACATAAAACTCATAACCATTCCCCTCTCTCTTTCTATGTCTCTCTTTCACTTCCTCACTCCCTCTAGGCCAGACAATGCTTTCCGAAAAAGATAGAATCGACATGTTTCCAAGAGGAAAACTAAGGCCGTAAAAAAGAAAAGCTCATAAATTACAAAACATTACATTTGTAGACAAACTAAATTTCTGTGCTTCTAAATTGATAGGATTCAAATAAAATCGCTTTTCGTATCTGTTATTTATTTGTTTTGATTTTGGTATGCCTTTTTTTACATTTTTTGAAATCTTTTTATTATTGGACGTTGAATACAATGACTGTATTAGCAAGTGGTCCAACGACACCAAGCCGATGCTTGTTGCGCGCTGAACCCAAACGAAGTCCACCTCCCGCCTGACCGACCGAGAGGCACCGTCGCATAACGGACGACACGGAAACGCGGTAGAAAAGCGAATAGAAACGCGAGTAAAAATTAACGCGATGTGGAGAAAACAAGAAATAAAAGAAAAAAGACGAGGCGATAGAACGCGGCATGCAAGTAGGGGAAAAAAAGAAAAAACATAGAATAGAAAATCGAGGAAGATTCAAATACTAATTACTAATTACGTACTAGATAGGCAAGAATTAAGGACTTCATAGCAGCGATAGTGTTAGTGCTAGCTTTGATGTGTTGGAGCTTATTGTAGTCCGAACATAATGCCCTGAAAGGATCATGCAGTGCATAGTTCGATCTACAATAAGGGAGTGTTAGTGGAAGGAAATAGCGAGTACTTCTGCAAGGAACAGAGAAGTGTAGCTGCCTTAACAAGGCCTCACTGTCAATGTCACCTTGCATAAGGTTGTTAATAAATAAGACCCCTAGCATGGTTCTGCGGTTAGTTAGGGAAGGCAGATTTAGTAACAGAAGTCTACCATTATAGGAAGGCAGTCTCAAATTTTCATCCCAGTTAAGGCCGCGTAAGGCAAAAAGTAAGAAGTTCTTCTGTACAGATTCGATGCGTTCCTTATGAATAGTGTACTGGGGACACCATACGCATGAATCGTATTCGAGAATGGGACGAACAAGTGAAACGTAAAGGGTCTTTGTAATATAAGGATCGTCGAATTCCTTAGACCATCTTTTGATAAAGCCTAGGACACCCATGGCTTTATTGACCATATTAGTAATATGACTTGTAAACTTTAGTTTTCGGTCCAAACGGACCCCCAGATCATCAACTAGGGCGATTCTTTCCAAGGCACAATCACAAAGAGTATAAGAAGCAAACTTCGGACTGGCTGGAGAGAATGTCATCAGCTAGCATTTAGAGCTGTTCAGGTTTAAAAATTGGCACAACACCAAGAATTGAAACTATTTTGGTCGGTTTGTAAATTTGCGTGACAGTGGTCGTCTTTAAATTGGTAGCAAAGCTTTACATCATCCGCATACATAAGGGTACGGGAGTTACATACGACCAAGGGAAGGTCATTAATGAAAAGCGTAAAAAGTAGGGGACCAAGATGACTCCCTTGAGGAACACCAGATGTGGCATGAATTGGGTTTGAAAGGGTGGTTTTAAAGAGGACTCTTTGAGTTCTGTCAGCCAGATAGCTTACAATCCAACTAAGTAGTTTTGGTGAAAAACCTAGAAGGTCAAGTTTATGTGCCAGAAGGGAATGATTCACTGAGTCAAAAGCTTTACTGAAATCAGTATAAATAACATCAGTTTGAAGATTTTCCTGAAATCCTTTTACCACGAAGGATGTCAGCTCAAGCAAGTTTGTCGTAGTAGAACGACTTTTAATGAATCCGTGTTGAAAAGGTGAGATAACGGATCTACAGAAATGTTGCAAGTGAGGAGTTATAACATTCTCGAAAAGTTTGGGTATAGCCGATAATTTAGAGATACCTCTAAAATTGCTTGCATCAGACTTGCTGCCCTTTTTAAGCAAGGGAATAATAAAAGATTCCTTCCAAATGGAAGGAAAGACTGAAGTTTCTAAGGACAGCGAAAATAGTTTGAGCAATGGCTTACTTAGGGAGATAGCACAGAATCTAAGTATGCAAGCAGGAACACCGTCAGGGCCTGGTGAGAAGACTGGCTTTACTAAAGAGAGATCCTTTACCAATGAGCTTTCGTTTAAAAAGGGAGAGAAGATACCATTTGAACTTGGATGTATGGATAAAAGTGAGTTTTCTGTGTAGAGGGAGAATAAGTCGTTTGAAAAACTTTGCAAACATATCGGCCATGGCGTGGTCGGTATCCGCACTAGAATTTTCAAACGTTAATTTTGTTGGAAATGCGGTAGACTTACGCTTCGTGTTAACGAAACTATAAAACTGTTTGGGGTTCTGAATAAACTGAGCCTTACAAAGAGTTAAATAGTTCTTATAAAATTTCGCGTTCAAGACAGTAAAATCTGACCGCGCGCTTAAGTAGCGGGAAAAGGCTGAAGATGAGCTATTACTTTTATATTTTTTAAATAAGTTTGATTTTAAATTTTTTAACCGTGACAACTCTCTTGTAAACCATGGCGGCTTACTCGAGGAAGTTGGATAAAAACACGGAACACAAATATCTAAAAAGTAGTTAATTGTGTTATAAAAAATATTGGTCGCTACTAAAATATCAGTAGACGAATACAATTCTGACCAATCAAATTGGGAAATCATCCCATTCAATAAGTTAAAATCTGCTTTTCTAAATCTGCGTACACGATTACACAGTTGTTCATCATTATCCATACAAGCACCAAAATCAATAGTAACTTCAAGAGTGGGATGGTAAGGATCTTCAGGAAGAGAAAGTGGTTGTGTCTTGTTTAGACTCACTCTAGATGGATCCGAGACAAAGCATAAGTCTAACGATCTGTTACTACTGTTTAAGACATGATTGACCTGAGACAATGACATGTCAAACAGACCGTCAAAAAGGTCGTGTTGCCGTGAGGGAAATGAAAAAGGGTTTGCTGGCAAATTATATATATAGTAGCATATGTACCATAGTGCACCACATGTCCACACATCCAAACCCACGAACACTTCCACATACATACATACACTTGACCATTGTACTTAGCCTGCTTAAACATAAATCTTTGTATCCCTCAATTAAGCGACAATAACAAGTCAGCCTACTCCGATCATTTATAAACATTCCCGCGAAAGGGTCAAAACTGCTTACGCTGCGCAAATTCTCGGCTGATGTGTTCCCATGCACAATCCACTCAAGAGTGTCTAGTATCAGATGAGCTGGGTGTTAGGAATAGAATGTTTGAATCGGGTCTAGTAGGCTGATGTGTCAATAGGTTATGAAACTTGAGCTCTTATTTCAGTATTTATTATAACATTGTTACTTCAACAACGTTTTTATTTAATGTGTTTATAACATAAGTTTTGTTGCATATTTTTATAAAATTTTAAAAAATTAAATAGAATCTTTAATTATAGTGTAAGTCCCCAACATGATATTGGGACGCGGTTTACTTAGGTTTCTCTGTATATAAGGATAATTCTCAATGCATTTTTTTCTGTATTTCGTTTAACAGCAAATGGATGATAATTCAGATATAATATGCCAACTACCAACTCCAGATGCCAATAATGGGTATCTAAACTTTCTACGTCATTATAGGAGAAAACATTGCAGCATGAAAGCTGAAGAGTTAGTGGAGAAGTCTGCTCGGACTTGGTGCCGTTTGCCAGAGTGCAAAAAGGATCAATATCGACGTATGGTGTGTAGAGAATCTTAGTTTTAACTTACGTGAAACTCATAACCATTCCCCCTCTCTCTCTCTTTCTATGTCTCTCTTTCACTTCTTCACTCTCTCTAGGCCAGACAGTGCTTTCCGAAAAAGATAGAATCGACATGTTTCCAGGAGGAAAACTAAGGCCGTAAATAAAAGAAAAGCTCATAAATTTCAAAACATTACATTTGTAGACAAACTAAATTTCTGTGCTTCTAAATTGATACGATTCAAATAAAATCCCTTTTCGTATTTGTTATTTATTTGTTTTGTTTTTGGTATGCTTTTTTTACATTTTTGAAATGAACAAGGATTTGCCGGCAAATTATATATATAGTAGCATATGTACCATAGTGCACCACTTGTCCACACATCCACACCCACGAACACTTCCACATACATACATACACTTGACCATTGTACTTAGCCTGCTTAAACATAAATCTTTGTATCCCTCAATTAAGCGACAATAACAAGTCAGCCTACTCCGATCATTTATAAACATTCCCGCGAAAGGGTCAAAACTGCTTACGCAGCGAAAATTCTCGGCTGATGTGTTCCCATGCACAATCCACTCAAGAGTGTCTAGTATCAGATGAGCTGGGTGTTAGGAATAGAATGTTTGAATCGGGTCTAGTAGGCTGATGTGTCAATAGGTTATGAAACTTGAGCTCTTATTTCAGTATTTATTATTACATTGTTACTTCAACAACGATTTTAATTTAATGTGTTTATAACATAAGTTTTGTTGCATATTTTTATAAAATTTTAAAAAATTAAATAGAATCTTTAATTATAGTGTAAGTCCCCAACATGATATTGGGACGCGGTTTACTTAGTTTTCTCTGTATATAAGGATAATTCTCAATGCATTTTCTTCTGTCTTTCGTTTAACAGCAAATGGATGATAATTCAGATAAAATATGCCAACTACCAACTCCAGATGCCAATAATGGGTATCTAAACTTTCTACGTCATTATAGGAGAAAACATTGCAGCATGAAAGCTGAAGAGTTAGTGGAGAAGTCTGCTGGGACTTGGTGCCGTTTGCCAGAGTGCAAAAAGGATCAATATCGACGTATGGTGTGTAGAGAATCTTAGTTTTAACTTACGTGAAACTCATAACCATTCCCCTCTCTCTCTCTTTCTATGTCTCTCTTTCACTTCTTCACTCTCTCTAGGCCAGACAGTGCTTTCCGAAAAAGATAGAATCGACATGTTTTCAGGAGGAAAACTAAGGCCGTAAATAAAAGAAAAGGTCATAAATTTCAAAACATTACATTTGTAGACAAACTAAATTTCTGTGCTTCTAAATTGATAGGATTCAAATAAAATCCCTTTTCGTGTTTGTTATTTATTTGTTTTGTTTTTGGTATTCCTTTTTTTTACATTTTTGAAATGAACAAGGATTTGCTGGCTAAATAATATATATAGTAGCATATGTACCATAGTGCACCACATGTCCACACATCCAAACCCACGAACACTTCCATATACATACATACACTTGACCATTGTACTTAGCCTGCTTTAACATAAATCTTTGTATCCCCCAATTCAGCGACAATAACAAGTTAGCCTACTCCGATCATTTATAAACATTCCCGCGAAAGGGTCAAAACTGCTTACGCAGCGCAAATTCTCCGCTGATGTGTTCCCGTGCACAATCCACTTAAGGGAGTGCCTAGTATCAGGTAAACATAAAAGAGAGTCTTATAAACGCTCAATATGACCCGGCTAAAGGTTTGCTAAGCGTCCAGTTTATAAATTTAAGTTAGATTTAATTCACACTTCATTATTGAAAGACGCGTCTTGTTTCCGGTTTTCGCCTAAGTGTTTATTAAAACCTGCCGAACGCTACAGTCAGGTGCTGACTGTAGAAGGGCATTGATTATTATAGGATACGGTGTATCATTTATTTTCCGTTATTTATAAAGAAAAGTTTGCTTTATTTCGAATAATTTAAAAATATAAATTTTATATTCTTATTATTTAATTCGAACGACACCCACAAACTGAATTGACAGTCAAAAGAAGAAGAACACATCTACAATGCAAATGGTTTTTGTTATAGAGCATTTCCAAATTAGCCATCAGATGAGCTGGGTGTTAGGAATAGAATGTTTGAATCGGGTCTAGTAGGCTGATGTGTCAATAGGTTATGAAACTTGAGCTCTTATTTCAGTATTTATTATTACATTGTTACTTCAACAACGTTTTTATTCAAAGTGTTTACAACATAAGTTTTGTTGCATATTTTTAAAAAATTTTCATAAAGTAAATAGAATCTTTAATTATAGTGTAAGTTCCCAACATGATATTGGGACGCGGTTTACTTAGTTTTCTCTGTATATAAGGATAATTCTCTTTCGTTTAACATCAAATTCAGATAAAATACGCCAACTACCAACTCCAGCTGCCAATAATGGGTATCTAAACTTTCTACGTCATTATAGGAGAAAACATTGCAGCATGAAAGCTGAAGAGTTAGTGGAGAAGTCTGCTCGGACTTGGTGCCGTTTGCCAGAGTGCAAAAAGGATTAATATCGACGTATGGTGTGTAGAGAATCTTAATTTTAACTTATATAAAACTCATAACCATTCCCTCTCTCTCTCTCTTTCTATGTCTATCTTTTACTTCCTCACTCTCTCTAGGCCAGACAATGCTTTCCGAAAAAGATAGAATCGACATGTTTCCAGGAGGAAAACTAAGGCCGTAAAAAAAGAAAAGCTCATTAATTTCAAAACATTATATTTGAAGACAAACTAAATTTCTGTGCTTCTAAATTGATAGGATTCAAATAAAATCCCTTTTCGTGTTTGTTATTTATTTGTTTTGTTTTTGGTATGCCTTTTTTTTACATTTTTGAAATGAACAAGGGTTTGCTGGCTAAATAATATATATAGTAGCATATGTACCATAGTGCACCACATGTCCACACATCCAAACCCACGAACACTTCCATATACATACATACACTTGACCATTGTACTTAGCCTGCTTTAACATAAATCTTTGTATCCCCCAATTCAGCGACAATAACAAGTTAGCCTACTCCGATCATTTATAAACATTCCCGCGAAAGGGTCAAAACTGCTTACGCAGCGCAAATTCTCGGCTGATGTGTTCCCATGCACAATCCACTCAAGAGTGTCTAGTATCAGATGAGCTGGGTGTTAGGAATAGAATGTTTGAATCGGGTCTAGTAGGCTGATGTGTCAATAGGTAATGAAACTTGAGCTCTTATTTCAGTATTTATTATTACATTGTTACTTCAACAACGTTTTTATTCCAAGTGTTTATAACATACGTTTTGTTGCATATTTTTATAAAATTTTCAAAAATTAAATAGAATCTTTAATTATAGTGTAAGTCTCCAACATGATATTGGGACGCGGTTTACTTAGTTTTCTCTGTATATAAGGATAATTCCCAATGAATTATTTTCTGTCTTTCGTTTAACAGCAAATGGATGATAATTCAGATAAAATATGCCAACTACAACAACAAATGGGTATCTAAACTTTCTACGTCATTATAGGAGAAAACATTGCAGCATGAAAGCTGAAGAGTTAGTGGAGAAGTCTGCTCGGACTTGGTGCCGTTTGCCAGAGTGCAAAAAGGATCAATATCGACGTATGGTGTGTAGAGAATCTTAGTTTTAACTTACATAAAACTCATAACCATTCCCCTCTCTCTTTCTATGTCTCTCTTTCACTTCCTCACTCCCTCTAGGCCAGACAATGCTTTCCGAAAAAGATAGAATCGACATGTTTCCAAGAGGAAAACTAAGGCCGTAAAAAAGAAAAGCTCATAAATTACAAAACATTACATTTGTAGACAAACTAAATTTCTGTGCTTCTAAATTGATAGGATTCAAATAAAATCGCTTTTCGTATCTGTTATTTATTTGTTTTGATTTTGGTATGCCTTTTTTTTACATTTTTGAAATCTTTTTATTATTGGACGTTGAATACAATGACTGTATTAGCAAGTGGTCCAACGACACCAAGCCGATGCTTGTTGCGCGCGGAACCCAAACGAAGTCCACCTCCCGCCTGACCGACCGAGAGGCACCGTCGCATAACGGACGACACGGAAACGCGGTAGAAAAGCGAATAGAAACGCGAGTAAAAATTAACGCGATGTGGAGAAAACAAGAAATAAAAGAAAAAAGACGAGGCGATAGAACGCGGCATGCAAGTAGGGGAAAAAAAGAAAAAACATAGAATAGAAAATCGAGGAAGATTCAAATACTAATTACTAATTACGTACTAGATAGGCAAGAATTAAGGACTTCATAGCAGCGATAGTGTTAGTGCTAGCTTTGATGTGTTGGAGCTTATTGTAGTCCGAACATAATGCCCTGAAAGGATCATGCAGTGCATAGTTCGATCTACAATAAGGAAGTGTAAGTGGAAGGAAATAGCGAGTACTTCTGCAAGGAACAGAGAAGTGTAGCTGCCTTAACAAGGCCTCACTGTCAATGTCACCTTGCATAAGGTTGTTAATAAATAAGACCCCTAGCATGGTTCTGCGGTTAGTTAGGGAAGGCAGATTTAGTAACAGAAGTCTACCATTATAGGAAGGCAGTCTCAAATTTTCATCCCAGTTAAGGCCGCGTAAGGCAAAAAGTAAGAAGTTCTTCTGTACAGATTCGATGCGTTCCTTATGAATAGTGTACTGGGGACACCATACGCATGAACCGTATTCGAGAATGGGACGAACAAGTGAAACGTAAAGGGTCTTTGTAATATAAGGATCGTCGAATTCCTTAGACCATCTTTTGATAAAGCCTAGGACACCCATGGCTTTATTGACCATATTAGTAATATGACTTGTAAACTTTAGTTTTCGGTCCAAACGGACCCCCAGATCATCAACTAGGGCGATTCTTTCCAAGGCACAATCACAAAGAGTATAAGAAGCAAACTTCGGACTGGCTGGAGAGAATGTCATCAGCTAGCATTTAGAGCTGTTCAGGTTTAAAAAATTGGCACAACACCAAGAATTGAAACTATTTTGGTCGGTTTGTAAATTTGCGTGACAGTGGTCGTCTTTAAATTGGTAGCAAAGCTTTACATCATCCGCATACATAAGGGTACGGGAGTTACATACGACCAAGGGAAGGTCATTAATGAAAAGCGTAAAAAGTAGGGGACCAAGATGACTCCCTTGAGGAACACCAGATGTGGCATGAATTGGGTTTGAAAGGGTGGTTTTAAAGAGGACTCTTTGAGTTCTGTCAGCCAGATAGCTTACAATCCAACTAAGTAGTTTTGGTGAAAAACCTAGAAGGTCAAGTTTATGTGCCAGAAGGGAATGATTCACTGAGTCAAAAGCTTTACTGAAATCAGTATAAATAACATCAGTTTGAAGATTTTCCTGAAATCCTTTTACCACGAAGGATGTCAGCTCAAGCAAGTTTGTCGTAGTAGAACGACTTTTAATGAATCCGTGTTGAAAAGGTGAGATAACGGATCTACAGAAATGTTGCAAGTGAGGAGTTATAACATTCTCGAAAAGTTTGGGTATAGCCGATAATTTAGAGATACCTCTAAAATTGCTTGCATCAGACTTGCCGCCCTTTTTAAGCAAGGGAATAATAAAAGATTCCTTCCAAATGGAAGGAAAGACTGAAGTTTCTAAGGACAGCGAAAATAGTTTGAGCAATGGCTTACTTAGGGAGATAGCACAGAATCTAAGTATGCAAGCAGGAACACCGTCAGGGCCTGGTGAGAAGACTGGCTTTACTAAAGAGAGATCCTTTACCAATGAGCTTTCGTTTAAAAAGGGAGAGAAGATACCATTTGAACTTGGATGTATGGATAAAAGTGAGTTTTCTGTGTAGAGGGAGAATAAGTCGTTTGAAAAAACTTTGCAAACATATCGGCCATGGCGTGGTCGGTATCCGCACTAGAATTTTCAAACGTTAATTTTGTTGGAAATGCGGTAGACTTACGCTTCGTGTTAACGAAACTATAAAACTGTTTGGGGTTCTGAATAAACTGAGCCTTACAAAGAGTTAAATAGTTCTTATAACATTTCGCGTTCAAGACAGTAAAATCTGACCGCGCGCTGAAGTAGCGGGAAAAGGCTGAAGATGAGCTATTACATTTATATTTTTTAAATAAGTTTGATTTTAAATTTTTTAACCGTGACAACTCTCTTGTAAACCATGGCGGCTTACTCGAGGAAGTTGGATAAAAACACGGAACACAAATATCTAAAAAGTAGTTAATTGTCTTATAAAAAATATTGGTCGCTTCTAAAATATCAGTAGACGAATACAATTCTGACCAATCAAATTGGGAAATCATCCCATTCAATAAGTTAAAATCTGCTTTTCTAAAGCAGCGTACACGATTACACAGTTTTTCATCATTATCCATACAAGCACCAAAATCAATAGTAACTTCAAGAGTGGGATGGTAAGGATCTTCAGGAAGAGAAAGTGATTGTGTCTTGTTTAGACTCACTCTAGATGGATCCGAGACAAAGCATAAGTCTAACGATCTGTTACTACTGTTTAAGACATGATTGACCTGAGACAATGACATGTCAAACAGACCGTCAAAAAGGTCGTGTTGCCGTGAGGGAAATGAAAAAGGGTTTGCTGGCAAATTATATATATAGTAGCATATGTACTATAGTACACCACTTGTCCACATATCCACACCCACGAACATTTCCACATACATACATACACTTGACCATTGTACTTAGCCTGCTTAAACATAAATCTTTGTATCCCTCAATTAAGCGACAATAACAAGTCAGCCTACTCCGATCATTTATAAACATTCCCGCGAAAGGGTCAAAACTGCTTACGCTGCGCAAATTCTCGGCTGATGTGTTCCCATGCACAATCCACTCAAGAGTGTCTAGTATCAGATGAGCTGGGTGTTAGGAATAGAATGTTTGAATCGGGTCTAGTAGGCTGATGTGTCAATAGGTTATGAAACTTGAGCTCTTATTTCAGTATTTATTATAACATTGTTACTTCAACAACGTTTTTATTTAATGTGTTTATAACATAAGTTTTGTTGCATATTTTTATAAAATTTTAAAAAATTAAATAGAATCTTTAATTATAGTGTAAGTCCCCAACATGATATTGGGACGCGGTTTACTTAGGTTTCTCTGTATATAAGGATAATTCTCAATGCATTTTTTCTGTATTTCGTTTAACAGCAAATGGATGATAATTCAGATATAATATGCCAACTACCAACTCCAGATGCCAATAATGGGTATCTAAACTTTCTACGTCATTATAGGAGAAAACATTGCAGCATGAAAGCTGAAGAGTTAGTGGAGAAGTCTGCTCGGACTTGGTGCCGTTTGCCAGAGTGCAAAAAGGATCAATATCGACGTATGGTGTGTAGGGCATTGATTATTATAGGATACGGTGTATCATTTATTTTCCGTTATTTATAAAGAAAAGTTTGCTTTATTTCGAATAATTTAAAAATATAAATTTTATATTCTTATTATTTAATTCGAACGACACCCACAAACTGAATTGACAGTCAAAAGAAGAAGAACACATCTACAATGCAAATGGTTTTTGTTATAGAGCATTTCCAAATTAGCCATCAGATGAGCTGGGTGTTAGGAATAGAATGTTTGAATCGGGTCTAGTAGGCTGATGTGTCAATAGGTTATGAAACTTGAGCTCTTATTTCAGTATTTATTATTACATTGTTACTTCAACAACGTTTTTATTCAAAGTGTTTACAACATAAGTTTTGTTGCATATTTTTAAAAAATTTTCATAAAGTAAATAGAATCTTTAATTATAGTGTAAGTTCCCAACATGATATTGGGACGCGGTTTACTTAGTTTTCTCTGTATATAAGGATAATTCTCTTTCGTTTAACATCAAATTCAGATAAAATACGCCAACTACCAACTCCAGCTGCCAATAATGGGTATCTAAACTTTCTACGTCATTATAGGAGAAAACATTGCAGCATGAAAGCTGAAGAGTTAGTGGAGAAGTCTGCTCGGACTTGGTGCCGTTTGCCAGAGTGCAAAAAGGATTAATATCGACGTATGGTGTGTAGAGAATCTTAATTTTAACTTATATAAAACTCATAACCATTCCCCTCTCTCTCTCTCTTTCTATGTCTATCTTTTACTTCCTCACTCTCTCTAGGCCAGACAATGCTTTCCGAAAAAAGATAGAATCGACATGTTTCCAGGAGGAAAACTAAGGCCGTAAAAAAAGAAAAGCTCATTAATTTCAAAACATTATATTTGAAGACAAACTAAATTTCTGTGCTTCTAAATTGATAGGATTCAAATAAAATCCCTTTTCGTGTTTGTTATTTATTTGTTTTGTTTTTGGTATGCCTTTTTTTTACATTTTTGAAATGAACAAGGGTTTGCTGGCTAAATAATATATATAGTAGCATATGTACCATAGTGCACCACATGTCCACACATCCAAACCCACGAACACTTCCATATACATACATACACTTGACCATTGTACTTAGCCTGCTTTAACATAAATCTTTGTATCCCCCAATTCAGCGACAATAACAAGTTAGCCTACTCCGATCATTTATAAACATTCCCGCGAAAGGGTCAAAACTGCTTACGCAGCGCAAATTCTCGGCTGATGTGTTCCCATGCACAA
This sequence comes from Zaprionus indianus, assembly GCA_018904595.1. NCBI lineage: Eukaryota > Metazoa > Arthropoda > Insecta > Diptera > Drosophilidae > Zaprionus > Zaprionus indianus. The sequence goes on from JAEIHA010000581.1 coordinate 49,405, forward strand.
TCCACTCAAGAGTGTCTAGTATCAGATGAGCTGGGTGTTAGGAATAGAATGTTTGAATCGGGTCTAGTAGGCTGATGTGTCAATAGGTAATGAAACTTGAGCTCTTATTTCAGTATTTATTATTACATTGTTACTTCAACAACGTTTTTATTCCAAGTGTTTATAACATACGTTTTGTTGCATATTTTTATAAAATTTTCAAAAATTAAATAGAATCTTTAATTATAGTGTAAGTCTCCAACATGATATTGGGACGCGGTTTACTTAGTTTTCTCTGTATATAAGGATAATTCCCAATGAATTATTTTCTGTCTTTCGTTTAACAGCAAATGGATGATAATTCAGATAAAATATGCCAACTACAACAACAAATGGGTATCTAAACTTTCTACGTCATTATAGGAGAAAACATTGCAGCATGAAAGCTGAAGAGTTAGTGGAGAAGTCTGCTCGGACTTGGTGCCGTTTGCCAGAGTGCAAAAAGGATCAATATCGACGTATGGTGTGTAGAGAATCTTAGTTTTAACTTACATAAAACTCATAACCATTCCCCTCTCTCTTTCTATGTCTCTCTTTCACTTCCTCACTCCCTCTAGGCCAGACAATGCTTTCCGAAAAAGATAGAATCGACATGTTTCCAAGAGGAAAACTAAGGCCGTAAAAAAGAAAAGCTCATAAATTACAAAACATTACATTTGTAGACAAACTAAATTTCTGTGCTTCTAAATTGATAGGATTCAAATAAAATCGCTTTTCGTATCTGTTATTTATTTGTTTTGATTTTGGTATGCCTTTTTTTACATTTTTGAAATCTTTTTATTATTGGACGTTGAATACAATGACTGTATTAGCAAGTGGTCCAACGACACCAAGCCGATGCTTGTTGCGCGCGGAACCCAAACGAAGTCCACCTCCCGCCTGACCGACCGAGAGGCACCGTCGCATAACGGACGACACGGAAACGCGGTAGAAAAGCGAATAGAAACGCGAGTAAAAATTAACGCGATGTGGAGAAAACAAGAAATAAAAGAAAAAGACGAGGCGATAGAACGCGGCATGCAAGTAGGGGAAAAAAAGAAAAAACATAGAATAGAAAATCGAGGAAGATTCAAATACTAATTACTAATTACGTACTAGATAGGCAAGAATTAAGGACTTCATAGCAGCGATAGTGTTAGTGCTAGCTTTGATGTGTTGGAGCTTATTGTAGTCCGAACATAATGCCCTGAAAGGATCATGCAGTGCATAGTTCGATCTACAATAAGGAAGTGTAAGTGGAAGGAAATAGCGAGTACTTCTGCAAGGAACAGAGAAGTGTAGCTGCCTTAACAAGGCCTCACTGTCAATGTCACCTTGCATAAGGTTGTTAATAAATAAGACCCCTAGCATGGTTCTGCGGTTAGTTAGGGAAGGCAGATTTAGTAACAGAAGTCTACCATTATAGGAAGGCAGTCTCAAATTTTCATCCCAGTTAAGGCCGCGTAAGGCAAAAAGTAAGAAGTTCTTCTGTACAGATTCGATGCGTTCCTTATGAATAGTGTACTGGGGACACCATACGCATGAACCGTATTCGAGAATGGGACGAACAAGTGAAACGTAAAGGGTCTTTGTAATATAAGGATCGTCGAATTCCTTAGACCATCTTTTGATAAAGCCTAGGACACCCATGGCTTTATTGACCATATTAGTAATATGACTTGTAAACTTTAGTTTTCGGTCCAAACGGACCCCCAGATCATCAACTAGGGCGATTCTTTCCAAGGCACAATCACAAAGAGTATAAGAAGCAAACTTCGGACTGGCTGGAGAGAATGTCATCAGCTAGCATTTAGAGCTGTTCAGGTTTAAAAAATTGGCACAACACCAAGAATTGAAACTATTTTGGTCGGTTTGTAAATTTGCGTGACAGTGGTCGTCTTTAAATTGGTAGCAAAGCTTTACATCATCCGCATACATAAGGGTACGGGAGTTACATACGACCAAGGGAAGGTCATTAATGAAAAGCGTAAAAGTAGGGGACCAAGATGACTCCCTTGAGGAACACCAGATGTGGCATGAATTGGGTTTGAAAGGGTGGTTTTAAAGAGGACTCTTTGAGTTCTGTCAGCCAGATAGCTTACAATCCAACTAAGTAGTTTTGGTGAAAAACCTAGAAGGTCAAGTTTATGTGCCAGAAGGGAATGATTCACTGAGTCAAAAGCTTTACTGAAATCAGTATAAATAACATCAGTTTGAAGATTTTCCTGAAATCCTTTTACCACGAAGGATGTCAGCTCAAGCAAGTTTGTCGTAGTAGAACGACTTTTAATGAATCCGTGTTGAAAAGGTGAGATAACGGATCTACAGAAATGTTGCAAGTGAGGAGTTATAACATTCTCGAAAAGTTTGGGTATAGCCGATAATTTAGAGATACCTCTAAAATTGCTTGCATCAGACTTGCCGCCCTTTTTAAGCAAGGGAATAATAAAAGATTCCTTCCAAATGGAAGGAAAGACTGAAGTTTCTAAGGACAGCGAAAATAGTTTGAGCAATGGCTTACTTAGGGAGATAGCACAGAATCTAAGTATGCAAGCAGGAACACCGTCAGGGCCTGGTGAGAAGACTGGCTTTACTAAAGAGAGATCCTTTACCAATGAGCTTTCGTTTAAAAAGGGAGAGAAGATACCATTTGAACTTGGATGTATGGATAAAAGTGAGTTTTCTGTGTAGAGGGAGAATAAGTCGTTTGAAAAAACTTTGCAAACATATCGGCCATGGCGTGGTCGGTATCCGCACTAGAATTTTCAAACGTTAATTTTGTTGGAAATGCGGTAGACTTACGCTTCGTGTTAACGAAACTATAAAACTGTTTGGGGTTCTGAATAAACTGAGCCTTACAAAGAGTTAAATAGTTCTTATAACATTTCGCGTTCAAGACAGTAAAATCTGACCGCGCGCTGAAGTAGCGGGAAAAGGCTGAAGATGAGCTATTACATTTTATATTTTTAAATAAGTTTGATTTTAAATTTTTTAACCGTGACAACTCTCTTGTAAACCATGGCGGCTTACTCGAGGAAGTTGGATAAAAACACGGAACACAAATATCTAAAAAGTAGTTAATTGTCTTATAAAAAATATTGGTCGCTTCTAAAATATCAGTAGACGAATACAATTCTGACCAATCAAATTGGGAAATCATCCCATTCAATAAGTTAAAATCTGCTTTTCTAAAGCAGCGTACACGATTACACAGTTTTTCATCATTATCCATACAAGCACCAAAATCAATAGTAACTTCAAGAGTGGGATGGTAAGGATCTTCAGGAAGAGAAAGTGATTGTGTCTTGTTTAGACTCACTCTAGATGGATCCGAGACAAAGCATAAGTCTAACGATCTGTTACTACTGTTTAAGACATGATTGACCTGAGACAATGACATGTCAAACAGACCGTCAAAAAGGTCGTGTTGCCGTGAGGGAAATGAAAAAGGGTTTGCTGGCAAATTATATATATAGTAGCATATGTACTATAGTACACCACTTGTCCACATATCCACACCCACGAACATTTCCACATACATACATACACTTGACCATTGTACTTAGCCTGCTTAAACATAAATCTTTGTATCCCTCAATTAAGCGACAATAACAAGTCAGCCTACTCCGATCATTTATAAACATTCCCGCGAAAGGGTCAAAACTGCTTACGCTGCGCAAATTCTCGGCTGATGTGTTCCCATGCACAATCCACTCAAGAGTGTCTAGTATCAGATGAGCTGGGTGTTAGGAATAGAATGTTTGAATCGGGTCTAGTAGGCTGATGTGTCAATAGGTTATGAAACTTGAGCTCTTATTTCAGTATTTATTATAACATTGTTACTTCAACAACGTTTTTATTTAATGTGTTTATAACATAAGTTTTGTTGCATATTTTTATAAAATTTTAAAAAATTAAATAGAATCTTTAATTATAGTGTAAGTCCCCAACATGATATTGGGACGCGGTTTACTTAGGTTTCTCTGTATATAAGGATAATTCTCAATGCATTTTTTTCTGTATTTCGTTTAACAGCAAATGGATGATAATTCAGATATAATATGCCAACTACCAACTCCAGATGCCAATAATGGGTATCTAAACTTTCTACGTCATTATAGGAGAAAACATTGCAGCATGAAAGCTGAAGAGTTAGTGGAGAAGTCTGCTCGGACTTGGTGCCGTTTGCCAGAGTGCAAAAAGGATCAATATCGACGTATGGTGTGTAGAGAATCTTAGTTTTAACTTACGTGAAACTCATAACCATTCCCCTCTCTCTCTCTCTTTCTATGTCTCTCTTTCACTTCTTCACTCTCTCTAGGCCAGACAGTGCTTTCCGAAAAAGATAGAATCGACATGTTTCCAGGAGGAAAACTAAGGCCGTAAATAAAAGAAAAGCTCATAAATTTCAAAACATTACATTTGTAGACAAACTAAATTTCTGTGCTTCTAAATTGATACGATTCAAATAAAATCCCTTTTCGTATTTGTTATTTATTTGTTTTGTTTTTGGTATGCTTTTTTTACATTTTTGAAATGAACAAGGATTTGCCGGCAAATTATATATATAGTAGCATATGTACCATAGTGCACCACTTGTCCACACATCCACACCCACGAACACTTCCACATACATACATACACTTGACCATTGTACTTAGCCTGCTTAAACATAAATCTTTGTATCCCTCAATTAAGCGACAATAACAAGTCAGCCTACTCCGATCATTTATAAACATTCCCGCGAAAGGGTCAAAACTGCTTACGCAGCGAAAATTCTCGGCTGATGTGTTCCCATGCACAATCCACTCAAGAGTGTCTAGTATCAGATGAGCTGGGTGTTAGGAATAGAATGTTTGAATCGGGTCTAGTAGGCTGATGTGTCAATAGGTTATGAAACTTGAGCTCTTATTTCAGTATTTATTATTACATTGTTACTTCAACAACGATTTTAATTTAATGTGTTTATAACATAAGTTTTGTTGCATATTTTTATAAAATTTTAAAAAATTAAATAGAATCTTTAATTATAGTGTAAGTCCCCAACATGATATTGGGACGCGGTTTACTTAGTTTTCTCTGTATATAAGGATAATTCTCAATGCATTTTCTTCTGTCTTTCGTTTAACAGCAAATGGATGATAATTCAGATAAAATATGCCAACTACCAACTCCAGATGCCAATAATGGGTATCTAAACTTTCTACGTCATTATAGGAGAAAACATTGCAGCATGAAAGCTGAAGAGTTAGTGGAGAAGTCTGCTCGGACTTGGTGCCGTTTGCCAGAGTGCAAAAAGGATCAATATCGACGTATGGTGTGTAGAGAATCTTAGTTTTAACTTACGTGAAACTCATAACCATTCCCCTCTCTCTCTCTTTCTATGTCTCTCTTTCACTTCTTCACTCTCTCTAGGCCAGACAGTGCTTTCCGAAAAAGATAGAATCGACATGTTTTCAGGAGGAAAACTAAGGCCGTAAATAAAAGAAAAGGTCATAAATTTCAAAACATTACATTTGTAGACAAACTAAATTTCTGTGCTTCTAAATTGATAGGATTCAAATAAAATCCCTTTTCGTGTTTGTTATTTATTTGTTTTGTTTTTGGTATTCCTTTTTTTTACATTTTTGAAATGAACAAGGATTTGCTGGCTAAATAATATATATAGTAGCATATGTACCATAGTGCACCACATGTCCACACATCCAAACCCACGAACACTTCCATATACATACATACACTTGACCATTGTACTTAGCCTGCTTTAACATAAGTCTTTGTATCCCCCAATTCAGCGACAATAACAAGTTAGCCTACTCCGATCATTTATAAACATTCCCGCGAAAGGGTCAAAACTGCTTACGCAGCGCAAATTCTCGGCTGATTTGTTCCCATGCACAATCCACTCAAGAGTGTCTAGTATCAGATGAGCTGGGTGTTAGGAATAGAATGTTTGAATCGGGTCTAGTAGGCTGATGTGTCAATAGGTTATGAAACTTGAGCTCTTATTTCAATATTTATTATAACACTGTTACTTCAACAACGTTTTTATTTAATGTGTTTATAACATAAGTTTTGTTGCATATTTTTATAAAATTTTAAAAAATTAAATAGAATCTTTAATTATAGTGTAAGTCCCCAACATGATATTGGGACGCGGTTTACTTAGGTTTCTCTGTATATAAGGATAATTCTCAATGCATTTTTTTCTGTATTTCGTTTAACAGCAAATGGATGATAATTCAGATATAATATGCCAACTACCAACTCCAGATGCCAATAATGGGTATCTAAACTTTCTACGTCATTATAGGAGAAAACATTGCAGCATGAAAGCTGAAGAGTTAGTGGAGAAGTCTGCTCGGACTTGGTGCCGTTTGCCAGAGTGCAAAAAGGATCAATATCGACGTATGGTGTGTAGAGAATCTTAGTTTTAACTTACGTGAAACTCATAACCATTCCCCTCTCTCTCTCTTTCTATGTCTCTCTTTCACTTCTTCACTCTCTCTAGGCCAGACAGTGCTTTCCGAAAAGATAGAATCGACATGTTTCCAGGAGGAAAACTAAGGCCGTAAATAAAAGAAAAGCTCATAAATTTCAAAACATTACATTTGTAGACAAACTAAATTTCTGTGCTTCTAAATTGATAGGATTCAAATAAAATCCCTTTTCGTATTTGTTATTTATTTGTTTTGTTTTTGGTATGCTTTTTTTACATTTTTGAAATGAACAAGGATTTGCCGGCAAATTATATATATAGTAGCATATGTACCATAGTGCACCACTTGTCCACACATCCACACCCACGAACACTTCCACATACATACATACACTTGACCATTGTACTTAGCCTGCTTAAACATAAATCTTTGTATCCCTCAATTAGGCGACAATAACAAGTCAGCCTACTCCGATCATTTATAAAAATTCCCGCGAAAGGGTCAAAACTGCTTACGCAGCGAAAATTCTCGGCTGATGTGTTCCCATGCACAATCCACTCAAGAGTGTCTAGTATCAGATGAGCTGGGTGTTAGGAATAGAATGTTTGAATCGGGTCTAGTAGGCTGATGTGTCAATAGGTTATGAAACTTGAGCTCTTATTTCAGTATTTATTATTACATTGTTACTTCAACAACGATTTTCATTTAATGTGTTTATAACATAAGTTTTGTTGCATATTTTTATAAAATTTTAAAAAATTAAATAGAATCTTTAATTATAGTGTAAGTCCCCAACATGATATTGGGACGCGGTTTACTTAGGTTTCTCTGTATATAAGGATAATTCTCAATGCATTTTTTTCTGTATTTCGTTTAACAGCAAATGGATGATAATTCAGATATAATATGCCAACTACCAACTCCAGATGCCAATAATGGGTATCTAAACTTTCTACGTCATTATAGGAGAAAACATTGCAGCATGAAAGCTGAAGAGTTAGTGGAGAAGTCTGCTCGGACTTGGTGCCGTTTGCCAGAGTGCAAAAAGGATCAATATCGACGTATGGTGTGTAGAGAATCTTAGTTTTAACTTACGTGAAACTCATAACCATTCCCCTCTCTCTCTCTTTCTATGTCTCTCTTTCACTTCTTCACTCTCTCTAGGCCAGACAGTGCTTTCCGAAAAAGATAGAATCGACATGTTTCCAGGAGGAAAACTAAGGCCGTAAATAAAAGAAAAGCTCATAAATTTCAAAACATTACATTTGTAGACAAACTAAATTTCTGTGCTTCTAAATTGATAGGATTCAAATAAAATCCCTTTTCGTATTTGTTATTTATTTGTTTTGTTTTTGGTATGCTTTTTTTTACATTTTTGAAATGAACAAGGATTTGCCGGCAAATTATATATATAGTAGCATATGTACCATAGTGCACCACTTGTCCACACATCCACACCCACGAACACTTCCACATACATACATACACTTGACCATTGTACTTAGCCTGCTTAAACATAAATCTTTGTATCCCTCAATTAGGCGACAATAACAAGTCAGCCTACTCCGATCATTTATAAAAATTCCCGCGAAAGGGTCAAAACTGCTTACGCAGCGAAAATTCTCGGCTGATGTGTTCCCATGCACAATCCACTCAAGAGTGTCTAGTATCAGATGAGCTGGGTGTTAGGAATAGAATGTTTGAATCGGGTCTAGTAGGCTGATGTGTCAATAGGTTATGAAACTTGAGCTCTTATTTCAGTATTTATTATTACATTGTTACTTCAACAACGATTTTCATTTAATGTGTTTATAACATAAGTTTTGTTGCATATTTTTATAAAATTTTAAAAAATTAAATAGAATCTTTAATTATAGTGTAAGTCCCCAACATGATATTGGGACGCGGTTTACTTAGTTTTCTCTGTATATAAGGATAATTCTCAATGCATTTTCTTCTGTCTTTCGTTTCACAGCAAATGGATGATAATTCAGATAAAATATGCCAACTACCAACTCCAGATGCCAATAATGGGTATCTAAACTTTCTACGTCATTATAGGAGAAAACATTGCAGCATGAAAGCTGAAGAGTTAGGGGAGAAGTCTGCTCGGACTTGGTGCCGTTTGCCAGAGTGCAAAAAGGATCAATATCGACGTATGGTGTGTAGAGAATCTTAGTTTTAACTTACATAAAACTCATAACCATTCCCCTCTCTCTCTCTTTCTATGTCTCTCTTTCACTTCTTCACTCTCTCTAGGCCAGACAGTGCTTTCCGAAAAAGATAGAATCGACATGTTTTCAGGAGGAAAACTAAGGCCGTAAATAAAAGAAAAGGTCATAAATTTCAAAACATTACATTTGTAGACAAACTAAATTTCTGTGCTTCTAAATTGATAGGATTCAAATAAAATCCCTTTTCGTGTTTGTTATTTATTTGTTTTGTTTTTGGTATGCCTTTTTTTTACATTTTTGAAATGAACAAGGATTTGCTGGCTAAATAATATATATAGTAGCATATGTACCATAGTGCACCACTTGTCCACACATCCACACCCACACACGAACACTTCCACATACATACATACACTTGACCTTTGTACTTAGCCTGCTTAAACATAAATCTTTGTATCCCCCAATTGAGCGACAATAACAAGTCGGCCTACTCCGATCATTTATAAACATTCCCGCGAAAGGGTCAAAACTGCTTACGCAGCGCAAATTCTCGGCTGATGTGTTCCCATGCACAATCCACTCAAGAGAGTGTCTAGTATCAGATGAGCTGGGTGTTAGGAATAGAATGTTTGAATCGGGTCTAGTAGGCTGATGTGTCAATGGGTTATGAAACTTGAGCTCTTATTTCAGTATTTATTATTACATTGTTAATTCAACAACGTTTTTTTTTCAAAGTGTTTATAACATAAGTTTTGTTGCATATTTTTATAAAATTTTCAAAAATTAAATAGAAACTTTAATTATAGTGTAAGACCCCAACATGATATTGGGACGCGGTTTACTTGGTTTTCTCTGTATATAAGGATAATTCTCAATGAATTATTTTCTGTCTTTCGTTTAACAGCAAATGGATGATAATTCAGATAAAATATGCCAACTACCACATCCAGATGCCAATAATGGGTATCTTAACTTTCTACGTCATTATAGGAGAAAACATTGCAGCATGAAAGCTGAAGAGTTAGTGGAGAAGTCTGCTCGGACTTGGTGCCGTTTGCCAGAGTGCAAAAAGGATCAATATCGACGTATGGTGTGTAGAGAATCTTAGTTTTAACTTACATAAAACTCATAACCATTCCCCTCTCTCTCTCTTTCTATGTCTCTCTTTCACTTCCTCACTCTCTCTAGGCCAGACAATGCTTTCCGAAAAAGATAGAATCGACATGTTTCCAAGAGGAAAACTAAGGCCGTAAAAAAGAAAAGGTCATAAATTAAAAAACATTACATTTGTAGACAAACTAAATTTCTGTGTTTCTAAATTGATAGGATTCAAATAAAATCGCTTTTCGTATCTGTTATTTATTTGTTTTGATTTTGGTATGCCTTTTTTTACATTTTTGAAATGAAAAAGGGTTTGCTGGCAAATTAGGTACATAGTAGCATATGTACCATAGTGCACCACTTGTCCACACATCCACACCCACGAACACTTCCACATACATACATACACTTGACCATTGTACTTAGCCTGCTTAAACATAAATCTTTGTATCCCTCAATTAAGCGACAATAACAAGTCAGCCTACTCCGATCATTTATAAACATTCCCGCGAAAGGGTCAAAACTGCTTACGCAGCGCAAATTCTCGGCTGATGTGTTCCCATGCACAATCCACTCAAGAGTGTCTAGTATCAGATGAGCTGGGTGTTAGGAATAGAATGTTTGAATCGGGTCTAGTAGGCTGATGTGTCAATAGGTTATGAAACTTGAGCTGTTATTTCAGTATTTATTATTACATTGTTACTTCAACAACGTTTTTATTCAAAGTGTTTACAACATAAGTTTTGTTGCATATTTTTAAAAAATTTTCAAAAATTAAATAGAATCTTTAATTATAGTGTAAGTTCCCAACATGATATTGGGACGCGGTTTACTTAGTTTTCTCTGTATATAAGGATAATTCTCTTTCGTTTAACATCAAATTCAGATAAAATACGCCAACTACCAACTCCAGCTGCCAATAATGGCTATCTAAACTTTCTACGTCATTATAGGAGAAAACATTGCAGCATGAAAGGTGAAGAGTTAGTGGAGAAGTCTGCTCAGACTTGGTGCCGTTTGCCAGTGCAAAAAGGATTAATATCGACGTATGGTGTGTAGAGAATCTTAATTTTAACTTACATAAAACTCATAACCATTCCCCTCTCTCTCTCTTTCTATGTCTATCATTTACTTCCTCACTCTCTCTAGGCCAGACAATGCTTTCCGAAAAAGATAGAATCGACATGTTTCCAGGAGGAAAACTAAGGCCGTAAAAAAAGAAAAGCTCATTAATTTCAAAACATTATATTTGTAGACAAACTAAATTTCTGTGCTTCTAAATTGATAGGATTCAAATAAAATCTCTTTTCGTGTTTTCAGGAGGAAAACTAAGGCCGTAAAAAAAGAAAAGCTCATAAATTACAAAACATTACATTTGTAGACAAACTAAATTTCTGTGCTTCTAAATTGATAGGATTCAAATAAAATCGCTTTTCGTATCTGTTATTTATTTGTTTTGATTTTGGTATGCCTTTTTTTTACATTTTTGAAATGAAAAAGGGTTTGCTGGCAAATTATATATATAGTAGCATATGTACTATAGTACACCACTTGTCCACATATCCACACCCACGAACATTTCCACATACATACATACACTTGACCATTGTACTTAGCCTGCTTAAACATAAATCTTTGTATCCCTCAATTAAGCGACAATAACAAGTCAGCCTACTCCGATCATTTATAAACATTCCCGCGAAAGGGTCAAAACTGCTTACGCAGCGCAAATTCTTGGCTGATGTGTTCCCATGCACAATCCACTCAAGAGTGTCTAGTATCAGATGAGCTGGGTGTTAGGAATAGAATGTTTGAATCGGGTCTAGTAGGCTGATGTGTCAATAGGTTATGAAACTTGAGCTCTTATTTCAGTATTTATTATAACTTTGTTACTTCAACAACGTTTTTATTTAATGTGTTTATAACATAAGTTTTGTTGCATATTTTTATAAAATTTTAAAAAATTTAATAGAATCTTTAATTATAGTGTAAGTCCCCAACATGATATTGGGACGCGGTTTACTTAGTTTCTCTGTATATAAGGATAATTCTCAATGCATTTTCTTCTGTCTTTCGTTTAACAGCAAATGGATGATAATTCAGATAAAATATGCCAACTACCAACTCCAGATGCCAATAATGGGTATCTAAACTTTCTACGTCATTATAGGAGAAAACATTGCAGCATGAAAGCTGAAGAGTTAGTGGAGAAGTCTGCTCGGACTTGGTGCCGTTTGCCAGAGTGTAAAAAGGATCAATATCGACGTATGGTGTGTAGAGAATCTTAGTTTTAACTTACATAAAACTCATAACCATTCCCCCTCTCTCTCTCTTTCTATGTCTCTCTTTCACTTCTTCACTCTCTCTAGGCCAGACAGTGCTTTCCGAAAAAGATAGAATCGACATGTTTTCAGGAGGAAAACTAAGGCCGTAAATAAAAGAAAAAGTTCATAAATTTCAAAACATTACATTTGTAGACAAACTAAATTTCTGTGCTTCTAAATTGATAGGATTCAAATAAAATCCCTTTTCGTGTTTGTTATTTATTTGTTTTTTTTTTGGTATGCCTTTTTTTTACATTTTTGAAATGAACAAGGTTTTGCTGGCTAAATAATATATATAGTAGCATATGTACCATAGTGCACCACTTGTCCACACATCCACACCCACACACGAACACTTCCACATACATACATACACTTGACCTTTGTACTTAGCCTGCTTAAACATAAATCTTTGTATCCCCCAATTCAGCGACAATAACAAGTCGGCCTACTCCGATCATTTATAAACATTCCCGCGAAAGGGTCAAAACTGCTTACGCAGCGCAAATTCTCGGCTGATGTGTTCCCATGCACAATCCACTCAAGAGTGTCTAGTATCAGATGAGCTGGGTGTTAGGAATAGAATGTGTGAATCGGGTCTAGTAGGCTGATGTGTCAATAGGTTATGAAACTTGAGCTCTTATTTCAGTATTTATTATTACATTGTTACTTCAACAACGTTTTTATTCCAAGTGTTTATAACATAAGTTTTGTTGCATATTTTTATAAAATTTTCAAAAATTAAATAGAATCTTTAATTATAGTGTAAGTCCCCAACATGATATTGGGACGAGGTGTACTTAGTTTTCTCTGTATATAAGGATAATTCTCAATGCATTTTCTTCTGTCTTTCGTTTAACAGCAAATGGATGATAATTCAGATAAAATATGCCAACTACCAACTCCAGATGCCAATAATGGGTATCTAAACTTTCTACGTCATTATAGGAGAAAACATTGCAGCATGAAAGCTGAAGAGTTAGTGGAGAAGTCTGCTCGGACTTGGTGCCGTTTGCCAGAGTGCAAAAGGATCAATATCGACGTATGGTGTGTAGAGAATCTTAGTTTTAACTTACATAAAACTCATAACCATTCCCCCCTCTCTCTCTTTCTATGTCTCTCTTTCACTTCTTCACTCTCTCTAGGCCAGACAGTGCTTTCCGAAAAGATAGAATCGACATGTTTCCAGGAGGAAAACTAAGGCCGTAAATAAAAGAAAAGGTCATAAATTTCAAAACATTACATTTGTAGACAAACTAAATTTCTGTGTTTCTAAATTTATAGGATTCAAATAAAATCCCTTTTCGTGTTTGTTATTTATTTGTTTTGTTTTTGGTATGCCTTTTTTTACATTTTTGAAATGAACAAATATTTGCTGGCTAAATTATATACATAGTAGCATATGTACCATAGTGCACCACTTGTCCACACATCCACACCCACGAACACTTCCACATACATACATACACTTGACCATTGTACTTAGCCTGCTTAAACATAAATCTTTGTATCCCTCAATTAAGCGACAATAACAAGTCAGCCTACTCCGATCATTTATAAACATTCCCGCGAAAGGGTCAAAACTGCTTACGCAGCGCAAATTCTCGGCTGATGTGTTCCCATGCACAATCCACTCAAGAGTGTCTAGTATCAGATGAGCTGGGTGTTAGGAATAGAATGTTTGAATCGGGTCTAATAGGCTGATGTGTCAATAGGTTATGAAACTTGAGCTCTTATTTCAGTATTTATTATTACATTGTTACTTCAACAACGTTTTTATTTAATGTGTTTATTGGACGTTGAATACAATGACTGTATTAGCAAGTGGTCCAACGACACCAAGCCGATGCTTGTTGCGCGCGGAACCCAAACGAAGTCCACCTCCCGCCTGACCGACCGAGAGGCACCGTCGCATAACGGACGACACGGAAACGCGGTAGAAAAGCGAATAGAAACGCGAGTAAAAATTAACGCGATGTGGAGAAAACAAGAAATAAAATAAAAAAGACGAGGCGATAGAACGCGGCATGCAAGTAGGGGAAAAAAGAAAAAACATAGAATAGAAAATCGAGGAAGATTCAAATACTAATTACTAATTACGTACTAGATAGGCAAGAATTAAGGACTTCATAGCAGCGATAGTGTTAGTGCTAGCTATGATGTGTTGGAGCTTATTGTAGTCCGAACATAATGCCCTGAAAGGATCATGCAGTGCATAGTTCGATCTACAATAAGGGAGTGTTAGTGGAAGGAAATAGCGAGTTCTTCTGCAAGGAACAGAGAAGTGTAGCTGCCTTAACAAGGCCTCACTGTCAATGTCACCTTGCATAAGGTTGTTAATAAATAAGACCCCTAGCATGGTTCTGCGGTTAGTTAGGGAAGGCAGATTTAGTAACAGAAGTCTACTATTATAGGAAGGCAGTCTCAAATTTTCATCCCAGTTAAGGCCGCGTAAAGCAAAAAGTAAGAAATTTTTCTGTACAGATTCGATGCGTTCCTTATGAATAGTGTACTGGGGGCACCATACGCATGAACCGTATTCGAGAATGGGACGAACAAGTGCAACGTAAAGGGTCTTTGTAATATAAGGATCGTCGAATTCCTTAGACCATCTTTTGATAAAGCCTAGGACACCCATGGCTTTATTGACCATATTAGTTATATGATTGGAAAACTTTAGTTTTCGGTCCAGACGGACCCCCAGATCATCAACTAGGGTGATTCTTTCCAAGGCACAACCACAAAGAGTATAAGAAGCAAACTTCGGACTGGCTCGAGAGAATGTCATCAGCTTGCATTTAGAGCTGTTCAGGTTTAAAAAATTGGCACAACACCAAGAATTAAAACTATTTAGGTCGGTTTGTAGGTTTGAGTGACAGTGGTCGTCTTTAAATTGGTAGCAAAGCTTTACATCATCCGCATACATAAGAGTACGGTAGTTACATATGACCAAGGGAAGGTCATTAATGAAAAGCGTAAAAAGTAGGGGACCAAGATGACTCCCTTGAGGAACACCAGATGTGGCATGAATTGGGTTTGAGGGGGTGGTTTTAAAGAGGACTCTTTGAGTTCCATCAGCCATAAAGCTTACAATCCAACTAAGTAGTTTTGGTGAAAAACCGAGAAGGTCAAGCTTACATCAGTTTGAAGAGTTTCCTGAAATCCTTTTACCACGAAGGATGTCAGCCCAAGCAAGTTTGTCGTAGTTGAACGACTTTTAATGAATCCGTGTTGAAAAGGTGAGATAACGGATCTACAGAAATGTTGCAAGTGAGGAGTTATAACATTCTCGATAAGTTAAGGTATAGCCGACAATTTAGAGATACCTCTGTAATTGCTTGCATCAAACTTGCTGCCCTTTTTAAGCAAGGGAATAATAAAAGATTCATTCCAAATAGAAGGAAAGACTGAAGTTTCTAAAGACAGCGAAAATAGTTTGAGCAATGGCTTACTTAAGGAGATAGCACAGAATTGAAGTATACAAGCGGGAACACCGTAAGGGCCTGGTGAGAAGACTGGCTTAACTAAAGAGAGATCCTTTACCAATGAGCTTTCGTTTAAAAAGGGAGAGACGATACCATTTGAACTTGGAATGTTGTGTGGATAAAAGTGAGTTTTCTGTGTAGAGGGAGAATAAGTCGTTTGAAAAAACTTTGCAAACATATCGGCCATGGCTTGGTCGGTATCTGCACTAGCATTTTCAAACGTTAATTTTGTTGGAAATGCGGTAGACTTACGCTTCGTGTTAACGAAACTATAAAACTGTTTGGGGTTCTGAATAAACTGAGCCTTACAACGAGTTAAATAATTCTTATAACATTTCGCGTTCAAGACAGTAAAATCTGACCGCGCGCTTAAGTAGCGGGAAAAGGCTGAAGATGAGCTATTACTTTTATATTTTTTAAATAAGTTTGACTTTAAATTTTTTAACCGTGACAACTCTCTTGTAAACCATGGCGGCTTACTCGAGGAAGTTGGATAAAAACACGGAACACAAATATCTAAAAAGTAGTTAATTGTGTTATAAAAAATATTGGTCGCTACTAAAATATCAGTAGACGAATACAATTCTGACCAATCAAATTGGGAAATCATCCCATTCAATAAGTTAAAATCTGCTTTTCTAAAGCAGCGTACACGATTACACAGTTTTACATCATTATCCATACAAGCACCAAAATCAATAGTAACTTCAAGAGTGGGATGGTAAGGATCTTCAGGAAGAGAAAGTGGTTGTGTCTTGTTTAGACTCACTCTAGATGGATCCGAGACAAAGCATAAGTCTAACGATCTGTTACTACTGTTTAAGACATGATTGACCTGAGACAATGACATGTCAAACAGACCGTCAAAAAGGTCGTGTTGCCGTGAGGGCAGAAGAGAGTTTGAATCAGCACTTGTTGTCCAATTACAATCGGGGATATTGAAGTCACCCAGGACTAAAAATTGATCTCTGTCTGATAACAGATTAAATATGGTCTGTATTGCAGACAAAAGTTGCAAATAGACTGATAATTCCGACGACGGCGGAATATAGGAACAGGTTATATAATGAAAAAAACCGGGAAAGTGTAATTTTACACAGAGTAATTCAATGCCAATGCCGGTTCTAAGAGTTCCGAGTTGATGGTGGAATCAACTGCAATTAGAACTCCACCACCACGTCGGTCAGGTCGATCACACCTGTAGGTTGTGTACTTATTTGGAAAGACTTCGGAGTTCAGGATCTCCGGCTTTAACCAAGTCTCAGTAAACACAACAATTTGGGAAGAAAAAGAAAGACTGTTTAAGTATAAAGTTGAAATTTTAGTACAGAGACCTCTAACATTTTGATATGAAAGAGTTAAGAAGCTTGTTAGTTTTTTTTATTTGATTTTGTTTGGGCTGCTGCTAGAGGAGGCAAAGGAAGTTTAATCGGTGGGCGATTTTTCTTTTCCTTGCTTCAAACTCTTTAACCATTACATGTTCCGGCCAAAATTGAGCCGAACATATAATGCCTAAGAGTTCGTTTGGGGCACTTATTTTGAAGGAAGATATGTCCCTCTCATAAGAAAACTTAAACTTTTCCACTTTTACGTCGTCGGCTTGAGTTTTAGCTTGAATATAAGCTTTAACATCATTTGATGTGAGTTCAGGGGCAAGCCTAGAAACAAAGATCTGTTTCTTTTGTGGAACACCTACAATCTTTTTAGGCGCCTCAGGTATAATTCCAGAGCAGAGGTTCTCTTCTGGTAAACCAGAACTTGAACACGCCTTAGGTAACACTATTTTCTGTGGCACGGGCAACGAGACCACAGCGGACATAACGGAACATTTTGGCGTCACTGGTTGCATACACTCAATAACATTTTCGGGAATCGAAATTGATTTAGCCGCTGATCTCGTTACCATCGGGGGATTGGTGAACGACATTAACGGCTGTGTCATTGGCGTACCTGGCTGGTCAATTATAGGGAGCTGGGTGGCGATAATAGGCTCCTCTATGCGGGTGGATTTTTTTCGCTTTGGGGATTCGTTCAATAACTTAAGGTTATTGAAACATGAATCGAGCGCTGAGAACTGGTCGGATAGTGTGCGAAAACTTCCAAGCAGTTCCCTAAATCCTATCTTTGTTTGCCGCATAAACGAACAAATTTCGCCCTCCACTTCCCTACACATATCGCAGCAATAACGCAACCCAGTGCGCTTGGCTACGGCATCAGCCGTCGGGCCAGAAAATCCGGCACACTTCGCGTGTACTACGTTATCACATAGCCAACACGAAATGCTTGGCTGGGCAGCCGTCACCTCCTTAAGGCAGGATTTTTTAAAACAAATCAAACCGTCCATTATTGGGGACACCTACTGTAACAAATAAAAACAGCCGCAAAGAAAACAAAACAAAAACAAGAAAAAGAAGTATGTGCGCAAGAAAAAGAAATTAGCGCGCAAAGGCAGAGAGGAGAGAGAGCAAAAGCTATCAAGCAACAACAGTGCAGTAGAGAGAGCGGCAAAGCGTGAGAGATGCTTAGGCGCGCTCAAAAAAGTGCAATAGAAAGAGCGGCAAAGCGTGAGAGGTGCTTAGGCGCGCTCAAAGAATTAGGATAGATAAGAAAGAGAGTAATAGCGGTGAGCCACTAACAACAACGTTGCTTACCGAAAAGAGTAAAGATGTAAACAAAGTACCAGAGGAGCAGAACCAATGCACAAAAAATATAAAATTAGCAAACAAAGATTAGTTTGACTAATTTAAAAGGCATGCACACGCGTCGTGAACGGGCTATCAAAAGAAGATCGGTTTTAAAATAAAAGCTTTATAAAACACCGGTTGTTTTTAATAAAAACGCGAAAATATCGAAGCGCAGAAAAAAACACGTCCGTTCACGGGGAAGAATGCAAAGAATTTGCATAAGTTTTGTGGCATATTTTTATAAAATTTTCAAAAATTAAATAGAATCTTTAATTATAGTGTAAGTCCCCAACATGATATTGGGACGCGGTTTACTTAGGTTTCTCTGTATATAAGGATAATTCTCAATGCATTTTTTTCTGTCTTTCGTTTAACAGCAAATGGATGATAATTCAGATAAAATATGCCAACTACCAACTCCAGATGCCAATAATGGGTATCTAAACTTTCTACGTCATTATAGGAGAAAACATTGCAGCATGAAAGCTGAAGAGTTAGTGGAGAAGTCTGCTCGGACTTGGTGCCGTTTGCCAGAGTGCAAAAAGGATCAATATCGACGTATGGTGTGTAGAGAATCATAGTTTTAACTTACATAAAACTCATAACCATTCCCCTCTCTCTCTCTTTCTATGTCTCTCTTTCACTTCTTCACTCTCTCTAGGCCAGACAATGCTTTCCGAAAAAGATAGAATCGACATGTTTCCAGGAGGAAAACTAAGGCCGTAAATAAAAGAAAAGCTCATAAATTTCAAAACATTATATTTGTAGACAAACTAAATTTCTGTGCTTCTAAATTGATACGATTCAAATAAAATCCCTTTTCGTATTTGTTATTTATTTGTTTTGTTATTGGTATGCTTTTTTTTACATTTTTGAAATGAACAAGGATTTGCTGGCTAAATAATATATATAGTAGCATATGTACCATAGTGCACCACTTGTCCACACATCCACACCCACACACAAACACTTCCACATACATACACTTGACCTTTGTACTTAGCCTGCTTAAACATAAATCTTTGTATCCCCCAATTCAGCGACAATAACAAGTCGGCCTACTCCGATCATTTATAAACATTCCCGCGAAAGGGTCAAAACTGCTTACGCAGCGCAAATTCTCGGCTGATGTGTTCCCATGAACAATCCTCTCAAGAGAGTGTCTAGTATCAGATGAGCTGGGTGTTAGGAATAGAATGTATGGAGATCTGGCAACCCTTAAAATTGCCAATCACAACTATTTTAATTTTTATTTGCATAGATATCGATATCCTTGTATTCATCGCTAATTTTTTCCTCTTGCGCTCGCTAATTGCCAAGCACGCCACACGTGCCGCCTTTGTGACTATTTAAACTTTTTATTGAATCTAAATAAATCTTAAGTTTTAATAAACAACCATTTTATTTGATTCACACAAACATCTAGCAAAACTATTGTTCACCACAATTGGTGACCCCCGACTCTCTAACGCGCAAAAACGGAGCTTCAAGTCACCACAATTGGTGACCCTCGACTCTCAAACACACACACCAAGTCCATCAAATTCGCACATCAACATAATTTCATCATAATTTTCTGACACAATCAGAATTTAGACGTGTTTCATCATAATCAGCACACACAACATTCTTATAAGATGGAGAACGATAGTTTTGCTGACGCACAAAATAATTCAGAACCAAGTGGATCAAATCTAAACACAATTACTAGACAGATGCCGTTTCCACAGCTTCACACAATCACAAACATAGAAATGTTTTTCACCAAATTGGAAAACTGGTTTCTATTGCAAGGCATCGGTTCTCGGAAAGAACATGAGAAGTACGCAGCAGTCATAGCGTACGCAGATCCTAAATATTTGGAGCAAGTCCACGATCTTGTCCAAAACGAACCGGAAATGAATCCATACACCACACTTAAGAAGGCTATACTAGACAAAATCACAGAATCGGCAATGGTTCGCCTTGAAAAGCTCGCATCTGGTATACAACTCGGTGATGGACGCCCAAGTCATTTACTCAGTCAGCTACAACGCACTAATACCACCAACGACGAATCAGTTGTCCGTCGCTACTGGATTAAGCGCCTTCCACCTCAAGCTCGTGCCGTCATTGTAGGAATGCTCGAAAGTGCTCCGGATACAACACTATCTCAACTTCCAACAGCCGCAGACGCTGTCATGGACTCACTCACTTTTACATCGAGTGACAACATTTCAGCTATATCACGTAACAACACCAACAATCCAAATTCTGCAGACGATCGTTTCAGCAACATAGAAAAACGTTTGGATGCTCAAGAAAAATTATTTCAGAAAATCAACAGCAAGCTCGGACAAATTTTAAGCAACAACAATAATCGACGCTCTCGCAGCAATAGTCGATTCCAAAGCAATACTCGCAGCAACACTCCACAGCCCAACAACAACAACAAAAATTGTTGGTATCACACCACGTATGGCGACAAAGCACAAAACTGTCAGGAGCCTTGCTCATTCAACACCAATTCAAAAAACTAAGTTCAGCTGTCGAAGATCATAAAGGCAACTTCGATAGTCAGTCCGATATAGCTTTACCACACACATCAAAACATCGGATAACAATAAACAGCATTTCCACATACAACCGCCTCTTTATTCTGGATTCAAAAACAGGAAAAAATTTTCTTATTGACACAGGAGAAGACGTATCCGTTATATCAGTTTCAACTATAAACAAATGCATCGCATCATCCAACGAAAATCGTCAGCAGCAAAGTCAGAGTTTGGATATCTTCTAAAAATCGGAGTATGTCGTCCTTCAAAGAGCCCATATGCTTCACCCTTACATTGGTCCGTAAAGCAACAGGCGAATGGCGGCCATGTGGCGACTATAGAGCTCTCAATGCACAAATGATTCCTGATCGGTACCCTCTGCCTCACATTCAGGATTGCACACATATTTTCTATGGTAAGAAAATATTTTCCAAAATTGATCTCAATCGTGCATATCACCAGATTCCAATTGAACCACGTGACATTCCAAAAACGGCTATAACTACCCCTTTTGGCTTATACGAATTCACACATATGACATTTGGCTTGTGTAACGCAGCACAGACGTTTCAACGCTATATGGACGTCGCCCTCAGAGATCTCGACTTCGTTTTCGTATATGTAGATGACATCGCCGTAGCATCAAGTAACGCTGAACAACATGAAGTTCATCTTCGCCAAGTTTTTGAACGACTTCAACGTTACTACCTCACAAT
This sequence comes from Zaprionus indianus, assembly GCA_018904595.1. Lineage (NCBI taxonomy): Eukaryota > Metazoa > Arthropoda > Insecta > Diptera > Drosophilidae > Zaprionus > Zaprionus indianus. The sequence continues at coordinate 70,881 of JAEIHA010000581.1, forward strand.
AAACGCAAGGAAATGTGCCTTCGGACAAAATTCCATCGAGTTTTTAGGACATCATGTCGACTCTCATGGCATCAAAACCTTGCCAGACAAAGTCAAAGCAATTTTTGATTTTCCATTACCCAAAGTTGTAAAGGAACTTCGACGCTTTCTGGCAATGATCAACTTCTACAAACGATTCCAGCCCAAAGCACTGGAACATCAAGCCCCGTTGTTGCAGTTAATTCCAGGAAATAAGAAGAACAATTCTTCTCCAATCAACTGGACAGACGAAAACATACAACATTTCCAACAGTGCAAGCATTCTCTCGCAACGGCAACCCTTCTGGTTCACCCATCTCCAAATGCAACACTTTCGCTAAGTACAGATGCTAGTGATACTGCAGTCGGAGCAGTTCTTCACCAAATCGTGAATAATGAATACCAGCCAATGGCATTTTTCAGTGTAAAGCTAACAGACGCTCAGCGCAAATACAGCACGTATGATCGCGAACTTCTTGCCATCTATCTCAGCATCAAACATTTTCGGTACATGTTAGAAGGCAAATCATTTCATGTCCGCACTGATCACCAATCATCTGCAAACTCCACAACATCGCTCATGGAGGCATTAGATCTACTATGAAGGTCATCAAACAACGTTTTATATGGCCTTCGATGCACAAGGAAATCGCCAGTTTCGTTAAACATTGCATTCCTTGTCAACGATGCAAAGTAACTCGTCATGTTCATTCACCACTTCAACACTATGAATTGACAGCACATCGTTTCGAACACATAAATTTGGACTTGATTGGACCTTTACCCCAATCTGGCCAATTTAGATACTGTCTCACAATCATAGACCGCTACACTCGGTGGCCCGAAGCTGTTCCAATTGAAGACATGCAAGCAGAGACAGTAGCCGCAGCTCTCATTAACGTCTGGATATCTCGTTTTGGAGTACCTGCCCGTATCACCACTGATCAAGGCAGACAATTCGAATCAATACTTTTCAACGAATTGTCACGGCTTCTCGGCATCAATCATATACGTAATACACCCGCAAGCTAATGGAATCATTGAACGCTGGCATCGTACTCTTAAAACAGCCATAATGTGTCAAAACAGAATTGACTGGCCAAGCAAACTACCAATCATATTGTTAGGATTACGATCAGCATTCAAACCTGACATACAAACTACAGCAGCACAGATTCTCTATGGATCAACAACTTCAGGACAACTTCTTCATATGGAAAAAAATGTTTTACCGCAAACTGAGTTTGTAAAACATCTCGCTGAAATGATGAACGACATTCGCCCTACACAAACAGCCCGTCACGACACTTCAAAGCCATTTGTATTTAAACAGCTAAACGAAGCAACTCATGTTTTTATACGCAACAATACAGTGCGAGGATCATTGCAGCCGCCTTATGATGGACCTTATGAAGTTAAATCAAAACATAACAAATTCTAAAAGATTCTCATCAACGGTCGAAATTTCACGGTATCAATCGATCGGCTCAAACCAGCATTTATTGAGTCACACAATGATCCATCATCATCATTATCGGAAGCAACATCATCATCAGCAGCAGCAGCAACATCATCGCCTGCAGCAGCATCATCATCAACAGCATCATCATCAGAAGCAGCAACAAAATCGTCCATAACCAATACAGACACACCAACTACACACATGGATCAACCGCCAAATCAAAACAAGTCATCTATACGTCATCAGACATCTAGACCACGCCGCACTATTAGACTTCCTGTTCGTTTCACAACTTGAAGTCTAGGAGGGAGTACTATGGAGATCTGGCAACCCTTAAAATTGCCAATCACAACTATTTTAATTTTTATTTGCATAGATATCGATATCCTTGTATTCATCGCTAATTACTTCCTCTTGCGATCGCTAACTGCCAAGCACGCCACACGTGCCGCCTTTGTAACTATTTAAACTTTTTATTGAATCTAAATAAATCTTAAGTTTTAATAAACATCCATTTGATTTGATCCACACAAACATCTAGCAAAACTATTGTTCACCACAAATGTTTGAATCGGGTCTAGTAGGCTGATGTGTCAATAGGTTATGAAACTTGAGATCTTATTTCAGTATTTATTATTACATTGTTACATCAACAACGTTTTTATTTAAAGTGTTTATAACATAAGTTTTGTTGCATATTTTTATAAAATTTTCAAAAATTAAATAGAATCGTTAATTATAGTGTAAGTCCCCAACATGATATTGGGACGCGGTTTACTTAGTTTTCTCTGTATATAAGGAAATTTCTCAATGAATTATTTTCTGTCTTTCGTTTAACAGCAAATGGATGATAGTTCAGATAAAATATGCCAACTACCAACTCCAGATGCCAATAATGGGTATCTAAACTTTCTACGTCATTATAGGAGAAAACATTGCAGCATAAAAGCTGAAGAGTTAGTGGAGAGGTCTGCTCGGACTTGGTGCCGTTTGCCAGAGTGCAAAAAGGATAAATATCGACGTATGGTGTGTAGAGAATCTTAATTTTAACTTATATAAGACTCATAACCATTCCCCTCTCTCTTTCTATGTCTCTCTTTCACTTCGTCACTCTCTCTAGGCCAGACAATGCTTTCCGAAAAAGATGGGATCGACATGTTTCCAGGAGGAAAATTAAGGCCGTAAAAAAAAGAAAAGCTCATAAATTACAAAACATTACATTTGTAGACAAACTAAATTTCTGTGCTTCTAAATTGATAGGATTCAAATAAAATCGCTTTTCGTATCTGTTATTTATTTGTTTTGTTTTTGGTAAGCCTTTTTTTTACATTTTTGAAATGAACAAGGGTTTGCTGGCTAAATAATATATATAGTAGCATATGTACCATAGTGCACCACTTGTCCACACATCCACACCCACGAACACTTCCACATACATACATACACTTGACCATTGTACTTAGCCTGCTTAAACATAAATCTTTGTATCCCCCAATTCAGCGACAATAACAAGTCGGCCTACTCCGATCATTTATAAACATTCCCGCGAAAGGGTCAAAACTGCTTACGCAGCGCAAATTCTCGGCTGATGTGTTCCCATGCACAATCCACTCAAGAGAGTGTCTAGATCAGATGAGCTGGGTGTTAGGAATAGAATGTTTGAATCGGGTCTAGTAGGCTCATGTGTCAACAGGTTATGAAACTTGAGCTCTTATTTCAGTATTTATTATTACATTGTTACATCAACAACGTTTTTATTTAAAGTGTTTATAACATAAGTTTTGTTGCATATTTTTATAAAATTTTCAAAAATTAAATGGATTCTTTAATTATACTTTAAGTCCCCAACATGATATTGGGACGCGGTTTACTTAGTTTTCTCTGTATATAAGGAAATTTCTCAATAAATTATTTTCTGTCTTTCGTTTAACAGCAAATGGATGATAATTCGGATAAAATATGCCAACTACCAACTGCAGCTGCCAATAATGGGTATCTAAACTTTCTACGTCATTATAGGAGAAAACATTGCAGCATGAAAGCTGAAGAGTTAGTGGAGAAGGCTGCTCGGACTTGGTGCCGTTTGCCAAAGTGCAAAAAGGATCAATATCGACGTATTGTGTTTAGAGAATCTTAATAATTTTAACTTACGAGGGTCGTTTGATAAGTCCGTGACTTTTTGTATTTGCCGCGCACCTGCTCTAAATACAACACTGCTCCTGTCAGCAGTTATCGATTAACAGCTGACTGTAAAATTTTGAGAAAGCTGCGTTTTTTGGTTTGCGTTTTATAGGCATTGAAAGCAGACGATCTCGTGAATTTTAACGAAAATGGAAAAAAGTGAATTTCGTGTCAGCATGGCAAAATTTCATAAATTGGGCTACGAACTGCTACCCCATCCAGCATATTCTCCAGATTTAGCCCCCTGTGACTATTTTTTGTTTCCAAACATGAAGAAATGGCTCGGCGGTAAGAGATTCGGGGCATCACAGAAACAAACGACTATTTTGAGGGCCTTGAGAAAACCTATTATTTGGAAGGAATAAAAAAATTGGAAAAACGCTGGACTAAATGTATAGAGCTAAAAGGAGATTATGTTGAGAAATAAAACGCTTCTTTGACGAAAAAAATATATTTTATTCAAAAAGTCACGGACTTATCAAACGACCCTCGTATATAAAACTCGTAACCATTCCCCTCTCTCTCTTTCTATGTCTCTTTCACTTTCTCACTCTCTCTATGCCAGACAATGCTTTCCGCCTCTTTATTCTGGATTCAAAAACAGGAAAAAATTTTCTTATTGACACAGGAGAAGACGTATCCGTTATATCAGTTTCAACTATAAACAAATGCATCGCATCATCCAACGAAAATCGTCAGCAGCAAAGTCAGAGTTTGGATATCTTCTAAAAATCGGAGTATGTCGTCCTTCAAAGAGCCCATATGCTTCACCCTTACATTGGTCCGTAAAGCAACAGGCGAATGGCGGCCATGTGGCGACTATAGAGCTCTCAATGCACAAACGATTCCTGATCGGTACCCTCTGCCTCACATTCAGGATTGCACACATATTTTCTATGGTAAGAAAATATTTTCCAAAATTGATCTCAATCGTGCATATCACCAGATTCCAATTGAACCACGTGACATTCCAAAAACGGCTATAACTACCCCTTTTGGCTTATACGAATTCACACATATGACATTTGGCTTGTGTAACGCAGCACAGACGTTTCAACGCTATATGGACGTTGCCCTCAGAGATCTCGACTTCGTTTTCGTATATGTAGATGACATCGCCGTAGCATCAAGTAACGCTGAACAACATGAAGTTCATCTTCGCCAAGTTTTTGAACGACTTCAACGTTACTACCTCACAATAAACGCAAGGAAATGTGCCTTCGGACAAAATTCCATCGAGTTTTTAGGACATCATGTCGACTCTCATGGCATCAAAACCTTGCCAGACAAAGTCAAAGCAATTTTTGATTTTCCATTACCCAAAGTTGTAAAGGAACTTCGACGCTTTCTGGCAATGATCAACTTCTACAAACGATTCCAGCCCAAAGCACTGGAACATCAAGCCCCGTTGTTGCAGTTAATTCCAGGAAATAAGAAGAACAATTCTTCTCCAATCAACTGGACAGACGAAAACATACAACATTTCCAACAGTGCAAGCATTCTCTCGCAACGGCAACCCTTCTGGTTCACCCATCTCCAAATGCAACACTTTCGCTAAGTACAGATGCTAGTGATACTGCAGTCGGAGCAGTTCTTCACCAAATCGTGAATAATGAATACCAGCCAATGGGATTTTTCAGTGTAAAGCTAACAGACGCTCAGCGCAAATACAGCACGTATGATCGCGAACTTCTTGCCATCTATCTCAGCATCAAACATTTTCGGTACATGTTAGAAGGCAAATCATTTCATGTCCGCACTGATCACCAATCATCTGCAAACTCCACAACATCGCTCATGGAGGCATTAGATCTACTATGAAGGTCATCAAACAACGTTTTATATGGCCTTCGATGCACAAGGAAATCGCCAGTTTCGTTAAACATTGCATTCCTTGTCAACGATGCAAAGTAACTCGTCATGTTCATTCACCACTTCAACACTATGAATTGACAGCACATCGTTTCGAACACATAAATTTGGACTTGATTGGACCTTTACCCCAATCTGGCCAATTTAGATACTGTCTCACAATCATAGACCGCTACACTCGGTGGCCCGAAGCTGTTCCAATTGAAGACATGCAAGCAGAGACAGTAGCCGCAGCTCTCATTAACGTCTGGATATCTCGTTTTGGAGTACCTGCCCGTATCACCACTGATCAAGGCAGACAATTCGAATCAATACTTTTCAACGAATTGTCACGGCTTCTCGGCATCAATCATATACGTAATACACCCGCAAGCTAATGGAATCATTGAACGCTGGCATCGTACTCTTAAAACAGCCATAATGTGTCAAAACAGAATTGACTGGCCAAGCAAACTACCAATCATATTGTTAGGATTACGATCAGCATTCAAACCTGACATACAAACTACAGCAGCACAGATTCTCTATGGATCAACAACTTCAGGACAACTTCTTCATATGGAAAAAAATGTTTTACCGCAAACTGAGTTTGTAAAACATCTCGCTGAAATGATGAACGACATTCGCCCTACACAAACAGCCCGTCACGACACTTCAAAGCCATTTGTATTTAAACAGCTAAACGAAGCAACTCATGTTTTTATACGCAACAATACAGTGCGAGGATCATTGCAGCCGCCTTATGATGGACCTTATGAAGTTAAATCAAAACATAACAAATTCTAAAATATTCTCATCAACGGTCGAAATTTCACGGTATCAATCGATCGGCTCAAACCAGCATTTATTGAGTCACACAATGATCCATCATCATCATTATCGGAAGCAACATCATCATCAGCAGCAGCAGCAACATCATCGCCTGCAGCAGCATCATCATCAACAGCATCATCATCAGAAGCAGCAACAAAATCGTCCATAACCAATACAGACACACCAACTACACACATGGATCAACCGCCAAATCAAAACAAGTCATCTATACGTCATCAGACATCTAGACCACGCCGCACTATTAGACTTCCTGTTCGTTTCACAACTTGAAGTCTAGGAGGGAGTACTATGGAGATCTGGCAACCCTTAAAATTGCCAATCACAACTATTTTAATTTTTATTTGCATAGATATCGATATCCTTGTATTCATCGCTAATTACTTCCTCTTGCGATCGCTAACTGCCAAGCACGCCACACGTGCCGCCTTTGTAACTATTTAAACTTTTTATTGAATCTAAATAAATCTTAAGTTTTAATAAACATCCATTTGATTTGATCCACACAAACATTTAGCAAAACTATTGTTCACCACAAATGTTTGAATCGGGTCTAGTAGGCTGATGTGTCAATAGGTTATGAAACTTGAGATCTTATTTCAGTATTTATTATTACATTGTTACATCAACAACGTTTTTATTTAAAGTGTTTATAACATAAGTTTTGTTGCATATTTTTATAAAATTTTCAAAAATTAAATAGAATCGTTAATTATAGTGTAAGTCCCCAACATGATATTGGGACGCGGTTTACTTAGTTTTCTCTGTATATAAGGAAATTTCTCAATGAATTATTTTCTGTCTTTCGTTTAACAGCAAATGGATGATAGTTCAGATAAAATATGCCAACTACCAACTCCAGATGCCAATAATGGGTATCTAAACTTTCTACGTCATTATAGGAGAAAACATTGCAGCATAAAAGCTGAAGAGTTAGTGGAGAGGTCTGCTCGGACTTGGTGCCGTTTGCCAGAGTGCAAAAAGGATAAATATCGACGTATGGTGTGTAGAGAATCTTAATTTTAACTTATATAAGACTCATAACCATTCCCCTCTCTCTTTCTATGTCTCTCTTTCACTTCGTCACTCTCTCTAGGCCAGACAATGCTTTCCGAAAAAGATGGGATCGACATGTTTCCAGGAGGAAAATTAAGGCCGTAAAAAAAAGAAAAGCTCATAAATTACAAAACATTACATTTGTAGACAAACTAAATTTCTGTGCTTCTAAATTGATAGGATTCAAATAAAATCGCTTTTCGTATCTGTTATTTATTTGTTTTGTTTTTGGTAAGCCTTTTTTTTACATTTTTGAAATGAACAAGGGTTTGCTGGCTAAATAATATACGAGGGTCGTTTGATAAGTCCGTGACTTTTTGAATAAAATATATTTTTTTCGTCAAAGAAGCGTTTTATTTCTCAACATAATCTCCTTTTAGCTCTATACATTTAGTCCAGCGTTTTTCCAATTTTTTTATTCCTTCCAAATAATAGGTTTTCTCAAGGCCCTCAAAATAGTCGTTTGTTTCTGTGATGACCCGAATCTCTTACCGCCGAGCCATTTCTTCATGTTTGGAAACAAAAAATAGTCACAGGGGGCTAAATCTGGAGAATATGCTGGATGGGGTAGCAGTTCGTAGCCCAATTTATGAAATTTTGCCATGCTGACACGAAATTCACTTTTTTCCATTTTCGTTAAAATTCACGAGATCGTCTGCTTTCAATGCCTATAAAACGCAAACCAAAAAACGCAGCTTTCTCAAAATTTTACAGTCAGCTGTTAATCGATAACTGCTGACAGGAGCAGTGTTGTATTTAGAGCAGGTACAAAAAGTGGCAAATACAAAAAGTCACGGACTTATCAAACGACCCTCGTATATACGAGGGTCGTTTGATAAGTCCGTGACTTTTTGAATAAAATATATTTTTTTCGTCAAAGAAGCGTTTTATTTCTCAACATAATCTCCTTTTAGCTCTATACATTTAGTCCAGCGTTTTTCCAATTTTTTTATTCCTTCCAAATAATAGGTTTTCTCAAGGCCCTCAAAATAGTCGTTTGTTTCTGTGATGACCCGAATCTCTTACCGCCGAGCCATTTCTTCATGTTTGGAAACAAAAAATAGTCACAGGGGGCTAAATCTGGAGAATATGCTGGATGGGGTAGCAGTTCGTAGCCCAATTTATGAAATTTTGCCATTAGCACACGAAATTCACTTTTTTCCATTTTCGTTAAAATTCACGAGATCGTCTGCTTTCAATGCCTATAAAACGCAAACCAAAAAACGCAGCTTTCTCAAAATTTTACAGTCAGCTGTTAATCGATAACTGCTGACAGGAGCAGTGTTGTATTTAGAGCAGGTGCGCGGCAAATACAAAAAGTCACGGACTTATCAAACGACCCTCGTAGTAGCATATGTACCATAGTGCACCACTTGTCCACACATCCACACCCACGAACACTTCCACATACATACATACACTTGACCATTGTACTTAGCCTGCTTAAACATAAATCTTTGTATCCCCCAATTCAGCGACAATAACAAGTCGGCCTACTCCGATCATTTATAAACATTCCCGCGAAAGGGTCAAAACTGCTTACGCAGCGCAAATTCTCGGCTGATGTGTTCCCATGCACAATCCACTCAAGAGAGTGTCTAGATCAGATGAGCTGGGTGTTAGGAATAGAATGTTTGAATTGGGTCTAGTAGGCTGATGTGTCAATAGGTTATGAAACTTGAGCTCTTATTTCAGTATTTATTATTACATTGTTACTTCAACAACGTTTTTATTTAAGGTGCTTATAACATAAGTTTTGTTGCATATTTTTATAAAATTTTCAAAAATTAAATAGAATCTTTAATTATAGTGTAAGTCCCCAACATGATATTGGGACGCGGTTTACTTAGGTTTCTCTGTATATAAGGATAATTCTCAATGAATTATTTTCTGTCTTTCGTTTAACAGCAAATGGATGATAATTCAGATAAAATATGCCAACTACCAACTCCAGCTGCCAATAATGGGTATCTAAACTTTCTACGTCGTTATAGGAGAAAACATTCCAGCATGAAAGCTGAAGAGTTAGTGGAGAAGGCTGCTCGGACATGGTGCCGTTTGCCAGAGTGCAAAAAGGATAAATATCGACGTATGGTGTGTAGAGAATCTTAATTTTAACTTATATAAAACTCATAACCATTCCCCTCTCTCTCTCTTTCTCTGTCTCTCTTTCACTTCCTCACTCTCTCTAGGCCAGACAATGCTTTCCGAAAAAGATAGAATCGACATGTTTCCAGGAGGAAAACTAAGCCCGTAAAAAAAAGAAAAGCTCATAAATTTCAAAATATTACATTTGTAGACAAACTAAATTTCTGTGCTTCTAAATTGATAGGATTCAAATAAAATCGCTTTTCGTATTTGTTATTTGTTTTGTTTTTGGTATGCCTTTTTTTTACATTTTTTAAATGAACAAGGGTTTGCTGGCTAAATAATATATATAGTAGCATATGTACCATAGTGCACCACTTGTCCACACATCCACACCCACGAACACTTCCACAAACATACATACACTTGACCATTGTACTTAGCCTGCTTAAACATAAATCTTTGTATCCCCCAATTCAGCGACAATAACAAGTCGGCCTACTCCGATCATTTATAAACATTCCCGCAAAAGGGTCAAAACTGCTTACGCAGCGCAAATTCTCGGCTGATGTGTTCCCATGCACAATCCACTCAAGAGAGTGTCTAGTATCAGATGAGCTGGGTGTTAGGAATAGAATGTATGGAGATCTGGCAACCCTTAAAATTGCCAATCACAACTATTTTAATTTTTATTTGCATAGATATCGATATCCTTGTATTCATCGCTAATTTCTTCCTCTTGCGATCGCTAACTGCCAAGCAGGCCACACGTGCCGCCTTTGTGACTATTTAAACTTTTTATTGAATCTAAATAAATCTTAAGTTTTAATAAACATCCATTTGATTTGATCCACACAAACATTTAGCAAAACTATTGTTCACCACAAATGTTTGAATCGGGTCTAGTAGGCTGATGTGTCAATAGGTTATGAAACTTGAGATCTTATTTCAGTATTTATTATTACATTGTTACATCAACAACGTTTTTATTTAAAGTGTTTATAACATAAGTTTTGTTGCATATTTTTATAAAATTTTCAAAAATTAAATAGAATCGTTAATTATAGTGTAAGTCCCCAACATGATATTGGGACGCGGTTTACTTAGTTTTCTCTGTATATAAGGAAATTTCTCAATGAATTATTTTCTGTCTTTCGTTTAACAGCAAATGGATGATAGTTCAGATAAAATATGCCAACTACCAACTCCAGATGCCAATAATGGGTATCTAAACTTTCTACGTCATTATAGGAGAAAACATTGCAGCATGAAAGCTGAAGAGTTAGTGGAGAAGTCTGCTCGGACATGGTGCCGTTTGCCAGAGTGCAAAAAGAATCAATATCGACGTATGGTGTGTAGAGAATCTTAATTTTAACTTATAGAAAACTCATAACCATTCCCCTCTCTCTTTCTATGTCTCTCTTTCACTTCCTCACTCTCTCTAGGCCAGACAATGCTTTCCGAAAAAGATAGAATCGACATGTTTCCAGGAGGAAAACTAAGGCCGTAAAAAAAAGCTCATAAATTTCAAAACATTACATTTGTAGACAAACTAAATTTCTGTGCTTCTAAATTGATAGGATTCAAATAAAATCCCTTTTCGTATTTGTTATTTGTTTGTTTTGTTTTTGGTATGCCTTTTTTTACATTTTTGAAATGAACAAGGGTTTGCTGGCTAAATAATATATATAGTAGCATATGTACCACAGTGCACCACTTGTCCACACATCCACACCCACGAACACTTCCACATACATACATACACTTGACCATTGTACTTAGCCTGCTTAAACATAAATCTTTGTATCCCCCAATTCAGCGACAATAACAAGTCGGCCTACTCCGATCATTTATAAACATTCCCGCGAAAGGGTCAGAACTGCTTACGCAGCGCAAATTCTCGGCTGATGTGTTCCCATGCACAATCCACTCAAGAGAGTGTCTGGTATCAGATGAGCTGGGTGTTAGGAATAGAATGTATGGAGATCTGGCAACCTTTAAAATTGCCAATCACAACTATTTTAATTTTTATTTGCATAGATATCGATATCCTTGTATTCATCGCTAATTTCTTCCTCTTGCGATCGCTAACTGCCAAGCCCGCCACACGTGCCGCCTTTGTGACTATTTAAACTTTTTATTGAATCTAAATAAATCTTAAGTTTTAATAAACATCCATTTTATTTGATTCACACAAACATCTAGCAAAACTATTGTTCACCACAATTGGTGACCCCCGACTCTCTAACGCGCACAAACGGAGCTTCAAGTCACCACAATTGGTGACCCTCGACTCTCAAACACACATACCAAGTCCATCAAATTCGCACATCAACATAATTTCATCATAATTTTCTGACACAATCAGAATTTAGACGTGTTTCATCATACTCAGCACACACAACATTCTTATAAGATGGAGAACGATAGTTTTGCTGACGCACAAAATAATTCAGAACCAAGTGGATCAAATCTAAACACAATTACTAGACAGATGCCGTTTCCACAGCTTCACACAATCACAAACATAGAAATGTTTTTCACCAAATTGGAAAACTGGTTTCTATTGCAAGGCATCGGTTCTCGGAAAGAACATGAGAAGTACGCAGCAGTCATAGCGTACGCAGATCCTAAATATTTGGAGCAAGTCCACGATCTTGTCCAAAACGAACCGGAAATGAATCCATACACCACACTTAAGAAAGCTATACTAGACAAAATCATAGAATCGGCAATGGTTCGCCTTGAAAAGCTCGCATCTGGTATACAACTCGGTGATGGACGCCCAAGTCATTTACTCAGTCAGCTACAACGCACTAATACCACCAACGACGAATCAGTTGTCCGTCGCTACTGGATTAAGCGCCTTCCACCTCAAGCTCGTGCCGTCATTGTAGGAATGCTCGAAACAGCCGCAGACGCTGTCATTGACTCACTCACTTTTACATCGAGTGACAACATTTCAGCTATATCACGTAACAACACCAACAATCCAAATTCTGCAGACGATCGTTTCAGCAACATAGAAAAACGTTTGGATGCTCAAGAAAAATTATTTCAGAAAATCAACAGCAAGCTCGGACAAATTTTAAGCAACAACAATAATCGACGCTCTCGCAGCAATAGTCGATTCCAAAGCAATACTCGCAGCAACACTCCACAGCCCAACAACAACAACAAAAATTGTTGGTATCACACCACGTATGGCGACAAAGCACAAAAGTGTGAGGAGCCCTGCTCATTCAACACCAATTCAAAAAACTAAGTCCAGCTGTCGAAGATCATAAAGGCAACTTCGATAGTCAGTCCGATATAGCCTTACCACACACATCAAAACATCGGATAACAATAAACAGCATTTCCACATACAACCGCCTCTTTATTCTGGATTCAAAAACAGGAAAAAATTTTCTTATTGACACAGGAGAAGACGTATCCGTTATACCAGTTTCAACTATGAACAAACGCATCACATCATCCAACGAAAATCCTCTTTTCGCAGAGAATGGCAGTATAATCGAATCTTATGGTACAACACGTTTAACCTTGGATTTAGGATTATGTTCTCCATTTACATGGAACTTTATCATCGCTGATGTCCGTACACCAATCATCGGATCGGATTTCTTACAGCACTACAACCTGCTTGTTGATATTAAACGTCAAAAATTGATTGACGCTCAAACATTGCTAGCACGTAATGTTATTTGCAGCCTTCAATCTTCATAAGCAATTTAAACATTCAACACAGCAAGCAAAGTTTTCCAAACTTTTGGAGGAATTCAAATCTTTCACTCAATTGGATCATACAACACCTAAACCAACCACATCTGATGTCACACACTGCATTGACACCAAAGGAGCACCCTCATTTTCAAAACCTCGCCGCCTTACTCTTGATAAGCTGACAGCAGCAAAGTCAGAGTTTGGATATCTTCTAAAAATCGGAGTATGTCGTCCTTCAAAGAGCCCATATGCTTCACCCTTACATTGGTCCGTAAAGCAACAGGCGAAAGGCGGCCATGTGGCGACTATAGAGCTCTCAATGCACAAACGATTCCTGATCGGTACCCTCTGCCGCACATTCAGGATTGCACACATATTTTCAATGGTAAGAAAATATTTTCCAAAATTGATCTCAATCGTGCATATCACCAGATTCCAATTGAACCACGTGACATTCCAAAAACGGCTATAACTACCCCTTTTGGCTTATACGAATTCACACATGTGACATTTGGCTTGTGTAACGAAGCACAGACGTTTCAACGCTATATGGACGTCGCCCTCAGAGATCTCGACTTCGTTTTCGTATATGTAGATGACATCGCCGTAGCATCAAGTAACGCTGAACAACATGAAGTTCATCTTCGCCAAGTTTTTGAACGACTTCAACGTTACTACCTCACAATAAACGCAAGGAAATGTGCCTTCGGACAAAATTCCATCGAGTTTTTAGGACATCATGTCGACTCTCATGGCATCAAACCCTTGCCAGACAAAGTCAAAGCAATTGTTGATTTTCCATTACCCAAAGTTGTAAAGGAACTTCGACGCTTTCTGGCAATGATCAACTTCTACAGACGATTCCAGCCCAAAGCACTGGAACATCAAGCCCCGTTGTTGCAGTTAATTCCAGGAAATAAGAAGAACAATTCTTCTCCAATCAACTGGACAGACGAAAACATACAACATTTCCAACAGTGCAAGCATTCTCTCGCAACGGCAACCTTCTGGTTCACCCATCTCCAAATGCAACACTTTCGCTAAGTACAGATGCTAGTGATACTGCAGTCGGAGTCAGTTCTTCACCAAATCGTGAATAATGAATACCAGCCAATGGGATTTTTCAGTGTAAAGCTAACAGACGCTCAGCGCAAATACAGCACGTATGATCGCGAACTTCTTGCCATCTATCTCAGCATCAAACATTTTCGCTACATGTTAGAAGGCAAATCCGCACTGATCACCAACCGCTCATATACGTCTTCACTCAAAGGCCGGATAAGGCATCACCCAGACAACTCCGCCAATTGGACTTCATTTGTCAATTCACAACAACCATCTTCGCTGGAGTCGAGAACACGACAGCAGACACATTGTCTCGCATAGCAGCAATCGAAAGCAATATTATCGACTACGAACAAATAGCCTCAGCAAAAAGAAATTACCCAGAGCTTAAACAACTTTTGGAAGACAACAACACAACACTGAAACTCAAATCTGTTAACCTACCACATTCAGAAACATCAATCTTATGTGATTTTTTTTACTCCTACAGCTCGACCATTTATTCCAAAGCCACTCAGAAAGAAAATCATCTGCAAACTCCACAACATCGCTCATGGAGGCATTAGATCTACAATGAAGATCATCAAACAACGTTTTATAGGGCCTTCGATGCAAAAGGAAATCGCCAGTTTCGTCAAACATTGCATTCCTTGTCAACGATGCAAAGTAACTCGTCATGTTCATTCACCACATCATCACTATGAATTGACAGCACATCGTTTCGAACACATAAATTTGGACTTGATTGGACCTTTACCCCAATCTGGCCAATTTAGATACTGTCTCACAATCATAGACCGCTACACTCGGTGGCCCGAAGCTGTTCCAATTGAAGACATGCAAGCAGAGATAGTAGCCGCAGCTCTCATTAACGTCTGTATATCCCGTTTTGGAGTACCTGCCCGTATCACCACTGATCAAGGCAGACAATTCGAATCAATACTTTTCAACGAATTGTCACGGCTTCTCGGCATCAATCATATACGTACTACTGCATATCACCCGCAAGCTAATGGAATCATTGAACGCTGGCATCGTACTCTTAAAACAGCCATAATGTGTCAAAACAGAATTGACTGGCCAAGCAAACTACCAATCATATTGTTAGGATTACGATCAGCATTCAAACCTGACATACAAACTACAGCAGCACAGCTTCTCTATGGATCAACACTTCGACTTCCAGGACAATTTCTTCATATGGAAAAAAATGTTTTACCGCAAACTGAGTTTGTAAAACATCTCGCTGAAATGATGAACGACATTCGCCCTACACAAACAGCCCGTCTCGACACTTCAAAGCCATTTGTATTTAAACAGCTAAACGAAGCAACTCATGTTTTTATACGCAACGATACAGTGCGAGGATCATTGCAGCCGCCTTATGATGGACCTTATGAAGTTAAATCAAAAAATAACAAATTCTACAATATTCTCATCAACTGTCGAAATTCCACGGTATCAATCGATCGGCTCAAACCAGCATTTATTGAGTCACACAATGATTCATCATCATCATCATCGGAAGCAACAGCATCATCAGCAGCAGCAGCAACATCATCGCCTGCAGCAGCATCATCATCAACAGCATCATCATCAGAAGCAGCAACAAAATCGTCCATAACCAATACAGACACACCATCTACACACATGGATCAACCGCCAAATCAAAACAAGTCATCTATACGTCATCAGACATCTAGACCACGCCGCACTATTAGACTTCCTGTTCGTTTCACAACTTGAAGTCTAAGGAGATCTGGCACCCCTTAAAATTGCCAATCACAACTATTTTAATTTTTATTTTCATAGATATCGATATCCTTGTATTCATCGCTAATTTCTTCCTCTTGCGATCGCTAACTGCCAAGCACGCCACACGTGCCGCCTTTGTGACTATTTAAACTTTTTATTGAATCTAAATAAATCTTAAGTTTTAATAAACATCCATTTTATTTGATTCACACAAACATCTAGCAAAACTATTGTTCACCACAATTGGTGACCCCCGACTCTCTAACGCGCACAAACGGAGCTTCAAGTCACCACAATTGGTGACCCTCGACTCTCAAACACACACACCAAGTCCATCAAATTCGCACATCAACATAATTTCATCATAATTTTCTGACACAATCAGAACTTAGACGTGTTTCATCATACTCAGCACACACAACATTCTTATAAGATGGAGAACGATAGTTTTGCTGACGTACAAAATAATTCAGAACCAAGTGGATCAAATCTAAACACAATTACTAGACAGATGCCGTTTCCACAGCTTCACACAATCACAAACATAGAAATGTTTTTCACCAAATTGGAAAACTGGTTTCTGTTGCAAGGCATCGGTTCTCGGAAAGAACATGAGAAGTACGCAGCAGTCATAGCGTACGCAGATCCTAAATATTTGGAGCAAGTCCACGATCTTGTCCAAAACGAACCGGAAATGAATCCATACACCACACTTAAGAAGGCTATACTAGACAAAATCACAGAATCGGCAATGGTTCGTCTTGAAAAGCTCGCATCTGGTATACAACTCGGTGATGGACGCCCAAGTCATTTACTCAGTCAGCTACAACGCACTAATACCACCAACGACGAATCAGTTGTCCGTCGCTACTGGATTAAGCGCCTTCCACCTCAAGCTCGTGCCGTCATTGTAGGAATGCTCGAAAGTGCTCCGGATACAACACTATCTCAACTTCCAACAGCCGCAGACGCTGTCATGGACTCACTCACTTTTACATCGAGTGACAACATTTCAGCTATATCACGTAACAACACCAACAATCCAAATTCTGCAGACGATCGTTTCAGCAACATAGAAAAACGTTTGGATGCTCAAGAAAAATTATTTCAGAAAATCAACAGCAAGCTCGGACAAATTTTAAGCAACAACAATAATCGACGCTCTCGCAGCAATAGTCGATTCCAAAGCAATACTCGCAGCAACACTCCACAGCCCAACAACAACAACAAAAATTGTTGGTATCACACCACGTATGGCGACAAAGCACAAAAGTGTGAGGAGCCCTGCTCATTCAGCACCAATTCAAAAAACTAAGTCCAGCTGTCGAAGATCATAAAGGCAACTTCGATAGTCAGTCCGATATAGCTTTACCACACACATCAAAACATCGGATAACAATAAACAGCATTTCCACATACAACCGCCTCTTTATTCTGGATTCAAAAACAGGAAAAAATTTTCTTATTGACACAGGAGAAGATGTATCCGTTATATCAGTTTCAACTATACGAAAATCCTCTTTTCGCAGAGAATGGCAGTATAATCGAATCTTATGGTACAACACGTTTAACCTTGGATTTAGGATTACGTCCTCCATTTACATGGAACTTTATCATCGCTTATGTCCGTACACCAATCATCGGATTGGATTTCTTACAGCACTACAACCTGCTTGTTGATATTAAACGTCAAAAATTGTTTGACGCTCAAACATTGCTAGCACGTAATGTTATTTGCAGCCTTCAATCTTCATCAGCAATTTAAACATTCAACACAGCATGCAAGTTTTCCAAACTTTTGGAGGAATTCAAATCTTTCACTCAATTGGATCATACAACACCTAAACCAACCACATCTGATGTCACACACTGCATTGACACCAAAGGAGCACCCTCATTTTCAAAACCTCGCCGCCTTACTCTTGATAAGCTGACAGCAGCAAAGTCAGAGTTTGGATATCTTCTAAAAATCGGAGTATGTCGTCCTTCAAAGAGCCCATATGCTTCGCCCTTACATTGGTCCGTAAAGCAACAGGCGAAAGGCGGCCATGTGGCGACTATAGAGCTCTCAATGCACAAACGATTCCTGATCGGTACCCTCTGCCGCACATTCAGGATTGCACACATATTTTCAATGGTAAGAAAATATTTTCCAAAATTGATCTCAATCGTGCATATCACCAGATTCCAATTGAACCACGTGACATTCCAAAAACGACTATAACTACCCCTTTTGGCTTATACGAATTCACACATGTGACATTTGGCTTGTGTAACGCAGCACAGACGTTTCAAGGCTATATGGACGTCGCCCTCAGAGATCTCGACTTCGTTTTCGTATATGTAGATGACATCGCCGTAGCATCAAGTAACGCTGAACAACATGAAGTTCATCTTCGCCAAGTTTTTGAACGACTTCAACGTTACTACCTCACAATAAACGCAAGGAAATGTGCCTTCGGACAAAATTCCATCGAGTTTTTAGGACATCATGTCGACTCTCATGGCATCAAACCGTTGCCAGACAAAGTCAAAGCAATTGTTGATTTTCCATTACCCAAAGTTGTAAAGGAACTTCGACGCTTTCTGGCAATGATCAACTTCTACAGACGATTCCAGCCCAGAGCACTGGAACATCAAGCCCCGTTGTTGCAGTTAATTCCAGGAAATAAGAAGAACAATTCTTCTCCAATCAACTGGACAGACGAAAACATACAACATTTCCAACAGTGCAAGCATTCTCTCGCAACGGCAACCTTCTGGTTCACCCATCTCCAAATGCAACACTTTCGCTAAGTACAGATGCTAGTGATACTGCAGTCGGAGTCCGTTCTTCACCAAATCGTGAATAATGAATACCAGCCAATGGGATTTTTCAGTGTAAAGCTAACAGACGCTCAGCGCAAATACAGCACGTATGATCGCGAACTTCTTGTCATCTATCTCAGCATCAAACATTTTCGCTACATGTTAGAAGGCAAATCATTTCATGTCCGCACTGATCACCAACCGCTCATATACGTCTTCACTCAAAGGCCGGATAAGGCATCACCCAGACAACCCCGCCAATTGCTCGACCATTTATTCCAAAGCCACTCAGAAAGAAAATCATCTGCAAACTCCACAACATCGCTCATGGATGCATTAGATCTACAATGAAGATCATCAAACAACGTTTTATATGGCCTTCGATGCACAAGGAAATCGCCAGTTTCGTTAAACATTGCATTCCTTGTCAACGATGCAAAGTAACTCGTCATGTTCATTCACCACTTCAACACTATGAATTGACAGCACATCGTTTCGAACACATAAATTTGGACTTGATTGGACCTTTACCCCAATCTGGCCAATTTAGATACTGTCTCACAATCATAGACCGCTACACTCGGTGGCCCGAAGCTGTTCCAATTGAAGACATGCAAGCAGAGATAGTAACCGCATCTCTCATTAACGTCTGTATATCCCGTTTTGGAGTACCTGCCCGTATCACCACTGATCAAGGCAGACAATTCGAATCAATACTTTTCAACCAATTGTCACGGCTTCTCGGCATCAATCATATACGTACTACTGCATATCACCCGCAAGCTAATGGAATCATTGAACGCTGGCATCGTACTCTTAAAACAGCCATAATGTGTCAAAACAGAATTGACTGGCCAAGCAAACTACCAATCATATTGTTAGGATTACGATCAGCATTCAAACCTGACATACAAACTACAGCAGCACAGCTTCTCTATGGATCAACACTACGACTTCCAGGACAATTTCTTCATATGGAAAAAAATGTTTTACCGCAAACTGAGTTTGTAAAACATCTCGCTGAAATGATGAACGACATTCGCCCTACGCAAACAGCCCGTCTCGACACTTCAAAGCCATTTGTATTTAAACAGCTAAACGAAGCAACTCATGTTTTTATACGCAACGATACAGTGCGAGGATCATTGCAGCCGCCTTATGATGGACCTTATGAAGTTAAATCAAAACATAACAAATTCTACAATATTCTCATCAACTGTCGAAATTCCACGGTATCAATCGATCGGCTCAAACCAGCATTTATTGAGTCACACAATGATTCATCATCATCGGAAGCAACATCATCATCAGCAGCAGCAGCAACATCATCGCCTGCAGCAGCATCATCATCAACAGCATCATCATCAGAAGCAGCAACAAAATCGTCCATAACCAATACAGACACACCATCTACACACATGGATCAACCGCCAAATCAAAACAAGTCATCTATACGTCATCAGACATCTAGACCACGCCGCACTATTAGACTTCCTGTTCGTTTCACAACTTGAAGTCTAAGGAGATCTGGCACCCCTTAAAATTGCCAATCACAACTATTTTAATTTTTATTTTCATAGATATCGATATCCTTGTATTCATCGCTAATTTCTTCCTCTTGCGATCGCTAACTGCCAAGCACGCCACACGTGCCGCCTTTGTGACTATTTAAACTTTTTATTGAATCTAAATAAATCTTAAGTTTTAATAAACATCCACTTTATTTGATCCACACAAACATCTAGCAAAACTATTGTTCACCACAAATGTTTGAATCGGGTCTAGTAGGCTGATGTGGCTAGGTAGGTAGGTTATGAAACTTGAGATCTTATTTCAGTATTTATTATTACATTGTTACATCAACAACGTTTTTATTTAAAGTGTTTATAATATATACCAATAATATACCCAATAATGGGTATTTAAACTTTCTACGTCATTATAGGAGAAAACATTGCAGCATGAAAGCTGAAGAGTTAGTGGAGAAGTCTGATCGGACTTGGTGCCGTTTGCCAGAGTGCAAAAAGAATCAATGTCGACGTATGGTATGTCGAGAATCTTAATTTTAACTTATATAAAACTCAACCATTCCCTCTCTCTTTCTATGTCTCTTCACTTCCTCACTCTCTCTAGGCCAGACAATCGACATGTTTCCAGGAGGAAAATTAAGGCCGTAAAAAAAAGAAAAGCTCATAAATTACATTTGTGGACAAACTAGCGCAGCGCAAATTCTCGGCTGATGTGTTCCCATGCACAATCCACTCAAGAGAGTGTCTAGTATCAGATGAGCTGGGTGTTAGGAATAGAATGTTTGAATCGGGTCTAGTAGGCTGATGTGCCAATAGGTTATGAAACTTGAGCTCTTATTTCAGTATTTATTATTACATTGCTACATCAACAACGTTTTTATTTAAAGTGTTTATAACATAAATTTTGTTGCATATTTTTATAAAATTTTCAAAAATTAAATAGAATCTTTAATTATAGTGTAAGTCCCCAACATGTTATTGGGACGCGGTTTACTTAGTTTTCTCTGTATATAAGGATAATTCTCAATTAATTATTTTCTGTCTTTCGTTTTGCAGCAAATGGATGACACATCAGATAAAATATGCCAACTACCAACTCCAGATGCTAATAATGGGTATCTAAACTTTCTACGTCATTATAGGAGAAAACATTGCAGCATGAAAGCTGAAGAGTTAGTGGAGAAGTCTGCTCGGACTTGGTGCCGTTTGCCAGAGTGCAAAAAGGATCAATATCGACGTATGGTGTGTAGAGAATCTTAATTTTAACTTATATAAAACTCATAACCATTCGCCTCTCTCTTTCTAAGTCTCTCTTTCACTTCCTCACTCTCTCTAGGCCAGACAATGCTTTCCGATAAAGATAGAATCGACATGTTTCCAGGAGGAAAACTAAGGCCGTAAAAAAAAGCTCATAAATTTCAAAACATTACATTTGTAGACAAACTAAATTTCTGTGCTTCTAAATTGATAGGATTCAAATAAAATCCCTTTTCGTATTTGTTATTTATTTGTTTTGTTTTTGGTATGCCTTTTTTTACATTTTTGAAATGAACAAGGGTTTGCTGGCTAAATAATATATATAGTAGCATATGAACCATAGTGCACCACTTGTCCACACATCCACACCCACGAACACTTCCACATACATACATACACTTGACCATTGTACTTAGCCTGCTTAAACATAAATCTTTGTATCCCCCAATTCAGCGACAATAATAAGTTAGCCTACTCCGATCCCGCGAAGGGTCAAAACTGCTTACGCAGCGCAAATTCTCGGCTGATGTGTTCCCATGCACAATCCACTCAAGGGAGTGTGTAGTATCAGATGAGCTGGGTGTTAGGAATAGAATGTTTGAATCGGGTCTAGTAGGCTGATGTGTCAATAGGTTATGAAACTTGAGCTTTTATTGCAGTATTATTACATTGTTACATCAACAACGTTTTTATTTAAAGTGTTTATAACTTAAGTTTTGTTGCTTATTTTTATAGTGTAAGTCCCCAACATGATATTGGGACGCGGTTTACTTAGTTTTCTCTGTATATAAGGACAATTCTCAATTAATTATTTTCTGTCTTTCGTTTAACAGCAAATGGATGATAATTCGGATAAAATATGCCAAATACCAACTCCAGCTGCTAATAATGGGTATCTAAACTTTCTACGTCATTATAGGAGAAAACATTGCAGCATGAAAGCTGAAGAGTTAGTGGAGAAGTCTGCTCGGACATGGTGCCGTTTGCCAGAGTGCAAAAAGAATCAATATCGACGTATGGTGTGTAGAGAATCTTAATTTTAACTTATAGAAAACTCATAACCATTCCCTCTCTCTTTCTATGTCTCTCTTTCACTTCCTCACTCTCTCTAGGCCAGACAATGCTTTCCGAAAAAGATAGAATCGACATGTTTCCAGGAGGAAAACTAAGGCCGTAAAAAAAGCTCATAAATTTCAAAACATTACATTTGTAGACAAACTAAATTTCTGTGCTTCTAAATTGATAGGATTCAAATAAAATCCCTTTTCGTATTTGTTATTTGTTTGTTTTGTTTTTGGTATGCCTTTTTTTACATTTTTGAAATGAACAAGGGTTTGCTGGCTAAATAATATATATAGTAGCATATGAACCACAGTGCACCACTTGTCCACACATCCACACCCACGAACACTTCCACATACATACATACACTTGACCATTGTACTTAGCCTGCTTAAACATAAATCTTTGTATCCCCCAATTCAGCGACAATAACAAGTCGGCCTACTCCGATCATTTATAAACATTCCCGCGAAAGGGTCAGAACTGCTTACGCAGCGCAAATTCTCGGCTGATGTGTTCCCATGCACAATCCACTCAAGAGAGTGTCTGGTATCAGATGAGCTGGGTGTTAGGAATAGAATGTATGGAGATCTGGCAACCTTTAAAATTGCCAATCACAACTATTTTAATTTTTATTTGCATAGATATCGATATCCTTGTATTCATCGCTAATTTCTTCCTCTTGCGATCGCTAACTGCCAAGCCCGCCACACGTGCCGCCTTTGTGACTATTTAAACTTTTTATTGAATCTAAATAAATCTTAAGTTTTAATAAACATCCATTTTATTTGATTCACACAAACATCTAGCAAAACTATTGTTCACCACAATTGGTGACCCCCGACTCTCTAACGCGCACAAACGGAGCTTCAAGTCACCACAATTGGTGACCCTCGACTCTCAAACACACATACCAAGTCCATCAAATTCGCACATCAACATAATTTCATCATAATTTTCTGACACAATCAGAATTTAGACGTGTTTCATCATACTCAGCACACACAACATTCTTATAAGATGGAGAACGATAGTTTTGCTGACGCACAAAATAATTCAGAACCAAGTGGATCAAATCTAAACACAATTACTAGACAGATGCCGTTTCCACAGCTTCACACAATCACAAACATAGAAATGTTTTTCACCAAATTGGAAAACTGGTTTCTATTGCAAGGCATCGGTTCTCGGAAAGAACATGAGAAGTACGCAGCAGTCATAGCGTACGCAGATCCTAAATATTTGGAGCAAGTCCACGATCTTGTCCAAAACGAACCGGAAATGAATCCATACACCACACTTAAGAAAGCTATACTAGACAAAATCATAGAATCGGCAATGGTTCGCCTTGAAAAGCTCGCATCTGGTATACAACTCGGTGATGGACGCCCAAGTCATTTACTCAGTCAGCTACAACGCACTAATACCACCAACGACGAATCAGTTGTCCGTCGCTACTGGATTAAGCGCCTTCCACCTCAAGCTCGTGCCGTCATTGTAGGAATGCTCGAAACAGCCGCAGACGCTGTCATTGACTCACTCACTTTTACATCGAGTGACAACATTTCAGCTATATCACGTAACAACACCAACAATCCAAATTCTGCAGACGATCGTTTCAGCAACATAGAAAAACGTTTGGATGCTCAAGAAAAATTATTTCAGAAAATCAACAGCAAGCTCGGACAAATTTTAAGCAACAACAATAATCGACGCTCTCGCAGCAATAGTCGATTCCAAAGCAATACTCGCAGCAACACTCCACAGCCCAACAACAACAACAAAAATTGTTGGTATCACACCACGTATGGCGACAAAGCACAAAAGTGTGAGGAGCCCTGCTCATTCAACACCAATTCAAAAAACTAAGTCCAGCTGTCGAAGATCATAAAGGCAACTTCGATAGTCAGTCCGATATAGCCTTACCACACACATCAAAACATCGGATAACAATAAACAGCATTTCCACATACAACCGCCTCTTTATTCTGGATTCAAAAACAGGAAAAAATTTTCTTATTGACACAGGAGAAGACGTATCCGTTATACCAGTTTCAACTATGAACAAACGCATCACATCATCCAACGAAAATCCTCTTTTCGCAGAGAATGGCAGTATAATCGAATCTTATGGTACAACACGTTTAACCTTGGATTTAGGATTATGTTCTCCATTTACATGGAACTTTATCATCGCTGATGTCCGTACACCAATCATCGGATCGGATTTCTTACAGCACTACAACCTGCTTGTTGATATTAAACGTCAAAAATTGATTGACGCTCAAACATTGCTAGCACTTAATGTTATTTGCAGCCTTCAATCTTCATAAGCAATTTAAACATTCAACACAGCAAGCAAAGTTTTCCAAACTTTTGGAGGAATTCAAATCTTTCACTCAATTGGATCATACAACACCTAAACCAACCACATCTGATGTCACACACTGCATTGACACCAAAGGAGCACCCTCATTTTCAAAACCTCGCCGCCTTACTCTTGATAAGCTGACAGCAGCAAAGTCAGAGTTTGGATATCTTCTAAAAATCGGAGTATGTCGTCCTTCAAAGAGCCCATATGCTTCACCCTTACATTGGTCCGTAAAGCAACAGGCGAAAGGCGGCCATGTGGCGACTATAGAGCTCTCAATGCACAAACGATTCCTGATCGGTACCCTCTGCCGCACATTCAGGATTGCACACATATTTTCAATGGTAAGAAAATATTTTCCAAAATTGATCTCAATCGTGCATATCACCAGATTCCAATTGAACCACGTGACATTCCAAAAACGGCTATAACTACCCCTTTTGGCTTATACGAATTCACACATGTGACATTTGGCTTGTGTAACGCAGCACAGACGTTTCAACGCTATATGGACGTCGCCCTCAGAGATCTCGACTTCGTTTTCGTATATGTAGATGACATCGCCGTAGCATCAAGTAACGCTGAACAACATGAAGTTCATCTTCGCCAAGTTTTTGAACGACTTCAACGTTACTACCTCACAATAAACGCAAGGAAATGTGCCTTCGGACAAAATTCCATCGAGTTTTTAGGACATCATGTCGACTCTCATGGCATCAAACCCTTGCCAGACAAAGTCAAAGCAATTGTTGATTTTCCATTACCCAAAGTTGTAAAGGAACTTCGACGCTTTCTGGCAATGATCAACTTCTACAGACGATTCCAGCCCAAAGCACTGGAACATCAAGCCCCGTTGTTGCAGTTAATTCCAGGAAATAAGAAGAACAATTCTTCTCCAATCAACTGGACAGACGAAAACATACAACATTTCCAACAGTGCAAGCATTCTCTCGCAACGGCAACCTTCTGGTTCACCCATCTCCAAATGCAACACTTTCGCTAAGTACAGATGCTAGTGATACTGCAGTCGGAGTCAGTTCTTCACCAAATCGTGAATAATGAATACCAGCCAATGGGATTTTTCAGTGTAAAGCTAACAGACGCTCAGCGCAAATACAGCACGTATGATCGCGAACTTCTTGCCATCTATCTCAGCATCAAACATTTTCGCTACATGTTAGAAGGCAAATCCGCACTGATCACCAACCGCTCATATACGTCTTCACTCAAAGGCCGGATAAGGCATCACCCAGACAACTCCGCCAATTGGACTTCATTTGTCAATTCACAACAACCATCTTCGCTGGAGTCGAGAACACGACAGCAGACACATTGTCTCGCATAGCAGCAATCGAAAGCAATATTATCGACTACGAACAAATAGCCTCAGCAAAAAGAAATTACCCAGAGCTTAAACAACTTTTGGAAGACAACAACACAACACTGAAACTCAAATCTGTTAACCTACCACATTCAGAAACATCAATCTTATGTGATTTTTCTACTCCTACAGCTCGACCATTTATTCCAAAGCCACTCAGAAAGAAAATCATCTGCAAACTCCACAACATCGCTCATGGAGGCATTAGATCTACAATGAAGATCATCAAACAACGTTTTATAGGGCCTTCGATGCAAAAGGAAATCGCCAGTTTCGTCAAACATTGCATTCCTTGTCAACGATGCAAAGTAACTCGTCATGTTCATTCACCACATCATCACTATGAATTGACAGCACATCGTTTCGAGCACATAAATTTGGACTTGATTGGACCTTTACCCCAATCTGGCCCATTTAGATACTGTCTCACAATCATAGACCGCTACACTCGGTGGCCCGAAGCTGTTCCAATTGAAGACATGCAAGCAGAGATAGTAGCCGCAGCTCTCATTAACGTCTGTATATCCCGTTTTGGAGTACCTGCCCGTATCACCACTGATCAAGGCAGACAATTCGAATCAATACTTTTCAACGAATTGTCACGGCTTCTCGGCATCAATCATATACGTACTACTGCATATCACCCGCAAGCTAATGGAATCATTGAACGCTGGCATCGTACTCTTAAAACAGCCATAATGTGTCAAAACAGAATTGACTGGCCAAGCAAACTACCAATCATATTGTTAGGATTACGATCAGCATTCAAACCTGACATACAAACTACAGCAGCACAGCTTCTCTATGGATCAACACTTCGACTTCCAGGACAATTTCTTCATATGGAAAAAAAATGTTTTACCGCAAACTGAGTTTGTAAAACATCTCGCTGAAATGATGAACGACATTCGCCCTACACAAACAGCCCGTCTCGACACTTCAAAGCCATTTGTATTTAAACAGCTAAACGAAGCAACTCATGTTTTTATACGCAACGATACAGTGCGAGGATCATTGCAGCCGCCTTATGATGGACCTTATGAAGTTAAATCAAAAAATAACAAATTCTACAATATTCTCATCAACTGTCGAAATTCCACGGTATCAATCCGATCGGCTCAAACCAGCATTTATTGAGTCACACAATGATTCATCATCATCATCATCGGAAGCAACAGCATCATCAGCAGCAGCAGCAACATCATCGCCTGCAGCAGCATCATCATCAACAGCATCATCATCAGAAGCAGCAACAAAATCGTCCATAACCAATACAGACACACCATCTACACACATGGATCAACCGCCAAATCAAAACAAGTCATCTATACGTCATCAGACATCTAGACCACGCCGCACTATTAGACTTCCTGTTCGTTTCACAACTTGAAGTCTAAGGAGATCTGGCACCCCTTAAAATTGCCAATCACAACTATTTTAATTTTTATTTTCATAGATATCGATATCCTTGTATTCATCGCTAATTTCTTCCTCTTGCGATCGCTAACTGCCAAGCACGCCACACGTGCCGCCTTTGTGACTATTTAAACTTTTTATTGAATCTAAATAAATCTTAAGTTTTAATAAACATCCACTTTATTTGATCCACACAAACATCTAGCAAAACTATTGTTCACCACAAATGTTTGAATCGGGTCTAGTAGGCTGATTTGGCTAGGTAGGTAGGTTATGAAACTTGAGATCTTATTTCAGTATTTATTATTACATTGTTACATCAACAACGTTTTTATTTAAAGTGTTTATAATATATACCAATAATATACCCAATAATGGGTATTTAAACATTCTACGTCATTATAGGAGAAAACATTGCAGCATGAAAGCTGAAGAGTTAGTGGAGAAGTCTGATCGGACTTGGTGCCGTTTGCCAGAGTGCAAAAAGAATCAATGTCGACGTATGGTATGTCGAGAATCTTAATTTTAACTTATATAAAACTCAACCATTCCCCTCTCTCTTTCTATGTCTCTTCACTTCCTCACTCTCTCTAGGCCAGACAATCGACATGTTTCC
Source organism: Zaprionus indianus (assembly GCA_018904595.1). Taxonomy (NCBI): domain Eukaryota; kingdom Metazoa; phylum Arthropoda; class Insecta; order Diptera; family Drosophilidae; genus Zaprionus; species Zaprionus indianus. The sequence continues at coordinate 99,376 of JAEIHA010000581.1, forward strand.
AGGAGGAAAATTAAGGCCGTAAAAAAAAGAAAAGCTCATAAATTACATTTGTGGACAAACTAGCGCAGCGCAAATTCTCGGCTGATGTGTTCCCATGCACAATCCACTCAAGAGAGTGTCTAGTATCAGATGAGCTGGGTGTTAGGAATAGAATGTTTGAATCGGGTCTAGTAGGCTGATGTGCCAATAGGTTATGAAACTTGAGCTCTTATTTCAGTATTTATTATTACATTGCTACATCAACAACGTTTTTATTTAAAGTGTTTATAACATAAATTTTGTTGCATATTTTTATAAAATTTTCAAAAATTAAATAGAATCTTTAATTATAGTGTAAGTCCCCAACATGTTATTGGGACGCGGTTTACTTAGTTTTCTCTGTATATAAGGATAATTCTCAATTAATTATTTTCTGTCTTTCGTTTAGCAGCAAATGGATGACACATCAGATAAAATATGCCAACTACCAACTCCAGATGCCAATAATGGGTATCTAAACTTTCTACGTCATTATAGGAGAAAACATTGCAGCATGAAAGCTGAAGAGTTAGTGGAGAAGTCTGCTCGGACTTGGTGCCGTTTGCCAGAGTGCAAAAAGGATCAATATCGACGTATGGTGTGTAGAGAATCTTAATTTTAACTTATATAAAACTCATAACCATTCGCCTCTCTCTTTCTATGTCTCTCTTTCACTTCCTCACTCTCTCTAGGCCAGACAATGCTTTCCGATAAAGATAGAATCGACATGTTTCCAGGAGGAAAACTAAGGCCGTAAAAAAAGCTCATAAATTTCAAAACATTACATTTGTAGACAAACTAAATTTCTGTGCTTCTAAATTGATAGGATTCAAATAAAATCCCTTTTCGTATTTGTTATTTATTTGTTTTGTTTTTGGTATGCCTTTTTTTACATTTTTGAAATGAACAAGGGTTTGCTGGCTAAATAATATATATAGTAGCATATGAACCATAGTGCACCACTTGTCCACACATCCACACCCACGAACACTTCCACATACATACATACACTTGACCTTTGTACTTAGCCTGCTTAAACATAAATCTTTGTATCCCCCAATTGAGCGACAATAACAAGTCAGCCTACTCCGATCATTTATAAACATTCCCGCGAAAGGGTCAAAACTGCTTACGCAGCGCAAATTCTCGGCTGATGTGTTCCCATGCACAATCCACTCAAGAGAGTGTGTAGTATCAGATGAGCTGGGTGTTAGGAATAGAATGTTTGAATCGGGTCTAGTAGGCTGATGTGTCAATAGGTTATGAAACTTGAGATCTTATTTCAGTATTTATTATTACATTGTTACATCAACAACGTTTTTATTTAAAGTGTTTATAACATAAGTTTTGTTGCTTATTTTTATAGTGTAAGTCCCCAACATGATATTGGGACGCGGTTTACTTAGTTTTCTCTGTATATAAGGACAATTCTCAATTAATTATTTTCTGTCTTTCGTTTAACAGCAAATGGATGATAATTCGGATAAAATATGCCAAATACCAACTCCAGCTGCTAATAATGGGTATCTAAACTTTCTACGTCATTATAGGAGAAAACATTGCAGCATGAAAGCTGAAGAGTTAGTGGAGAAGTCTGCTCGGACATGGTGCCGTTTGCCAGAGTGCAAAAAGAATCAATATCGACGTATGGTGTGTAGAGAATCTTAATTTTAACTTATAGAAAACTCATAACCATTCCCCTCTCTCTTTCTATGTCTCTCTTTCACTTCCTCACTCTCTCTAGGCCAGACAATGCTTTCCGAAAAAGATAGAATCGACATGTTTCCAGGAGGAAAACTAAGGCCGTAAAAAAAGCTCATAAATTTCAAAACATTACATTTGTAGACAAACTAAATTTCTGTGCTTCTAAATTGATAGGATTCAAATAAAATCCCTTTTCGTATTTGTTATTTATTTGTTTTGTTTTTGGTATGCCTTTTTTTACATTTTTGAAATGAACAAGGGTTTGCTGGCTAAATAATATATATAGTAGCATATGTACCACAGTGCACCACTTGTCCACACATCCACACCCACGAACACTTCCACATACATACATACACTTGACCATTGTACTTAGCCTGCTTAAACATAAATCTTTGTATCCCCCAATTAAGCGACAGTAACAAGTCAGCCTACTCCGATCATTTATAAACATTCCCGCGATACGGTCAGAACTGCTTACGCAGCGCAAATTCTCGGCTGATGTGTTCCCATGCACAAGCCACTCAAGAGAGTGTCTAGTATCAGATGAGCTGGGTGTTAGGAATAGAATGTTTCAATCGGGTCTAGTAGGCTGATGTGTCAATAGGTTATGAAACTTGAGATCTTATTTCAGTATTTATTATTACATTGTTACATCAACAACGTTTTTATTTAAAGTGATTATAACATAAGTTTTGTTGCATATTTTTATAAAATTTTAAAAAATTAAATAGAATCTTTAATTATAGTGTAAGTCCCCAACATTATATTGGGACGCGGTTTATTTAGTTTTCTCTGTATATAAGGATAATTCTCAATGAATTATTTTCTGTCTTTCGTTTAAAAGCAAATGGATGATTTATTTGAAAGAGGGAGTCTCCCAGCAGAGAAGGCGCGAGGCACTGCGACCAGAATGGTCTTTTGTGCCTAAATGCTCTCCCTATCTTGACAAAAGCCGGTCTGCTTCCCTTATGAAGCCAAGCAGGTCTTTCGTCGAGGAACGGACAATTTGCTCGGGAACTCGATTTCCACGTGCAAATGTTTCCTCCTATTCAAAACCAAGGCTGGACAGTCACACAGTATGTGTTTGGTAGTTTCGTCGTCCTCTTTACAGAGCCTGCACTCTGCATCAGAGGATAGACGCATTTTTGTTAGGTGATAGTTCACCAGAAAGTGGCCACTGAGATAGCCAACAAGGAGGTAGAGATCTCTCCTGGAGAGTGAGTCTGTTCTGCGTTTAACCGAGGGATTTGTAAGCTCTCTAGCCTGCCTCATCCCTGGTTGGAAGAACCAATAGCGTTCGGTCAACCTATCTGCCCAAGTTTTCACAAGGGATGAGACTGTTGACCACCCCACGCCGCAGAAGGGATGAGATGGTTGACCACCCCACGCCGCAGAAGGGTTCGGGGCCAAGCATAGAGGCTGATGACCCCGCCCTCGCTAGTTCATCCGCTAGCTCGTTGCCCTGGAACCCAGAGTGTCCAGGTACCCAAAGGAGGGTAACTTTGTTTCTGTTGGACAGCCTCTGGAGGCAGTTCCAGCAGTCAGCCACCATACGTGAACTTACTCTCTTTGAGGAGAGGGATAGTATGGCAGCTTGGCTGTCCGAGAAGATGTGAATGTTCGCTCCTCTCATCCCCTTCTCAAGGATAAGACGGCAGCAGAACTCAATGGCATGAACCTCGGATTGAAAGACCGTGGGCCACTTGCCCATGGCAATCGAGGTTTTGGAGTTGGGACCATGTATCCCGGGGCCAACCCCCTGATCAGTTTTAGACCCGTCGGTAAACCAGTATATGCCGTAAGGGTCGCTGATGGGGTTGCCAGCATCCCAGTCCTTCCGGTCTGGGATGAGAGTCCTGAATTTTGCACCAAAGAGGAGTTCCTTGGTCATAGAATCTGATCTTGTGCAGATCTCCACGCCATTAATACGAGGGTCGTTTGATAAGTCCGTGACTTTTTGTATTTGCCGCGCACCTGCTCTAAATACAACACTGCTCCTGTCAGCAGTTATCGATTAACAGCTGACTGTAAAATTTTGAGAAAGCTGCGTTTTTTGGTTTGCGTTTTATAGGCATTGAAAGCAGACGATCTCGTGAATTTTAACGAAAATGGAAAAAAGTGAATTTCGTGTGCTAATGGCAAAATTTCATAAATTGGGCTACGAACTGCTACCCCATCCAGCATATTCTCCAGATTTAGCCCCCTGTGACTATTTTTTGTTTCCAAACATGAAGAAATGGCTCGGCGGTAAGAGATTCGGGTCAAATGAAGAGAAACACAGAAAAAACGACTATTTTGAGGGCCTTGAGAAAACCTATTATTTGGAAGGAATAAAAAAATTGGAAAAACGCTGGACTAAATGTATAGAGCTAAAAGGAGATTATGTTGAGAAATAAAACGCTTCTTTGACGAAAAAAATATATTTTATTCAAAAAGTCACGGACTTATCAAACGACCCTCGTATCTTTGATAAGTCTAGCATGCCCTGATTCGGTAGCTAGAAGCCCAGATTGTAGCTTGATTCTAAGATGACTCATTGCGGCGACTTCTTTTATTTTGATATGCAGGGGAGTCAAGTTGAGGATTGACTCCATTGCCCTCGCTAGTTCATCCGCTAGCTCGTTGCCCTGGAACCCAGAGTGTCCAGGTACCCAAAGGAGGGTAACTTTATTTCTGTTGGACAGCCTCTGGAGGCAGTTCCAGCAATCAGCCACCATACGTGAACTTACTCTCTTTGATGAGAGGGCTAGTATGGCAGCTTGGCTGTCCGAGAAGATATAGATGTTCGCTCCGCTCATCCCCTTCTCAAGGATAAGACGGCAGCAGAACTCAATGGCATGAACCTCGGATTGAAAGACCTTGGGCCACTTGCCCATGGCAATCGAGGTTTCGGAGTTGGGACCATGTATCCCGGCTCCAACCCCCTGATCAGTTTTTGACCCGTCGGTATACCAGTGTATGCCGTGAGGGTCGCTGATGGGGTTGCCAGCATCCCAGTCCTTCCGGCGAGGGACGAGAGTCCTGAATTTTGCACCAAAGAGGAGTTCCTTGGTCATAGAATCTGATCTAGTGCAGATCTCTAAGCCAGGAATATCTTTGATAAGTCTAGCATGCCCTGATTCGGTAGCTAGAAGCCCAGATTGGAGCTTGATTCTAAGAAGACTCATTGCGGCGCCTTCTTTTATTTTGATATGCAGCGGAGTCAAGTTGAGGATTGACTCCATTGCTGCTGTGGGACAGGTGCGAAGTGCACCCGTCAGAGAAAGGCAAAGTAGCCTATGTAATTTATTGCATTTGTTGATGGCAGTGACCTGCGTCACCTTTGGCCACCACACAATTGCAGCGTAGGTGACGATGGGTCTTACCATCATCTCAAATAGCAACCGGATGTTACAGGATTTGAGACCCCAGGTTCTACCAAAGAATCCTGCATGCCCACATGGCATGAGTTGCCTTTGATAGAGTATTGTTTAGGTGGGAATTCCAGTTTAGTCTTTTATCAAGGGTCACCCCTAGATACTTAACTTCTCTGGAAAGATCTACAGGGGAGCCGCCAATGTTCAATTGACCTATGTCAATAGAATAGCGCTTAGTGAAGGGAACAATAATTGCCTTTTGGGGATTGATGCTGAGACCTACATCTTCGCACCATCTGCCAACCGTGTTCAGAGCAGATTGCATTAGCTCTGTCACGGTGTTGGCAAATTTCCCGTTCACTATTAGAGCAAGGTCGTCCGCGTAGCCGATTGCTTGCACGCCCTGGTCTGCGAGAATGCTTATTAGTTCATCAACTACTAAAGACCAGAGTAGGGGGGATAAGACCCCTCCCTGGGGACGTAATTTAACCGCACTGAAAAATTTTTAAACTGGTCAAATTTTCCATTGACTTTTACTACTTTATCAATTTTCATGAATTTCATGTAAAATGCACTTTAAATAACTTCATAATTTTTGCCTTCATAATACAAGTTAGGAAAAATTTTATATGAAATAAAGTGAAGTCAAATTTCATATGAAATGAAGTTAACTCACATAACATATGAAAAATTTGTTTGTCAAAGTTCAAGAGTTAATCAAATTTTAAATGAAATAAAGTTAAATTCCATAAGACCCCTCCCTGGGGACGTAATTTAACCGCACTGAAAAAATTTTTAAACTGGTGAAATTTTCCATTGACTTTTACTACTTTATCAATTTTCATAAATTTCATGTAAAATGCACTTTAAATAACTTCATTATTTTTGCCTTCATAATACAAGTTAGGAAAAATTTTATATGAAATAAAGTGAAGTCAAATTTCATATGAAATGAAGTTAACTCACATAACATATGAAAAATTTGTTTGTCAAAGTTCAAAAGTTAATCAAATTTTAAATGAAATAAAGTTAAATTCCATAAGACCCCTCCCTGGGGACGTAATTTAACCGCACTGAAAAAATTTTTAAACTGGTCAAATTTTCCATTGACTTTTACTACTTTATCAATTTTCATGAATTTCATGTAAAATACACTTTAAATAACTTCATTATTTTTGCCTTCATAATACAAGTTAGGAAAAATTTTATATGAAATAAAGTGAAGTCAAATTTCATATGAAATGAAGTTAACTCACATAACATATGAAAAATTTGTTTGTCAAAGTTCAAAAGTTAATCAAATTTTAAATGAAATAAAGTTAAATTCCATAAGCAATTTTTTTTGTCAAATTTGCAAAGGTAGATACAATTTTCATATAAAATGAAGTTAAATCACATATCAATCGAAATTTCATATGAAAAAGTTATTTGGCAAATTTCGAAAGACAAAATTCATATGAAATTAAATTAAATCACATAACATGAAAATTTCATATGAAAAAATTTTCAAACTGGTCAAGTTTTCTCTTGACTCCTAATAATGTATCAAATTTCATGTATTTCATGTAAAATAAACTTTAAATAACTTCATTCTTTTTGCCTTCATAATAAAAGTTAAGAAAAATTTCATATGAAATCAAATTTCATAAGAAATTAAGTTAATTCACTTAACATATGAAAAATTTGTTTGTCAAATTTCAAAAGTTAAGTCAAATTTTTTATGAAATAAATTTAAATCCCAAAAGAAATTTTTTTTTTGTCAAATTTGCAAAGCTAGATTCAATTTTCATATGAAAGTTAAATCCCATATTAATAAAATTTCATATGAAAAATTTATTTTGAAAATTTCCAAAGACAAATTTCATATGAAATGAATTTAAATCACATAAGATATGCAAATTTCATATGAAAAAAATTTTCAAACTGGTCAAGTTTTCTATTGACTCCTAATAATGTATTAATTTTTATATATTTCATGTAAAATAAACTTTAAATAACTTCATTCTTTTTGCCTTCATATATTTAAATAACATTGTGAGGACTCAAATTTTGAGCCTCACAAGTCATTGATTGTTAATTTATTTTAAGGCAGTGATGCCATTTTTCCCAATTATGAAGTTCACAAGTCACCAGCGAAGGGTATGTGCTAGTCAGGCCAGCCTTAGATTAGTCAAACAAATACGCCTCATTAGCTTCAGTGTAGGGTATACGGCTCGCTATTGTCAAAAACCACCACCATCCACATACCTAAGCAAGGAGCAAGCGAGACAGCAGGAACCAATCTATAAGCGCAAGCAGAACAGCATCAACGAGGGCACCGAAATTGAGCGGCCCGCTCAACAACGGGACAGAGATCACACGCACATATCAGTCCGCACACGAGCGCGCTCAGAGAGCGCCAACAGCGAACGCGCTCAGAGAGCCTCAACAGCGAACGCACTCGAAGAGCGGCGCTCCCAACAGACGCACTCGCTCAATAGTTGAAGAGAGAGCGCACGCACTCAGACGCCCACGCACGCGCACCCACACACACGTCTGCGCATGAGCGCACTCAAAGAGCGAGAGAAGATCACTCAAGCTGCAGTGCACGCGCTCACGCACTCAAAGTGAGCGAAAACGAGTGCAACGGTGGAAATGCAACCTAAGCAACGGAGATCTTTGAGTGGAACCAGCAAATGAGCACCGGCACAGCAAGTGGAGTGGGATATTGAGATCGGACAGTGTCCCCCGGCATGGCAATCTGAAAGGAAGTGCCAAAGCAAGTGCCAGGAAAGCAAGTGGAAGAATGGCACGAGAACACAAGGATGACAACGCAGGATCACGGGACGAACTCACAGGAGGTCCAAGGAGAATCACGAGCCAACAAGGAAAGCAACGAGAAGGACCGGCGAGACGAGACTCCAGGGAAAATATACAAGACAAGCGAGGTGAGCGAGCCACACCGTGGTGCAAGGCAGGGAAAAGTGAACCTTAGAACTTAGAGAAACAGCGCACGGTGCTAGGCAGGGACACAGGGCATAGGATTATTAGGGATAATGTACGTATGGGTACGTACATGTGTGTGTGTGTGTGTATGTGTGTGTATGTGTGTACAGCGGTGTGCCGACTGTACTGAGGTTTGTGCTGGTGCAATGACGGTCAAATCCCGTTGCATACAGTGCAGCCTCAGTATAGCCAGGCGGTGTGGTGTATGCAGGGTGTTCCCACGGTACCGGAGTTTAACTGGCGGTCAAATTCCGTCGCATACAGTGAAGCTTTTGGTACAGTCACGCAGGTCTCAGGAACTGACGGTCAAATCCCGGTTCCCTGAGACTCACCTGCGGAGGGGACACCAGGTAGACATTACTTTCTCTGCCTTTGGCCCCCTACAGATCACCCCACTCTGCCCCTCACCGCTCAAGTCGGCCTCGCCGCATGAAAGCCTTTGCCTTTCCCCCCTCCCGTCGACCCAAATATTTCACCCCCTCGTCCAGGGTCTCAGCACTTTTTACAAATTTCTTGTAAAGGTAGCCCTGGCGTGACTGAGCCCACCCCAGCCCTAGAACGCTACCTTACAGGTGGCGCCCGAGCAGGGACCCTGAGACTCTTAGGAGGGGATTCCATCTTTTGTGGCTTAAAGCACCACGTATGGGTCCGAGAAGGCAGGCAAGGGCGGTGCAGCGGCAGAGTCACTAGCATGTGCATACCCACACACCCACCCGTTTTTATGTTCACGTAATCGAGAAAGAAGGCAGACAGGCCCCAGGGGATAGGAAAATGGTAGCACAGAGACAGGGACATAGACCAGGACATAGAACACGGACAGACGAGACAAAAGACGGACGAAAAATGGTTTAAGCAAGGAGGAGAGCAAAGTTTAGGTTAGCAAGGAATAGTTTTAAGCACGGCAGAGCAAGGAGTTAGAATTAGCAAGGATAGTTTTAAGAAAGAATCGAGGAGACGGACAGGACTAGTCCAGAACAGAGAACAAGACACAGACAGAAATCAAGCACCGTTAGACTGTCTTCCTAAGGACCGAGGGGAGCGGGGAACTGCCCGACCACCATCGGTGGGGTGAGCAGAGCCGAGCGCGTCGACTGCGCTGCCGCAGAGCGCCGAAGTCAAGTACCGCTACCTAATTGGATATATAAGGACAGCTGGCAGCGGCAGAAAGGGAGTCCGGCTCCAGCCTTCGTGGCGAGCACAGCCAAGCTTTCGAAAAGCCGAGCCTAATTAACGATTTTCTGAAGTTCTTTGATTAAAGTGAACAAAGATCAAGGACCAACCACAAGTGCACAAGGACCAAGGAGCAACAACGAGTGAACGGCCAACGATCAACAAGGGTCAAGGATCAACAAGGGTCAAGGCTCAACAAGGGTCAAGGATCAGCAACAGAAAGAATCAAGCAATAATGAGCGAAGATAAATAGGCATTCAGCTTCCAGCCTTCGATGACAGCACAGCTCCAGCTTTCGAAAAGCTGACCTTATATGATTAGTTCCAAAAGTTTTTTTTCTCAACAAGTGGACAAGGACAAAGGATCAACAACGACGAAAACAACTCAAGGAACGATGATCAAGGATAAACAGTTGTTTTTTTACGAGCGACAAGCAAAGAACAACACGAGTTAACAAGGATCAAGGATAAACGGCCAAGGAACAATGATCGAGGATAAACAGCAACCGAACCAAGGACCAGGACAACGACACAAGGACCAGGACATCAAACAAACTGAACAGGACATCGAGCAAGGTGATGCAGCCGGCAACCGCGCGGCTGGCATCAGAGACAAGGAGTAGGACATCGAGCAAGGTGATGCAGCCGGCAACTGCGCGGCTGGCATCAGATACAAGGACCAGGACATCAACTTCAAGGACCAGGACAGCAAGACGCAAGGACTAGGACACGGATCATGATGGGCACAGGAGAACGGGTGTCAGAGGTTTTTTCACTGGCATAGTAAGGGGGGGGGTGTGAGGACTCAAATTTTGAGCCTCACAAGTCATTGATTGTTAATTTATTTTAAGGTAGTGATGCCATTTTTCCCAATTATGAAGTTCACAAGTCACCAGCGAAGGGTATGTGCTAGTGCGGCCAGCCTTAGATTAGTAAAACAAATACGCCTCATTAGCTTCAGTGTAGGGTATACGGCTCGCTCTTGTCAAAAACCACCACCATCCACATACCTAAGCAAGGAGCAAGCGAGACAGCAGGAACCAATCTATAAGCGCAAGCAGAACAGCATCAACGAGTGCACCGAAATTGAGCGGCCCGCTCATCAACGGGACAGAGAGCGCACGCACATATCAGTCCGCACACGAGCGCGCTCAGAGAGCGCCAACAGCAAAAGCCCTCAGAGAGCGCCAACAGCGACCGCGCTCAGAGAGCCTCAACAGCGAACGCACTCGAAGAGCGGCGCTCCCAACAGACGCACTCGCTCAATAGTTGAAGAGAGAGCGCACGCACTCAGACGCCCACGCACGCGCACCCACACACACGTCTGCGCATAAGCGCACTCAAAGAGCGAGAGAAGATCACTCAAGCTGCAGTGCACGCGCTCACGCACTCAAAATGAGCGAAAACGAGTGCAACGGTGGAAATGCAACCTAAGCAACGGAGATCTTTGAGTGGAACCAGCAGATGAGCACCGGCACAGCAAGTGGAGTGGGATATTGAGATCGGACAGTGTCCCCCGGCATGGCAATCTGAAAGGAAGTGCCAAAGCAAGTGCCAGGAAAGCAAGTGGAAGAAAGGCACGAGAACACAAGGATGACAACGCAGGATCACGGGACGAACTCACAGGAGGTCCAAGGAGAATCACGAGCCAACAAGGAAAGCAACGAGAAGGACCGGCGAGACGAGACTCCAGGGAAACTGTACAAGACAAGCGAGGTGAGCGAGCCACACCGTGGTGCAAGGCAGGGAAAAGTGAACCTTAGAACTTAGAGAAACAGCGCACGGTGCTAGGCAGGGACACAGGGCATAGGATTATTAGGGATAATGTGTTTAAGGAATATATTGAAGAAAAAAAGGAACAATATTAAAAATAAAACATACAGTGAAACGAAAGTGCAGTTGTTTGCCATAAACGAGTGACAAGTGCCACGGTACTTAGTGCGAGAGCCCAGTTGTGAGAGGCAAAAACCGCTCAAACTGGAGGCGCTCGCAAACAGGGTGCCTTTTTAGGAGGTTCCCAACCGTGGACTTGTAGCTCAATTATTTGTAGGTGTTTTGCATGTTGTATTCCAGTGTATTGTTTTCTTCGGGTCTATGGGTATGCGTACGTATGGGTACGTACATGTGTGTGTTTTTTTTTTTTTTTTTGTATCGCGCATACGGTAGGAAAATAAAATCTTCGAAAGATACCATCCACCGTCTATAGATGGCATGCACGATTCATAGCCCCCCAATTGGGGCTATGCCTACGTACTAAACAAAAACCTCCGTATGCTCTCCAGTCCATTTCACGCTCACCGGGACTGCCAGTCAAGGTATTACTTCGGTGAGCAGGATGCGATGCCAGATGGCACTCCCTCTTCTCTAGCAGCGAAGTACTCCTTTCTTAGCTCATTAGTCGCCTTTTACGACAAGCCGAGTCCGCTGAGGTAGTATTCTTACCCCGCCACCACACGGTGGTCCGGCTAACACCTTCTCGAGCAAGGTATTGCGCTTCGATCTCCAAGTCGACCGGCGGGATGCCCGCAAGAACATGCGCTGCTACGTCAGACATAGTCCTAAACCCTCTGATGAGCCTAAGAGCCATGGTCCTTGATACTGCACGCGCGTTGTTAAGATATGTCGCTTTCTTGTTGACATCCCTCCAGATAGGGGCAGCGTATATGAGGGTCGATTTTGTGACCGACACAAGCAGCCTCCTAGCTGGCATATTGGGTCCTCCCACGTTGGGCATTAGCCTTGCCAGCGATGCAGCTGTCATCGCGGCTTTCCTGCTGGCGTATATCGCATGCTCCTTGAACGACAGCCTATAGTCAAGTAGGACTCCCAGGTACTTAAGGGTTCTAGCTGAGGTTATTTGGACGTCTTTTACGGTGATCTGCATTCTCTCGACAGCTTTCCTGCTACTCAACAAGACAACTTCGGTCTTGTGCGCAGCGATTCGTAGACCAGCCTTCTCAAGCCAGTCGATTACCGAACTAATCGCCGTATTGCTCGTGACCTGGAGCTCTGGTATGGTTTTGGCAACAGCTGTGACAGCCACGTCGTCGGCAAAGCAGTGTAACTCCACCCCTCTGGGCTTGTTGATGCACAATATGCCGTTGTACATTATGTTCCACAAGATTGGTCCAAGTACCGACCCTTGTGGAACACCTGCAGAGACATAGTGTCTTTTCGGCCCGGCTTCAGTGTCGTACCATAGTATACGGCCCCTGAAGTAGCTGCCAATACTGATCCTTAGGTATTCCGGGATCCCCATTGTGCGCATAGCACCGAGAATGTTTGGCCATCTCGCCGTATTGAACGCGTTCTTGACGTCCAGCGTGATGATGGCGCAGTACTCCTTACTGCCGCCTAGCCATCTGTCACCGTCGAGAGCGTTTTTGGCTACATCTCTTACGGCCGTGAGAGCGTCGAGCGTGCTCCTTCCCTTACGGAAACCGTACTGCTGTTGTCGTATGCCATTGGGACTCTCCGTAATCATCTCTATGCGTGTGTATAGAATACGTTCGTAGAGCTTCCCCACAGTGTCCAACAAGCATAATGGGCGGAAGCTGCTTGCAGCATTTGTGGGCCCCTTACCTTTCGGCAACAGGACAAGTCTCATGCTTTTCCACCGCTTTGGATGGACTCCGTTCAGGAGACACTGTTGGAAGGTGTCCCTGAAGATTTCCGGTTTCGCAATGGCAGCTGCTTTGACTATAACTCCTGGGATTCCATCGAGACCAGGGGCTTTGTTGGCCTTAATCTTTTTTTTTAGCAGCTTCGACGACCTCGCATGCTGTAACACATGGGAAGTCGGGGTCCGGGGTTTCTTGCGCAGGTTGCCATAATGTGTCCTGCGTCGGGAACAGTTCCGCCACAATGTTGGCCAATACGACCGGATCCTGTGGAGTTCCTCCGCCAGCGGCTTTCAGCTTTTTCCTTGTTATTTTGTAGGCGAAACCCCAGGGATCTTCGTCTACGCTTGCTAGAAGCTCCTTAAAAGCATTCGCTTTGGCAGCCGATATGCAATTTCGCAGCTCTGCGCGCTTGGCTCTGTATGCCTCGTGAAGCTGGGCTTTTTGAACATCATCTCTGGCTCTTTGAGCTTGCCTCCTTGCACTGAAGCATTCAGCTCGAAGCTGGTGAAGAGAGGCACTCCACCAGTATACAGGAGGCTTGCGTTCATAAGCGCCGTCACCATGGCCTCCGCCTGTCCGTTTGTGGGTTCCAAAAGCTCAATCTGGTATGCCAGCATGTCGTTGTCCAGTTTCCTGGTATCCCATGCCTGCCCTAGGGCTCCTCTCTGCTGTCTTTGTGAGGGCCTTGTCGTTCGTACGCTAAACGAAATTAAGGCATGATCACTCAGCGTTACGTCGCCGTGTACCAACCATTTTGCGGAGGGGGCTAGCCTTCTGCTAACAAAGGTGACATCAATGAATGATGTTCCTCTGTCGTTGTTAAACGTCGGCTTAGCCCCATCGTTCAGCAGAACCAGTTCTAGTTGGTTCATGGCATCTATCAAAGCCCGTCCCCTGGGATTGTATGTCCGGCTGCCCCATTCTAGCGCCCATGCGTTAAAGTCACCAGCAATGACTACCGGGCTGCGCCCTCTCGCATGGTACACGAGCATATTCAGCAGCTCCTCGAACTGTTCCGCACTGTCACTTGGTGGAGCGTAGCAACTATACAGATACACGCCCTGAACTTTTGCGTAAGCAATGCCGCGCATGGGGACGCTTTCTTTTTCTTCTATGAAGAGGCTGCTGCAGCATTTGACTACCGCCTTTCCTGTCGCGTCCACAACCACTCCTGGGTTTCCTGCATCCGGGGAGTATGGTTCACTCAGGAGCATCACGTCCACATTGCGCTCAATAGCTGTTTGGGCCAGAAGACTCTGTGCAGCTGCGCAATGATTAACATTCAGCTGAACAATGTTAATTTGATCCGGCATCATCATGACGGCTCTGCCTTCGGCCCCCCACAGATCACCCCACTCTGCCCCTCACCGCTCAAGTCGGCCTCGCCGCATGAAAGCCTTTGCCTTTCCCCCTTCCCGTCGACCCAAATATTTCACCTCCTCGTCCAGGGTCTCAGCACTTTTTACAAATTTCTTGTAAAGGTAGCCCTGGCGTGACTGAGCCCACCCCAGCCCTAGAACGCTACCTTACAACATTACCGGCAAGACAACACTCCACAGTCAGTAAAATTTCACTTTTTGCGCAACATCACTCTACCTATAGAGGTTTTTTGTCACGCCATCCGCAAACTGGTCAAATTTTCCATAAGAAAATTCCAATTTTCATGATTTTATATGAAGTTTTACCCATATTCTTCTCACAACTCAAGTGAATTAACTTCTTTTCGTTACATATAAAGTAACATAAGAAAAATTTCATAGAAAATAAAAGTTGAAAAGATTTTATACGAAATGAAGTGAAGTCAAATTTCATATGAAATGAAATTAAATCATATATCATATGAAAATTTCATATGAAAAAATTTTCAAACTGGTCAAGTTTTCCATTGACTCCTAATGATGTATCAATTTTCATTTATTTCATGTAAATAAACTTTAAATAACTTAATTCTTTTTGCCTTCATAATAAAAGTTAACAAAAATTTCATAAGAAATGAAGTTAACTCACATAACATATGAAAAATTTGTTTGCCAAATTTCAAAAGTTAAGTCAAATTTTATATGAAATAAATTTAAATCGCAACAGAAATTTTTTTTTTGTCAAATTTGCAAAGCTAGATTCGACTTCCATATGAAATGAAGTTAAATCACATCTCAATAAAATTTCATATGAAAAATTTATTTGGCAAATTTCAAAAGACAAATTTCAAATGAAATTAAATTAAATCATATATAATATTAAAATTCATATTAAAAAAATTTCAAACTGGTCAAGTTTTCCATTGACTCCTAAAGTTGAAAAGATTTTATATGAAATAAAGTGAAGTCAAATTTCATATGAAATGAAGTAAACTCACAAAACATATGAAAATTTCATTTGAAAAATTCTTAAACTGGTCAAATTTTCCATTGACTTCGACTACTTTATCAATTTTCATGTATTTCATGTAAAATACACTTTAAATAACTTCATTATTTTTGCCTTCCTAATACAAGTAAAGAAAAATTTTATATGAAATAAAGTGAAGTCAAATTTCATATGAAATGAAGTTAACTCACATAACATATGAAAAATTTGTTTGTCAAACTTCAAAAGTTAAGTCAAATTTTAAATGAAATAAAGTTAAACCCCATAAGCAATTTTTATTTTTGTCAAATTTGCAGAGGTAGATTCAATTTTCATATGAAATGAAGTTAAATCACATATCAATCAAAATTTCATATGAAAAAGTTATTTGGCAAATTTCCAAAGACAAAAATTCATAAAAAATTAAATTAAATCACATTACATATGAAAATTTCATATGAAAAAAATTTTCAAACTGGTCAAGTTTTCCATTGACTCCTAATAATTGATCAATTTTAATGTATTTCATGTAAAATACACTTTAAATAACTTCATTGTTTTTACCTTCAAATAAAAGTTACGAAAAATTTCATAAGAAATGAAGTTAATTCACATAACATATGAAAAATTTGTTTGTCAAATGTCAAAAGTTAAGTCAAATTTTATATGAAATAAATTTAAATCCCAACAGAAATTTTTTTTGTCAAATTTGCAAAGCTAGATTCAACTTCCCTATGAAATGAAGTTAAATCACATATCAATCAAAATTTCATATGAAAAATTTATTTGGCAAATTTCCAAAGACAAATTTCATATGAAATTGAATTAAATCATATATCATATGAAAATTTCATATTAAAAAGTTTTCAAACTGGTCGTTTTCCATTGACTCCTAAAGTTGAAAAGATTTTATATAAAATAAAGTGAAGTCAAATTTCATAGGAAATGAAGTAAACTCACAAAACATGAAAATTTCATTTGAAAGAATTTTTAAATTGGTCAAATTTTCTATTGACTTCGTCTACATTATCAATTTTCATGTATTTCATGTAAAATACACTTTAAATAACTTAATTATTTTCGCCTTCATAATAGAAGTTAAGAAAAATTTCATAAGCAATGAAGTTAATTCACATAACATATGAAAAATTTGTTTGTCAAATTTCAAAAATTAAGTCAAATTTTATATGAAATAAATTTAAATCCCAACAGAAATTTTTTTTTGTCAAATTTGCAAAGCTAGATTCAACTTCCATATGAAATGAAGTTAAATCACATCTCAATAAAATTTCATATGAAAAATTTATTTGGCAAATTTCCAAAGACAAATTTCATATGAAATTAAATTAAATCACATAACATATGAAAATTTCATATGAAAAAATTTTCAAACTGGTCAAGTTTTCCATTGACTCCTAATAATTGATCAATTTTAATGTATTTCATGTAAAATACACTTTAAATAACTTCATTATTTTTACCTTCAAATAAAAGTTAAGAAAAATTTCATAAGAAATGAAGTTAATTCACATAACATAAAAATTTGTTTGTCAAATGTCAAAAGTTAAGTCAAATTTTATATGAAATAAATTTAAATCCCAACAGAAATTTTTTTTTGTCAAATTTGCAAAGCTAGATTCAACTTCCATATGAAATGAAGTTAAATCACATCTCAATAAAATTTCATATGAAAAATTTATTTGGCAAATATCCAAAGACAAATTTCATATAAAATTAAATTAAATCATATATCATATGAAAATTTCATATTAAAAAATTTTCAAACTGGTCGTTTTCCATTGACTCCTAAAGTTGAAAAGATTTTATATGAAATAAAGTGAAGTCAAATTTCATAGGAAATGAAGTAAACTCACAAAACATATGAAAATTTCATTTGAAAGAATTTTTAAACTGGTCAAATTTTCCATTGACTTCGACTACATTATCAATTTTCATGTATTTCATGTAAAATACACTTTAAATAACTTCATTATTTTTGCCTTCATAATACAAGTTAAGAAAAATTTCATATGAAGTAAAGTGAAGTCAAATTTCATATGAAATGAACTTAACTCACATAACATATGAAAAATTTGTTTGTCAAATTTCGAAAGTTAAGTCAAATTTTATATGAAATAAATTTAAATCCCAACAGAAATTTTTTTTGTCAAATTTGCAAAGCTAGATTCAACTTCCATATGAAATGAAGTTAAATCACATCTCAATAAAATTTCATATGAAAAATTTATTTGGCAAATTTCCAAAGACAAATTTCATATGAAATTGAATTAAATCATATATCATATGAAAATTTCATATTAAAAAGTTTTAAAACTGGTCGTTTTCCATTGACTCCTAAAGTTGAAAAGATTTTATATAAAATAAAGTGAAGTCAAATTTCATAGGAAATGAAGTAAACATGAAAATTTCATTTGAAAGAATTTTTAAACTGGTCAAATTTTCCATTGACTTCGACTACATTATCAATTTTCATGTACTTCATGTAAAATACACTTTAAATAACTTCAGTATTTTTGCCTTCATAATACAAGTTAAGAAAAATTTCATATGAAATCAAATTTCATAAGAAATGAAGTTAATTCACATAACATATAAAAAATTTGTTTGTCAAATTTCAAAAGTTAAGTCAAATTTTATATGAAATAAATTTAAATCCCAAATGAAATTTTTTTTTGTCAAATTTGCAAAGCTAGATTCAATTTTCATATGAAAGTTAAATCACATATCAATAAAATTTCATATGAAAAATTTATTTGGAAAATTTCCAAAGACAAATTTCAAATGAAATTAAATTAAATCATATATCATATGAAAATTTCATATTAAAAAATTTTTAAACTGGTCAAGTTTTCCATTGACTCCTAAAGTTGAAAAGATTTTATATGAAATAAAGTGAAGTCAAATTTCATATGAAATGAAGTAAACTCACAAAACATATGAAAAATTTGTTTGTCAAAGTTCAAAAGTTAAGTCAAATTTTAAATGAAATAAAGTTAAACCCCATAAGCAATTTTTATTTTTGTCAAATTTGCAAAGGTAGATTCAATTTTCATATGAAATGAAGTTAAATCACATATCAATCAAAATTTCATATGAAAAATTTATTTGGCAAATTTCCAAAGACAAATTTCATATGAAATGAAATTAAATCACATAACATATGAAAATTTCATATGAAAAAATTTTCAAACTGGTCAAGTTTTCCATTGACTCCTAATAATTGATAAATTTTAATGTATTTCATGTAAAATACACTTTAAATAACTTCATTATTTTTACCTTCAAATAAAAGTTAAGAAAAATTTCATAAGAAATGAAGTTAATTCACATAACATATGAAAAATTTGTTTGTCAAATGTCAAAAGTTCAGTCAAATTTTATATGAACTAAATTTAAATGCCAACAGAAATTTTTTTTTTGTCAAATTTGCAAAGCTAGATTCAACTTCCATATGCAATGAAGTTAAATCATATCTCAATAAAATTTCATATGAAAAATTTATTTGGCAAATTTCCAAAGACAAATTTCATATGAAATTAAATTAAATCATATATTATATGAAAATTTCATATTAAAAAATTTTCAAACTTGTAGCATGAAGTTCTAATTTTATTTTTAGTAGTTTAATTTTATTTTGATTATTTAATTACACTTTTATTTCTTAATGCGTCGTTTAGCACTTGCGCTTCTCTTATTGAATGCCAATCTTCGATAACCATCGTCTTAACTCTAATTCTATCGATTTAATTACACGATGATTCAAAAATAGATTAACAACTATCGGAACTTCTTAATTTGTCTTTAACATCGATTAATTGTTAAATCCGATAAAGCTTATATAATAGAAATACAATAATATAGATATAATGCTACATCTCGGCCATTCTGACAATTAAGATCGTCCTCGATCTATATGATATTCAAATATTTGCATAGTAATTAAATTAAATTGTTAGTTAATATGTACAAATGTATATACAAATCTTAATAGTATAGAATATTTAATAGTTTAAAACGTTAGTCTAACGGGAAGTAATTTTTACACTGATCACGCCAGTCTGCCCAGTTTCGTAATCGAGAAGCTTCTACAATACCTTCATAAGGTAATTGCGTAATTTGTCCATTTTCAATATATTCTAAAACGTATCGGTCATTAGGTAAAACTTTTTTTATGCAATATGGGCCTTTATATTTGGGGAGAAATTTTAATTTGTGCCTATCGTGGTATCAATGTTTCTCATTACTACAAAGTCGCCTACTGAAAACGTCTTATGATTCTTATGATACTTTTGATAGTACTCTGAACTTTTCCTCTGCTTATTTTTAATATTCTCAGAAGCTTTATCAAGATCACGACTTTTATTTAAATTGCTTATATTTTCTAAATAGTCAGTCAGAGCATCAACGTCACTTCCTCTTTGTTGTATTCCGAAAAGCAGAACTGATGGTATTTCTCCAGTACTCGAGTGTACTGAGTTATTAATAGCAAATTCAGCTTTATTTAATAACTTACACCAATCTGAATGTTGCACTGGCTCTGTGATTTTAGCTAACATGGTCTTAAGTGTTCTATTTACGCGTTCTACTTGTCCATTCGCTTGAGGTGATGCGGTCGCTACTCTGACATGTTCAATATTATTTTCTAAAAGGAATTCACTAAATTCTGAAGATGTGAAGCAGGATCCTCTATCACTGATGATTCTACGAGGTCGGCTATAGTTTTCAAAATACTTTGTTAAACACATACACACTTCCTTTGTGCTTGTAGTGTTAGCTGAAAATAGCTTTACGAATTTAGTGAAACTGTCAATAACAACTAAAATATGCTTCTTTTTAGAAATAATTGAAGGCAGGGGTCCAAAATGGTCTATATGTAGTGTGTCAAAGGGAATTGGTTTCTTAGGGATGTTATGAAGAGTTCTATTGTTTCCGTGTGGAGGAAATGTAAACATAATACACTTAAGACAATTATCAATAAATGATTTCACTTTGGTTGTCATATTCGGAAACCAATAATGGTTTAGAATTTCATTTACGCATTTTTCAGTTCCTAAATGACATAACTTTTCATGTACTGTTATAATTAGATTAGTTTCCATTTCTTCAGGAACATATAAAAGTTCCATATCTTTTAACTGTCTATAAACAATACCATCATCAAGTATAAAATCTTTTACGGGTCCATTTTCTAATTTTTCTTTTAATTTTACTATTCTGTCATCTCTATTTTGTGTAATCTGAAGTTGAAAATTAATATCACCACTGTTAATCACTGCAACTAATTGGTTTCTTTGTTCATCTTCATCTATTGTCACTATTGGCTCATATTTAAATTCTTCACTCAATGATCTAGTATAACGACTAAGGGCATCAACATGTGTCATATATTTGCCACTTCTATGTTCAATGGTATAGTTGTAGTTCTCTAGTTGTAAGGCCCATCGAGCTATTCTGGCATTTACACTTTTGCGATTTAAAGTCAGAGTCAATGAATTACAATCTGTTATGATTTTAAATGGAATTCCTTCTAAATATATTCTAAATTTGTTGAGTGAATAAATAATGGCTAACGTCTCTAATTCAAAACTGTGATATCTCTTTTCGGCTGCTGTTGTTGTCTGAGAAAAATAACAAACTGGATGGAATTTATTGTCTTCTTGTTTTTGCACTAATATTCCTCCAAATCCTTCGGCACTTGCGTTACAATGCAATTCTGTTTCTTTCTTAGGACTGTAAAGGGCTAACAATGGAGAAGAAATAAGTTTTTCTCGTAAATACTTAAAAATTTCAGAACATCTATCATCCATTTTAAACTTAGAGTCCTGTTTAACTAGTTCGTTTAATGGTCTTACAACTTTTGAATAACTAGGAATAAATCGTCTAAAATATAAAAACAATCCTAAACATTTTTTGCATTTCAACTGCACTTCTTGGAATCGGAAGGTATTTAATGGCTTCAATATGTTCACTATTAGGACTAATGCCATTCTTGCTAACTGAATAACCAAGAAACTCAATTTTTGTGAAACAAAATTGGCACTTGCTTAATTTTAGTTCTAATCTATGTTGAGCCAATACTTTCAAAACTTTACCTAAGACTACAAAGTTTTCTTCAATTGTTTTTGTTCCAATAGCTATATCATCTATGTAAACAATAATACTATGTTCTCGCATTAATGGTTTAAAAATAAAGTTTATAAACCTCTGAAATACGGAAGGGGCATTTCGTAACCCAAAAGGCATCTTAAGATATTCGTATTGTCCAGTAGGTGTAACAAAAGAAGTATATTGAATCGAACTTTCTGCCATTTTAACTTCTAAAAGAGAGAAATATTGATTTCCTTCCATTTTTTCTAAACAATCATTGATATGTGGTAAAGGGTATCCATCTCTTATTGTCATTTTGTTAAGTTGTCTGTAATCTACACACATACGTTTTTCACCTGACTTCTTCTTAACCAGAACTATTGCTGATGTGTAAGGAGATTCGCTAGGTCTAATAAATCCTTTCCTCAATAAGTCTTCTATAGTGTTATCAACTGTCTGTCTGTCTTGATAAGAAAGTCTTCGCGGTGTTGAATAAACTGAGCCGTCTGTCTGAAGTTTAATATTCATTTCATAATTATGATCAACAGGGTCAATATTTTCGAAATCTGAATAGTTAATTTTAATTATTTCTAAAACCCTACTGCGTTCGATCTTATCCAATTTTAAATCAATATTTAACGACTCTGAATCATCCAGCTCAATAGCTAATATGCAATCTTCCGCTGTATCTTTTCCTAAAATTTCCGTATCCAAATCAAATATATTGTTACTTAATTTCACTGTTGCTAATCGATCACTATCACTAGAATTTCTAATTTCTGAAGAGCTTAAGGTTTTCACTTCTGTCAAATGCTTGTTGTCACTAAAGTTCACTATATCTGAAACGTCACTATCACAAGAATTACTAATTTCTGAAGATATTTCTGAAGAAAATTGATTTAAATTGTTCAATAATTGTCTTTGTACTTCAATTTTTATTTTCTTTTCAATTTCATTAACACAAATTAATTCAACTCAACTGTCTACCAATTAATATATCCGTTTCAAAATAACAGTCTGGGATAACATAAAATTCTGTATTATTGATAATTTCATTAAACTTAATATATAAGTAAACTTTTCCAAATGAAAATATTTGAGCTCCATTGATACCACGAAAATTAGTCGAATATAGTTTCTCACTTATACTACTATATAGCACCTTTGACCTTTTGATTAAATTAATTTTGCTTCCGGTGTCGAACATGGCAGAAAGAAAAATGAAATTAGACTTATGCGTTTTTTCAGTATAAAAATATACTCCTACCTTATTAAATATTGGGAGGAAGCAATGATTATTAATTTCCGGTTCGACTTTATGATCAGTCGTTCCAACAAGCTCTGAAGACGTCACTGGTTGTTGCGTACAATCCTTTAACATATGCTGAAGTGATCCACATCGGAAGCAGGAACCCTTTGCACGTTTTTGAGCAGTGCAAGATGATGCGTAATGTCCATACTTTGAACAATTGAAGCACCGGATACCAATCTTGTCAGCCTCAGCTGCTGACACTCGTGAAGTTGCAGAAGATTTAGTGACTGCTGAAGACTTTGCCCGCAATTCAGCATATCGACGAGATAGTTGCTTAAGTTGTTCAATCGTCTGAGCATGATACAATATGGCAATACTTGAAGAACTATCCTGAAAGCCATCTACGATTATAAGCTTCACTGTTTGTTCTTCATCAACTTCAGCACGTGCAGCTATTTCTTGCATCTGTAGTATGTAGCCAATTATGGAGATTTTGCCTGGTACATACACATTTCAATTGAGATATTATTTCTGCCATAGTGTAGTCATATCCGAAGGTTTTCAAAAAATTGTCTCTGAATTCGGCATAGTTTGCAGAACGGTCAACATGTAAGAAAAGTTCTCCCTCTGATGCTGGTTTCATTAAAAGTCGTATGCAGCGAAGTTTGAAAGCGTCGGCATCATTTACTGCGTCACAAGCACGTTCAAAATCCGTTAACCATTTTTTTGCATCACATGACTCGGCTCCTGCAAATGGAACAACACTGCGTACAATATCCTGCTTGTCACCACCAGCACTGCCAAGACTTTGCGAAAGCTCGGCCAACAATTTCTTCTTCTGAGCGATTCTTATAGCAGCGTCTAGTTCTTCTTCTTCCTTATCAAAAACCTACGACGTAATTTCTTCCATTTTGCAATTGTTCACCACTGTTGCGTCCAAATCTGATTCAGAAGTATCCATAAGATTATGCAGATTATGTTTTGATGCAATTACTGATAATTGCCTGAAGGTTGCTTTGGTCGGAAAGTCTATTTTATACGCAGTAAGTAATTTCATCAGCTCTTTTTTCTTCATAGTAACGGAACAAAAATGATGGCGTCGTTTTGGCGTCACTTTCGTCGTCACTTTCCGCGTCAATTTTCAATATTGATAAAAAATGTTTTTTTATATATATGTAGGCTGGCAATCCCACTTCTGAAGTTGTTGCATGAAGTTCTTATTTTATTTTTAGTAGTTTAACTTTATTTTGATTATTTAATTACACTTTTATTTCTTAATGCGTCGTTTAGCACTTGCGCTTCTCTTATTGAATGCCGATATTCGATAACCATCGTCTTAACTCTAATTCTATCGATTTAATTACACGATGATTCAAAAATAGATTAACAACTGTCGGAACTTCTTAATTTGTCTTTAACATCGATTAATCGTTAAATCCGATAAAGCTTATATAATAGAAATACAATAATATAGATATAATGCTACAAACTGGTCGTTTTCCATTGACTCCTAAAGTTGAAAAGATTTTATATGAAATAAAGTGAAATCAAATTTCATAGGAAATGAAGTAAACTCACAAAACATATGAAAATTTCATTTGAAAGAATTTTTAAACTGGTCAAATTTTCCATTGACTTCGACTACATTATCAATTTTCATGTATTTCATGTAAAATACACTTTAAATAACTTCATTATTTTTGCCTTCATAATACAAGTTAAGAAAAATTTCATATGAAGTAAAGTGAAGTCAAATTTCATATGAAATGAAGTTAACTCACATAACATATGAAAAATTTGTTTGTCAAATTTTAAAAGTTAAGTCAAATTTTAAATGAAATAAAGTTAAATCTCAAAGGCAATTTTTTTTTGTTAAATTTGCGAAGGTAGATTCAATTTTGATATGAAATGAAGTTAAATAACATATCAATAAACTATCATGTGAAAAAGTTATTTGGCTAATTTCCAAAGACAAATTTTATATGAAATTAAATTAAATCACATAACATATGAAAAATTCATATGAAAAAAATTTTCAAACTGGTCAAGTTTTCTATGGCATCCTAATAATTGATAAATTTTAATGTATTTCATGTAAAATACACTTTAAATAACTTAATTATTTTTGCCTTCATAATAAAAGTTAAGAAAAGTTTCATATGAAATCAAATTTCAAAAGAAATGAAGTTAATTCACATAACATATGAAAAATTTGTTTGTCAAATTTCAAAAGATAAGTCAAATTTTATATGAAATAAATTTAAATCCCAAAAAAAAAATTTTTTGTTTTCCAAAGTCAAATTTCATATGAAATGAAATTAAATCATATATCATATGAAAATTTCATATGAAAAACTTTCCAAACTGGTCAAGTTTTCCATTGACTCCTAATAATTGATCAATTTTTATGTATTTCATGTTAAATACACTTTAAATAACTTAATTATTTTCGCCTTCATAATAGAAGCTGAGAAAAAATTCATATGAAATCAAATTTCATAAGAAATGAAGTTAATTCACATAACATATAAAAAATTTGTTTGTCAACTTTTAAAAGTTAAGTCAAATTTTATATGACATAAAGTTAAATCCCAAAAGAAATTTTTTTTTTGTCAAATTTGCAAAGCTAGATTCAATTTTCATATGAAATGAAGATAAATCACATATCAATAAAATTTCATATGAAAAATTTATTGGGCAAATTTCCAAAGACAAATTTCATATGAAATGAAATTAAATCACATATCATATGAAAATTTCATATGAAAAATTTTCCAAAGTGGTCAAGTTTTCCATTGACTCCTAATAATGTATCAATTTTCATGTATTTCATGTAAAATAAACTTTAAATAACTTCATTCTTTTTGCCTTCATATATTTAAATAACATTTCCGGCAAGACAACACTCCACAGTCAGTGAAATTTCAATTTTTACGCAACATCACTCTACCTATTGAGGTTTTTTGTCACGCCATCCGCAAACTGGTCAAATTTTCCAAAAGAAAATTCCAATTTTCATGATTTTATATGAAGTTTTACCTGTATTCTTCTTACAACTCAAGTGATTTAACTATATATGATATAAGAAAAATTTCATAGAAAATAAAAGTTGAAAAGATTTTATATGAAATAAAGTGAAGTCAAATTTCATATAAAATGAACAAAACTCATAAAACATATGAAAATTTCATTTGAAAAAATTTTTAAACTGGTCAAATTTTCCATTGCCTTGGACTTCTTTATCAATTTTCAAGTATTTCATGTAAAATACACTTTAAATAACTTCATTATTTTTGCCTTTATAATACAAGTTAAGAAAAATTTCATATGAAATAAAGTGAAGTCAAATTTCATATGAAATGAAGTTTACTTACATAACATATGAATAATTTGTTTGTCTAAGTTCAAAAGTTAAGTCAAATTTTATATGAAATAAAGTTAAATCCCATAAGCAATTTTTTTTTTTTGTCAAAAATGCAAAGGTATATTTAATTTTCATATGAAATGAAGTTAAATCACATATCAATCAAATCAATCAAACTGGTCAAGTTTTCCATGGACTCCTAATTTTTTTTTTTTTTATTATTATTTTTCTTTAAATTACAATCTGTTTTTAAATAACAATAAGTAATTGGTTGGCTAGCTGTGAAAAAAGTGTAGCGGCCCTTCCCATTGCAAGGGTACGCTAATACGTTAATGGTTTAATTCTCAACTCAACTCTCAACTCTCTCATCGGTATTAGTCTCAAGTTCAAGCTTTGGTGGCTAAGTAGTTGACTCGTGTGTTTTTTGCTGCATTTTTTAATAGTTGCGTCGACTGTCTCAATGTTTAGATCATTATGGATATCTTCGTTTCTGATGTACCATTCGGCTTTTGTAATTATTCTGAGCATTTTCGATTGCGTTCGCTGGATTAGCTGTAAGTGGGATTTACTAGCAGTTCCCCAGAGTTCTATTCCATACGTCCATATTGGTTTTATTATCGCGTTGTATATTGCAATTTTATTATCTAATTCTAGTTTTGAATGTTTTCCTATTAGCCAGTTAAGTTGTCGAAATTTGTATTTTATTTCATTTCGTTTATTTAGAATGTGCTGTTTCCATGTTAGTTTTGAGTCAATGGTTAGTCCAAGGTACTTAGCATAAGGATGCAATGATATTTGATTGTCATTGATTTTAATTGGGAAATTTTTGGGTTGTCGTTTTGTGTATATTACTTGTTGAGTTTTGTCCTTATTTATCTCAATACCCCATCTCTCAAACCAGGATACTGTTTGTGTCATGATTTGTTGTAGTGCACTTGCAGCTGTTTTTTCGCACGCACTTGAAGACATTAGTACAGTATCATCTGCTAACGTCGCAATCATTGATCCAGGAGTAGTTGGCGTAGGAATATTGGAGGTATATATGAGGTATAATATGGGCCCAAGCACACTACCTTGGGGAACACCCGCTGACACTGGCATAATATCTGAGCAATCATCGTCGTATTTAATATAGAAATATCTGTCCGTTATATAGCTTTGAAGTATGGTATATAGGTTATATGGTAATATATTTCTTAGTTTATGCAGCAGTCCTTTGTGCCATACTTTGTCAAATGCTTTAGCAATGTCCAAGTACACAGCATAGCAAAACTTCTTTTTGTCGAAGTCGTCTGTTATTTTGTTTATTACTCGATGGACCTGTTGGACAGTCGAATGCTTCTTCCGAAAGCCGAATTGGTGAGAAGGTATTATATTTTTTGGATTAGTATTGGCTCGATTCTATCAAATAGGATTTTTTCAAATACTTTTGAAAGGACAGGTAACAAGCTGATTGGTCTGTACGAGCTTTCAGTATTAGCGTTTTTATTTGGTTTTGGTATCGCTTTAATTTGGCCTACCTTCCAAGTTATGGGAAAGTATTGCAATCGAAGAATTGCGTTAAACAAGTTTCTAATATAGGTAATTATAGTGTCTGGTAGTTTTTTAAGAATTTTTCCTCCGATTAAATCGTATCCGGGGGCTTTCTTTTTTTTAATTTGTTTTATGTGAAATTTAATTTCTGCCGTTTTTATAGTTTTTATTGCACAGTTTAAGTTGGTGATTTGTGTTGGAAGCTCAACATTGCCGCTGTCCATGTCATTGGTAAATGAGGTTCTAAAATGTTCAGCAAGAGTGTCTGCTTTTTCTTTGTTTGATCTCGCCCATGTGTTTTTGTTTCTTTTTATAGGTGGCTTGTGTATAGTTGAGTTTGTTAATTTTTTGGTCGCTTTCCATAGAGAATAATTTGTAGATAAGGAGGTTCCAAGTTTACTGAGGTAGTATTGAAGCCGGTAATCTTTTTCATTCATGAGAACTCTCTTGAGCTCGACTGTTGCTCTATTAAGTTTGTTTTTATCTTCTGGGTGCCTAGTCCTTTGCCATGTCCTCCTAAGTTTACGTTTTTGTCTGATTTTGTCTTTAATAAAAGCGGGAGTTTTATTTAACGTAATCATTGTTATTGGTGGTGTTGATTGCGTCGCTGCATATATGATGTTGTCGTTTAAATATGCTATTGCGGAGTCCAGTTCGTTGTTTGTCTTTATTGAGATATTTATTTCTATGTTCTGTTCCAAAATGTCGCGAAACATATTCCAATTTGTCTTGTGGTTAAATAAAGGGAAGTCATTGTTGTTTTCTTCTAGTCCACCATGTAGTGTAATTAATATTGGCGAATGGTCGGAAGAGAGGTCTAGGCATGATTTTATTGTTAGTTTCTCAGATGTTATATTTTTATACCCTTCGACCATTGAAAATGGTCAAAAAAGGGTATACTAACTTTGTGCAAATGTATGTAACAGGTAGAAGGAGGCGTGGGAGACCCCACAAAGTATATATATTCTTGCTCAGGATCACTAGCCAAGTCGATTAAGGCATGTCTGTCTGTCTGTCCGGATGTCTGGATGTCTGGATGTCTGGGTGTCTGGATGTCTGGATGTCCGGATGAACACACAGATCTCAGCTATTATAAAGGCTAGAGACACCAAATGTAACATGAAGGTTTCTGTCTATCCGGGACACGTGAAGTTTATTTCAAATGTTGAGTGCCACGCCCTCGCCCACGCAAATCAATAATTTCATCTTTTTAGCTGATTTGCGAGCGAGATATAGAAGATAAAACATTCTGAGTAAGACTATACTTAGCTAATTATAAAACCAACATAACGTCAAAATTCCAATCCGATCGGACAACAAATACAGACGTTCTTAAACAAAATCCTTGTTCGCTTTGATTTTGTATACAGACCAGCAAGCTGTGACGTCATTGCAATGCTCAAGTAGGAAAGAAAAGGAAAAAGAACGCGAGCGCGTAGCGCCCTCTGTTGCTCTTCTCTTGTTTTCCATGCACACGCATTTTTTGCATTCAAACGCACACACACACATACATATATTGGTGCTTGACCAATAAAATGATACACGCATTTACACGTATTCATACACAGACGCATACAAAGGCTTACGTTACGATATTTCTATTAAGTAGAAGTATTGTACAATTTTTGACTCTTTACGTTTCAAAAAGGTCGAAGGGTATCCCACTGTCGCGTGCCGCTCGACTGTTGCTCTTGTTTGTAATGCAGAAGTCAATTAGATCCGGTTGTTTATTGGTATCAGTTGTCCAGTAAGTCGGCTTTCCTGTGCTTAGAACACGGCTACTATTGTTTCTTATTGCTTCATACAGTTGACGTCCCTTTGCAGTGGTAAGTCTGGAGCCCATGTTATGTGTTTGGCATTATAGTCACCTCCTGCCAAAAACCGATTTCCTAGTGATTTTGGAAAATCAAGGTATTGGTCTTTTGTATTATTAAATTTAGGTGGGCAATAAACTGCAGATATGTTTATTGGACCCGTTGTGTCTGAGATCGATATAGTAATAGCCTGTATGTAGTCCTTTTTGAATCCATCGAGCTCTATGCACTTGATACTTTTTTTGATTATAATTGCAGTACCACCATGGGCCTTACCGTCAGGGTGATTAGTAGAGAAAATATTATAGCTAGGTATGTTTATGAAGGTTTTCTCAGTTGAGTGTGTTTCAGAAATGAGCATGACGTCGATTAGCTTTTCATTTAAAAATGTTTTTAGTTCAAGTAAATGGCGCGAGAGTCCGTTAGCATTCCAGACGGCGATTGCTAAATGTTTATTTGTCAAGTTTAGATAATAAAAGCGTGACAATGTTCATCATATTTGTCATTTGGGCTTTTAATTGTTTCATCATTTGTTTAAGTTCGTCAAAATCGTTTTGTTTTTATTTAAGACTTCGGCATAGGATATAGCTGGCATCTTTAGGTTTACTGCGTTATTTGTTTTACTGTTTTGCGTTGTTTGATGATTTGTTTCTGTTACGGGTATTTCTTTTTTCCGAAGAGCTCGGTATTTTTGAATTTGCAGTTCTCTGTACACCATACAACCTTTGTACATATAATGCTTGTTCTGTCAGAGCTTGTGTTAATAGTACAGGATGATGAGCTGTGTTTTCCAGCACACTTTACACAAATAGGGTCTTTAGTACAGTAATTTTTTGTATGTCCATATTTTTAGCAGTTTGTACATTGTCGGAGTGTTCGCTTCGGTCGCGGTGGCTCAAATATAACTTTGCAGTGAAGAAGGTGCTCAATTTTATAAATGTCTTTATTATTGTCTTTCATTTTGAGTTCAATGGAAAACAGAGGCAATGGTTCTTTGGAGTCGTAGCGTTGGATGTTGTGTAAATTTATTACTTCGTGCCCTTGCTGAGCTAGTTCATTAATAATATCGTCTTTGTCTGTAGCATGATGGACGTTACGAAGAATTACCTTAAACCCTCTTTGGTCTTTTGGTCTGAAGGTTTAGTATTTGGTCGATTTATCTTTTAATAGTCTTAATATGTTGTGATAGTTCCAGTGGCTGTATTTTTATTTTATTTGTTGACAGTGCTTTTAGTTCATATCTTGTTTCTTCCAATGCATTTGAGGCAGTAGTTAGTGCATATATATTTTCAACATTTTGTACATATATAGGGGGAGGTTTTGTTGTTTTGGGCTCAATTTGCATTTGTGTATTTATAGTTTCACTTATTCCATTCTCAGTTTGGTTTTCATCTTCATCATCTTGGGCTAATAACTCAAAACGGTTGCTTGAGTTTGGCTGGGCTAGCCAGTTCTCTTTGAGTGTTTTTTGAGTAGCGGTTTGAGCTTTGTTCCTCTGTTTCTTGTTGCTATTTACATCTCTGGAACCGTTAGGAGACTGATTGTCTCGGTGACGTTTTAAGTTTTGGTTTGGGAGAGAGCATTGAGTTTTATTTGTTGTTGTTGGAGCGGGTATTGAGGTTGTAGGCGTTTTAATTTTTGCTGAAGAAGAGCATATCGGATTTGTAGTATAGCAAACAGTAGTTGTTGTTGCTATAGTTGCTGCAGTTGTGGTATTGGTTTCTGAAGTTGCTGAGAGCGGAAGAGTTGAGAGCGGGAGAGCAGAGAGCGTTAGAGTTGTGAGCGGCAGAGTTGAGTGAGTGGTTATTGGTATAGCGGAAATTGTTGTTGGTGTGCGTGCAGATGAATTTGGCGCGCATTCTGCACTCCAATGTTGAGAGTAACTGTTGGATCTTCCCAACGCTAGAGAGCAAGATTGCTCTCTTTCATCACTTTGAGAGTGCAAGCTTTGATAATTGTTGGTGTAGTTTGATATGTGGGTGAGTGAGAGGTAGGATTGTTTTTGTTTTGTTTAACCTGAAGCTCTCGCTTCTGATTTTGAGCGTCGGATGCGCTCATATTTTTGTTTTGTTTATTATTTTCACTTGTTTTTGTTTTTATTGTAACATATATAAATATGTATTAGCGGCTTTTGGCTTTTATATAATGATTGCACTTTGGCTTGAATTTTTTACTTAAACTTCAATTTTTACTAGAGCTCTGTTAGAAACACGTCCGTAGGGGTTGAAGTTCAAACTTGTTGAGATAATTGATAAATTTTAATGTATGTCATGTAAAATACACTTTAAATAACTTAATTATTTTTGCCTTCATAATAAAAGTTAAGAAAAATTTCATATGAAATCTAATTTCATAAAAAATGAAGTTAATTCACATAACATATGAAAAATTTGTTTGTCAAATTTCAAAAGTTAAGTCAAATTGTATATGAAATAAATTTAAATCCCAAAAGAAATTTTTTTGTTGTCAAATTTGCAATATGGGCCCAAGCACACTACCTTGGGGAACACCCGCTGACACTGGCATAATATCTGAGCAATCATCGTCGTATTTAATATAGAAATATCTGTCCGTTATATAGCTTTGAAGTATGGTATATAGGTTATATGGTAATATATTTCTTAGTTTGTGCAGCAGTCCTTTGTGCCATACTTTGTCAAATGCTTTAGCAATGTCCAAGTACACAGCATAGCAAAACTTCTTTTTGTCGAAGTCGTCTGTTATTTTGTTTATTTCTCGATGGACCTGTTGGACAGTCGAATGCTTCTTCCGAAAGCCGAATTGGTGAGAAGGTATTATATTTTTTGGATTAGTATTGGCTCGATTCTATCAAATAGGATTTTTTCAAATACTTTTGAAAGGACAGGTAACAAGCTGATTGGTCTGTACGAGCTTACAGTATTAGCGTTTTTATTTGGTTTTGGTATCGCTTTAATTTGGCCTACCTTCCAAGTTATGGGAAAGTATTGCAATCGAAGAATTGCGTTAAACAAGTTTCTAATATAGGTAATTATAGTGTCTGGTAGTTTTTTAAGAATTTTTCCTCCGATTAAATCGTATCCGGGGGCTTTCTTTTTTTAATTTGTTTTATGTGAAATTTAGTTTCTGCCGTTTTTATAGTTTTTATTGCACAGTTTAAGTTGGTGATTTGTGTTGGAAGATCAACATTGCCGCTGTTCAGCAAGAGTGTCTGCTTTTTCTTTGTTTGATCTCGCCCATGTGTTTTTGTTTCTTTTTATAGGTGGCTTGTGTATAGTTGAGTTTGTTAATTTTTTGGTCGCTTTCCATAGAGAATAATTTGTAGATAAGGAGGTTCCAAGTTTACTGAGGTAGTATTGAAGCCGGTAATCTTTTTCATTCATGAGAACTGTCTTGAGCTCGACTGTTGCTCTATTAAGTTTGTTTTTATCTTCTGGGTGCCTAGTCCTTTGCCATATCCTCCTAAGTTTACGTTTTTGTCTGATTTTGTCTTTAATAAAAGCGGGAGTTTTATTTAACGTAATCATTGTTATTGGTGGTGTTGATTGCGTCGCTGCATATATGATGTTGTCGTTTAAATATGCTATTGCGGAGTCCAGTTCTTTGTTTGTCTTTATTGAGATATTTATTTCTGTTTTGTTCCAAAATGTCGCGAAAAATATTCCAATTTTTCTTGTGGTTAAATAAAGGGAAGTCATTGTTGTTTTCTTCTAGTCCACCATGTAGTGTAATTAATATTGGCGAATGGTCGGAAGAGAGGTCTAGGCATGATTTTATTGTTAGTTTCTCAGATGTTATATTTTTATACCCTTCGACCATTGAAAATGGTCAACAAAGGGTATACTAACTTTGTGCAAATGTATGTAACAGGTATAAGGAGGCGTGGGAGACCCCACAAAGTATATATATTCTTGCTCAGGATCACTAGCCAAGTCGATTAAGGCATGTCTGTCTGTCTGGATGTCTGGATGTCCGGATGAACACACAGATCTCAGCTATTATAAAGGCTAGAGACACCAAATGTAACATGAAGGTTTCTGTCTATCCGGGACACGTGAAGTTTATTTCAAATGTTGAGTGCCACGCCCTCGCCCACGCAAATCAATAATTTCATCTTTTTAGCTGATTTGCGAGCGAGATATAGAAGATAAAACATTCTGAGTAAGACTATACTTAGCTAATTATAAAACCAACATAACGTCAAAATTCCAATCCGATCGGACAACAAATACAGACGTTCTTAAACAAAATCCTTGTTCGCTTTGATTTTGTATACAGACCAGCAAGCTGTGACGTCATTGCAATGCTCATGTAGGAAAGAAAAGGAAAAAGAACGCGAGCGCGTAGCGCCCTCTGTTGCTCTTCTCTTGTTTTCCATGCACACGCATTTTTTGCATTCAAACGCACACACACACATACATATATTGGTGCTTGACCAATAAAATGATACACGCATTTACACGTATTCATACACAGACGCATACAAAGGCTTACGTTACGATATTTCTATTAAGTAGAAGTATTGTACAATTTTTGACTCTTTACGTTTCAAAAAGGTCGAAGGGTATCCCACTGTCGCGTGCCGCTTGACTGTTGCTCTTGTTTGTAATGCAGAAGTCAATTAGATCCGGTTGTTTATTGGTATCAGTTGGCCAGTAAGTCGGCTTTCCTGTGCTAAGAACACGGCTACTATTGTTTCTTATTGCTTCATACAGTTTACGTCCCTTTGCAGTGGTAAGTCTGGATAGTAGTATGGAAATGGGGATTCGAGGCTAGGAATGTTAATCCCTTTTGGGGGTGGGGTAAGGGATTAGGGATTAAATGTAGGGAGTGCGTGGGAATTTAGGGTAAAGTGAGGGAGAGGGGTGAAGAGGGGTTTGACGAGGGTTGACAGGTGAGCGAGGGTCGCAGGTGGGTGCGTGGGAATTTAGGGTTAAGTGAGGGTGAGGGGTGAAGAGGGGTTTGACGAGGGTTGACAGGTGAGCGAGGGTCGCAGGTGGGTGCGTGGGAATTTAGGGTAAAGTGAGGGTGAGGGGTGAAGAGGGGTTGTCGAGGGTCGCAGGTTGGTGCGTGATCAATTAGGGTTAAGTGAGGGTGAGGAGTGATCGCGAGGGTCGCTGATCGTGTTAGGGTGCACACGTGTTAGGGTGCATGCATGAGCATGCATGAGCATGCATGAGCATGCATGAGCATGCATGAGCATGGGATTAAGGGTGAGGGGTGATCGCGAGGGAGGGTGATGAAGGTTGACAACAGGTGAGTATTAACAATTGAGGATCGCAAAAAGGGTGCGTGATCAATTAGGGTTATAATTAGGGTGAGGGGGGGTGATAAAGGTTGAGAGCAGTATTAGCAATTGAGGATCGTAAGTAGGGTGCGTGGGAATTTAGGGTTATAATCAGGGTGGGAAGGATCGCGAGGATCGCTCATTGTGTGTTTACATGCACGTGTGCGCGTGGGCGCATGTGTAAGCATGCATGAGCATGGGATAAAGGGTGAGGAACAAAGGGTGCGGGACAAAGGGTGCGGGGGGACAAAGTGATAAAGGTTGACAGCAGGGGCGATTATGCGTGAACAAGTGATAAAGGGTGAGCGGAGGGTCGCGAGGATCGCTCATTGTGAAGGGTCGCGAGGATCGCTCATTGTGTTTACATGCACGTGTGCGCGTGCGTGCTAGGGTGCATGGGATTAAGGGCGCCCCGAGGTGATAAAGTGATCCGGGCTGAGAACAACAACAGGTAAGTGGCTGTGTGTGTAAGTGAGCATTCATGATCGTGTTTACATGCACACGTGTTAGGGTGCATGCAGGCGTGTGTGCGTGTGCGTGTGACTCATGACTCATGACTCATGAGGTTGATCGATCGATCGATCGGTAGCTCGGTAGCTCGGTCATTGACATCAGGTGAATCTTAACACGCACATGAGGGTCGCTGGCTGACGAGGGTAATACCATGTTTGACAGATCGGGAGCACCCTAACATACACACAACATGTTAATCTGTTATAGCAAAACAGTGCAACCTGTTGACGTCCTCATCGTCATTCTCATCTATTATCCTAATTATCTGTTATAACAATACATTGCAATCCGTTCTCGTCGTCATCGTCGTCTATTATCCTGGTTATTTTCTATGATTCGAGGGTTAGGTGCATTATATAATAAAATCAGCTAAACAGCTAAACAGCAAACAGCTAAAACAGCTAAAACAGCTAAAACAGCAAACAGCTAAAACAGCTAAAACAGCTAAAACAGCTAAACAGCTAAACAGCAAACAGCTAAACAACAATAATTTGGTTTTATATAAATTTTTATTTATTTCATAAAACGTAAGGCAAGTTCAGCTAAACAGTTAAACAATAATAACAACAACAACAACAACAAATTTGGTTTTATAGAAATTTTTATTTATTTCATGAAACGTAAGGCAAGTTTATTATAATAATTTATAATATTCTCAGCTTCGATCATATAACGCCCCTCAGAATAACATCCACAGGTATCCGGTCGTTCACGCGCCTCGTCGTTAGATAATGGACATGCAGATCTATGCCTTTCATATTTAGATGTTTTAAACGGAGTCTTTTCCGCTAGCTTTAGGGATGCTTCTATTTGTTCCATCCTTTTGAGATCATTATGATGGATAAGACCATCCCAATGCCTTATCTTTTATTTTTAGTGAGTTCATGTTGCTCATTTAGTTGTTGCCGAATTCGTTCTTCGTTCTTTTCCAAAATGCGTCGTTTTATCGCAATAATTTTTGGAAGCGATAAAACTATATCTAACTTCAATTATCTAAGTCATCAACCTTGCTTAGCAACATAATTACGTCCATACAACACAATAGCAAGATCGCATCAAACTTGTTTCGAACCAGCATCCGCCAATTCGAATTGCATGTCAAAGCTTTCAAGCGTAAGGGTCATGTTCCGCTCAGATGCAGCTTTGTCGGTGCTGAATCATAGAAACAGCTCTTTTTGCAGAGAGTCTGCTCTATAAATGTTGCTACCCTCCTCTATTTTCCCCTTTTTCTGATCGGTCGAGTTCCAAGTGTCAACTCCACGTCGGTTAGCACTGCGTTTGCTACACGTGTCGAGCATATACTCGTGCGTCAAAATGTTGTT
Source organism: Zaprionus indianus (assembly GCA_018904595.1). Taxonomy (NCBI): domain Eukaryota; kingdom Metazoa; phylum Arthropoda; class Insecta; order Diptera; family Drosophilidae; genus Zaprionus; species Zaprionus indianus. The sequence goes on from JAEIHA010000581.1 coordinate 135,752, forward strand.
AAGTCTGTGAAAAAAAAAAAATAAAAACTGCATATAGTGCACATATATGCAGTTGAAATTATTTCCGTGTCAGTGCATTTAAATGCCCAAAAATCACCAAAAATTGCCAGACAAGAAGACGTAACCTCACTTGCCATCTGGACACATCCGCCTTCCCGATCAGTTTACGATCCCATTTTTGATTTCTTTGTGCTTAGCACAAGAAAAGGTATGTCACCCCTCCCCACCCCCCAACCTCTCATTATATTTCGTTCAATTTGAAAATTTGACTAAAGTCATTTGCACCTAGATAACCTGGTTGACACGAGTCCCAGCACGCAGCGCTGTCGCCAAATTCTGTTCTACTGAACAGCATTGGATTTTCCATTTGGAGTCTGTTGCAACAGAAACATCCACCGTGGGATACCGAATGCATGTGTGCATCGCCTCGCTTTGCACTGAGATCGAGTTTAATTTTGCCTCACCCCCTTGCAGTGCAAGTGCAGCTGCGCAGCCACTAGAAAGCGTTCTAGCATTGGCTTATGTTTAGTCTTAGTTTTACTTATCTTTGCTTGCACTCGGTCAGTGCAAAAGTTCATTTATATTTTTTTATATATATCTTTTTTAGAATTATATCCAGAGTGTAGAATCTATATATCGCAGTGAATAAGGTATAATAGTGTGAAGCCAATCAGTGAAACCATATAGCCGAAATCTTTGAAACAAAAAAATAATAATATGTGTGTGAGCTTGTGAATTTGCATATATTGATTTCGGTTCGATCGCAGATCAATTTTTGCAAATTAATAACATCGAATAATTGCCAGTCCCGTAATGAATAAAATTGTCCCTAAAATGAACGATTTGCAAAAGTAATGAAAATAGGAACAATATAATAAAAGTGCTAAATTAACCTAACATTATAAAACCACCACCAACACACACCTACATCTGCATCGTTGGAAGGCCTTTCACCATGGAGATTCATGTAAGTGAACAAAACCTAATTTTTTATATTGCTTTAGTCTCATTTTTCTGCAATTTTCAGTTAATTTTTAATTGTTTCCTTGGTTCTGTACGTTCGTATATATGTACACGCGCATGTGCAGCGGCAAAGTTTTACCTGTAATGGCCCGCGCTGATCAATGCGTCCCATTATTGTTTTCTTTTGTTAAATCAATAACGAAAATACCTTCGGCTTTTTTGTAGCCAAAGGTAAAGCAGTGCACATTGGGTACTAAAGCTAGTTACGTAGCTTACCTTGCAAGCAGTGCAAAGTGCGTGCTAAAGCCAGTTATGCAGTTCACTTGCAAGCAGTGCAATTATCAATATTGCATTCACCTATTGATAAGTGCCTACTTCGAGGCACATTTGAAAGCACTTAAAGCTCTGTGATAGATCAGCTGGAGTTCCTATCACAGCCCACTTCACCTACTCCGAATATACCAAGAAAAAGCCATCTGTTCTTGGAATTTGGAGCTATTTAAGATCCACACTCGTCGGTAGTCGACCTTTCAGTATTATCAAAGTCACACGTACGTGCATCAAGTGCATCAAGTGCATCAATTGCAAAAAAAGACGGAAAAATTAGAAAATTCAAAGTGCAAGTGCGAAGGTGCACTTGAGTGTCTTTGTGGATTGGAGGACTACCCGAACCACTACAAATTGGCCCAAAAATTCTGCTGGAAGCAGATCCGTGAGCTCTGGACAAGATTCACCTTTGCTCTGGTCAAAGATAATTGTTCCAGAAGCCCGCGTTATCTAAATTTAAAAGGTACGTTAGTAACCTCTCGTAGGTTCTATACTAAAGTCCATTTTCTCGTTGACAGGGTGTGCATTTGGCACCCAAAGCCGATACACGGCATCACTGCCTTATTGGTAGACTCTGCCGTCAAGCCGTATACGGCTAGAAAACAGCGATCCCTGGGCTCTGTCATTGCCGTGCAGCAACTAAGCTGGCCGACACAGCGCTGAGGGCGATCCTGTTGGATTCTGTCGGATTGACATAACCTCTGGCCGGGGTACATAACCTCTAGCCGGGGTACATAACCTCTAGCTGGGGTTACATCACCTCTGACCGGCGTGTCATAACCTCTGGCCGGCGTGGCATAACCTAGTCACTGCCTAGCCTTCTTGTTTTTGCACCGTTGGAATTGCCAGTCTTGCCCTGCATGTGGGCTAAACTGAAATTATAAAAAGCAAAAAGAATAACCGTATATATCTAAAGACAGGCACCATGATAAATTAATCGTTTGCTAAAAGATTGAAACATTGTATAAAGAAAATTTAAGAAATAACATATGTATTTAGCTTTTGTTAATATCCATCTGATCTGCATCATCATCACCACGCTGGAAGGCCTTTCAACGCTGGAAACACATTTGTGAGTACTAAACATCGTGTTTGTCCCTAGGCTAGAATGATGTGTTATTCGTTAAATTCTCTTAACTACTGAGCAACTGCTCATGCAAACAAATTATAAAAACAACAAAAAAAAAAAATAGAACAACATACAACAAAGAAAGCAAACCAAATTATACAAAAACAAATAGTAATCACATGTCAATTAAAAATGCCTAAGTCATTTACACATATTGCAACACTTTAAAAAAAAAAACTTAAAGAAACAAAAACAACAAAAAAAACACTTTAAAAACCACTCAACAAAAATACATATTGTCTCAAAAAAAAAAATGGCATAGAATGCGATTACATCTTTCTCAGAATAGTCATTAAAAAAATATAGTAAAAGAAATTTTTAAAACAATTACAACCAGCTAGTTACAAATCTAAATTAGCATAAAACTTATGCTAATGTTTATTAAATATTGAATTGCCTAGGTAGAGATTAGCAAAAATTAAACACAAATTTAGATAATAAACAAAAAATTAGAATCCAAGAAAAAAATGAATAATAATCATATTTAAGTCAAATTAAAACGATATCGATACTGAAATATATGAACAAGTTGTTAGCCCCCTTGAGCAACAAAATTTAAAAACACAAGTACATACTCTGCGTAACAGCATTTAGAAAATATTTAAGCAACAACAAAACAAACAAACTTATATGATCAAATGAAAACAAAAAAATAATGTATGGCAAGACCAATAAGTCAATTGAAAGATAAATACTATGAAATTATTCGAAAACAAAACAACATATTTGTTAAGGAAAATACTAAGTTCAAAAGGTGAACTTTATTAATTATAGATATAAGAAAAATAATATGATTGTAGAATACAAGCTCCTCTTGAATAGGAATAAATTATGAATTTCAGTCTCACAAAGATGATGTGCTAAATTAAATAAAATAAATTAGTAGTCGTCCGTTTTCTGTTGGGTATCTTCGGATACATAATTTTTTTATGAAGATTATGGTAGGGTGGGTAGAGACCGCGAGTGTCGATTAACATCTCAGACCTCGCCAAACATTTATATTGCAGCAGTCCTGTCAAGTTATTTGCCTCCTTGTACATTTTAGTATACTAGCCCCAATTCTTTTCTTTGTGTATGTTTGGTGAAGTTCATCTTCACTTGTAGTTTCAGCAGGAATCCTTAAAAATTTAAAAGGTATGTAGATGTGGTTGTTGGAAGGTAGCAAGAACCCCCCCCAAGCCCAAGAGCTAAGGCACCAGTAGGATTCCGTCCGCTTCCATCCGCAATCCAAATGTATGCGTGTAAGTCGCCAGTGTATTTGCAGTCTTCTTGGCCACAATTGCACTGAGCATAACGACCCAGACTTCTCACGAGGCACATCGAACATTAAATACCGCCGGTTCAGTGCTTGTATGTACGTATGTTTTTATTTATGGTCAGCCTCTGATCATATACATGCAGACATACGTACATACCAAAGCTCGAGCTGTATGTACATACTGAAAATAAACTGTCTGCTTTGCGAACAACGTGACATAAATAATTATTTTCTCATTCCAATGCTCAATTATTTTCTATGACAACCGATAATATTAAACCCGACTAAAACTTTCAATTATATATGCATATATATATGTCTATGTATATCTATAAATATATATATATAATTATATATAATTACTTATATATAGTTACATATATACTTACGTAGTTATTATTTTTGAGTCAAATAAATGACAAAGACAAAGATCAACGCTGAAGCCACTATAAATCGAAACGAATCGAACAATTTCGGTGAGCGTCTTTATTTAAAAACTGTCAGCTTAAGACTAAATATACAGAGTTTATGTTCGGCTCGAAGTGAATCGTGAGAGACGGAAATGTCTAGTCAATTTTGCAGAGTTTGTTCTTTTAGGTGCATACAAAAAGAAGAATGCAATTATACAACGTTCATAATCATGCGCGTTCATAATCATGCGCTTCAAGTTTCATGTTACGTTACGTACCCATGGATGCGCAAGATTGTATGTTCAGCGGTTTTGCTAGATCGAATTTAATGTCAGTGTAATATGTGAAGCATATTATGCTACTTCCCTCCCCTTAAAAAAGGAAGCTTATGCTTCTACTTCTTCTATTGGGGTTGATCCATGCAATCTTGGTGATGCAGTTGGGTTTGTATCCTGTATTTCAACTGTTATTTTGTTTTTTTGAAGTTTTAGGTAGATACAAACAATACAAGATGTGAGGCTTATGATTGATACCATTATACAAACTGTGATATTATTATTTGATATTAATTGTACAATGTCCTGTTGTTCTATTGGTTTTATTTTTATTAGGTTTAAAGGTGTGTACAATGGGGTAAGGTTTATCTCGGGGCTCAGCTGATTTTCATTCAGTACTATTTTTCCTATTTTGATTTTACATTGTTTTATTGTTATTATTTTGTTGCCATTAATCGTTATATATTTATTTCTTGGCAAGTCTGTTCTATAACAGTGTTATTTATGTTCAAAGTAAGGATACTATTTGGTTCTACATATTTAATTATTTGATTAACGGTTGTAGGGACAAAATTACATATTGGATTTGTTGGTTTTATGATATTTTTAATACATTCATTGTTTATTTCTTTGTAGTTCTGATTATAGATTTTATCATGTTCCTCAAAATAAGTGTCTTTATCTACGTGGTCAAATTGATAGCCATTACTATCTGGATAGGATATTATGTTAATGGTATGAATGGTTTTTTGTTTAGTAGGGATATGAGCTATGATAAGTAGTTGGTTAGTGTTAATCCAGGTTGACGTTTTAGTTTGTAATATGTTACTGCTGTCAACGTTTTCTAATTTGTCATAGTTGAGTAATTTTGGGTTGAACAGTTCTAGTCGCGAGAGTTGCATTCCCATTGCGATGTCTTCGATGTGTTCAGTAAACTGGATTAGTTCGTAAAGCATTTGTTCTCTGTTATTATGTTCGTCTTCATATTCCTTGACCTTTTGCATATTACTATTAATAAGTTGAATTACGTCACTCATTTCATGTAGGTTGATTGAGTTTTTTGTTACAGATTCTAATTGGTTATGGATTTGTATTCGCTCGTTATTGTCTAATGTCCCGAAAAGGTATTTAAATGCAGATCCCATTATTTTAATTAGTCCGCGTTTCTGTCTATTTGTCTGGTGTAGTGTTATAGCATTAAGTTCCCTTAGCATTTTATTGTGGAGAAGTGTAATTTGAGGGATATGTGTGTATAGTTTGTTACTCTAATGTTAAAGTAATGAGTTAAGTTGTCTATATCCGAGAGATTTATGCGGAGACAATGGTGTTCGTATTCTGAAGGGACTTGAATGGGCTTGTCAGAGAATACGAGATATCCGTGGTCAGTGTCAATATTGTTTATTTGAAGTTGCTGGGTTTGGCATAGTTTTGTAAAGGTGAGAAGGAGTATTATGGTGAACCAGGGGCCTCTAAAATGGAAAGTTGATTAGTTTTCTTCTGTTTTTTGAATTGGGTCTTGTAGTAGTGTCTTTCTCTGTTTCTATTAATGATTTTGTAGTGGTCTTCGTCGGTTTGTTCGACGTCCTTTGTTATTTCAAAAGGGTTTTCCTTTTGTAATGGTCCTTTCCTGTATCTAGTGTCAACATTGTATTCGGTTCTGTTCTTATTTATTTCGTTAATTTTAATTTCTTTATTGTGTGTTCTGTATCTAGAATAGGTTGTCCGGTATAGATGAATATGTGAGCGGGGAATTGTCCAGTAGTATCGTGTTTGGTCTTGTGATTGTAGACGTAAAGGATTGTTTCTATTTTACTTAACTTGGTTTCATTGTCATCAGAGTTTTTAATGATACGGATTTTTTCATTTATAGTCTTGTGGAGTCTCTCTATGTCAGCGACACCCACCTAATTTCATAGTGTTAAGTTGTAATTCTACGTCTTCGGTTTCGAGCCAACGTTTAAGGACTAGGCTGGAGAACGCGCCATCTCTGTCTGCTTTAAGAAGTCTAGGTTTCCCCAACTGATTAAATATGCGCATTTTTACATTCTTTTGTCCTTATCTCTTCAAAAGTGGCAAATTCGGATGAAATGTCGATACAGCTCAACTAGTGATTTCCTTCAGAAGAACAGATATCTATTACAAACTTATCGCGGCAATGTTCGGGTTTAGGGGTGATTTTCATTGGCATTTTTGTATTACGGTGTTCTGTTTTGGCTAAATTGCAAACTTGATATTCATTGATTATATTTTGAATAAGGAGCTGGCTATTGGAAAAGTAGTAATTTTCACTAAAGAGTTTTACAGTTTTCTAAATTCCTGGGTGTAAGAGCTTTTCGTGTGTGTTTAGGATTAATTCTTTAAATTTTGCATAGGTGGTGATGTTTTTTAGTAAAATGAGACTTCGGAAAATATTTGTACATTTTGGATTCATATTTTCTGTTTACGCGCTTTGAATCATTTCGAAGTCTGCATCGCTTTCGATGTAAAGAGCGCTATTCTTTGAAGAAAAATGGTCAAGTAAATATTGCTTGGCTGTTTTGAGGGTCAAATCTTTATAGGAGATATGTATGATTTGTTTCTTGAAATAAGTTTCGTGTTCTGTATTACTATTGGGACCTTTCGAAAAAATGATTTGTCTTTTGTGATAGTTAATGGCTTTTTCAGATAGTCCTATTAGGTTGATACTATCTTCTTTTGGGCTATGTTGCGTGGATTCTCCGAAAAACGTCTGCTCTATTTTGATTCTAGACAGTGCATCCGCGACATGGTTTTCTTTCCCTTTGATATGTTTTATGTCGAAGTCGTACTCTGAGAGTCTAGTCTTCCATCTAGTCAACTTTGACTTAGGCTCTTTTAGTTTGTGTAGCCAGCACAATGGTTGATGATCAGAAGCTATTTCGAAGTGTCTTCCTAATAGATAGTGCCTGAATGTTTTGGTTGCCCAAACTATTGCTAGTAACTCTTTCTCTATAGCGCTGTAATTAACCTCATCTTTATTTAGGGTCCTACAAATGTAACTAACAGGATGTCCATCTTGAGATAGAACAGCGCCTAGTGCTACATTGCTTGCGTCAGTTGTTAATTTTCTTTCGAAGTTTGGAATTTTTAATATAGGGCCCTCGGAAATAAGTACTTTTAGTTTATGAAATGTAGTCCCTTTGGTTTATATCTATCTTGACTACCTTTTTTTAGACATTTAGTCAATGGTTTGGTTATATCGGAAAAATTAGGTATGAATTTTCTGTAGTATCCTGTGATTCCAAGAAATGGATTGATTTCCTTGGGTTCAGTTGGAAGCAGGTAATTTTGTATGGCTTTAATTTTTTCAGGATTTGGTTTAATCCCATCTTTAGTGATAACGTGTCCTAGAAAGGTAGTTTCCTGTCTTAGGAATTCATGTTTATCTAGCTTAGGTTAGCTTGAGATAATTTCCGAAAACTGCTTTAAGGGACTGAAGGTGTTCCTCTAAAGAGGTGGAAAAACGATGATATCATCTAGGTATACCAGACAGATTTTATTTAAGAGCGGACGGAGCAGATTATTCATACAGCGTTGGAAGGTGGCGGGGGCATTTTTAAGCCCAATTGGCATTCTTGTATATTCATAGTGTCCATATTTAGTGGAGAAAGCTGTCTTGGCTATTGACTCTGGGTCCATTTCTATTTGGTGGAAGCCTTTTGCCATGTCTTTTGTTGTAAAGTAATTAGACCTCCCTAGTTTTCCTAATATTTCGGCTATATTTGGCATAGGGTATCGGTCAGTTATTGTTATTTCGTTTAATTTTCTGTAGTCTATTACTATGCGGAATTTTCTGTTGTCCAGAAGCATATAATTTTTTTGGTACGACCCAAATGGGGCTACAATACGGTGAGTTGCTTTCACGAATGATACCCTGCTCTAACATTTCTTGGATTTGTTTCTCCACTTCCTTTTCCTTTTTCTATTTGACCGAGTGCAACCAAAGATAAGTAAAACTAAGACTAAACATAAGCCAATGCTAGAAAGCTTTCTAGTGGCTGCGCAGCTGCACTTGCACTGCAAGGGGGGTGAGGCAAAATTAAACTCGATCTCAGTGCACAGCGAGGCGATGCACACATGCATTCGGTATCCCACGGTGGATGTTTCTGTTGCAACAGACTCCAAATGGAAAATCCAATGCTGTTCAGTAGAACAGAATTTGGCGACAGCGCTGCGTGCTGGGACTCGTGTCAACCAGGTTATCTAGGTGCAAATGACTTTAGTCAAATTTTCAAATTGAACGAAGGGAGGGGTGACATACCTTTTCTTGTGCTAAGCACAAAGAAATCAAAAATGGGATCGTAAACTGATCGGGAAGGCGGATGTGTCCAGATGGCAAGTGAGGTTACGTCTTCTTGTCTGGTAATTTTTGGTGATTTTTGGGCATTTAAATGCACCGACACGGAAATAATTTCAACTGCATATATGTGCACTATATGCAGTTTTTATTTTTTTTTTTCACAGACTTAACAAGATTTTGACGCACGAGTATATGCTCGACACGTGTAGCAAACGCAGTGCTAACCGACGTGGAGTTGACACTTGGAACTCGACCGATCAGAAAAAGGGGAAAATAGAGGAGGGTAGCAACATTTATAGAGCAGACTCTCTGCAAAAAAGAGCTGTTTCTATGATTCAGCACCGACAAAGCTGCATCTGAGCGGAACATGACCCTTACGCTTGAAAGCATTGACATGCAATTCGAATTGGCGGATGCTGGTTCCAAACAAGTTTGATGCGATCTTGCTATTGTGTTGTATGGACGTAATTATGTTGCTAAGCAAGGTTGATGACTTAGATAATTGAAGTTAGATATAGTTTTATCGCTTCCAAAAATTATTGCGATAAAACGACGCATTTTGGAAAAGAACGAAGAACGAATTCGGCAACAACTAAATGAGCAACATGAACTCACTAAAAATAAAAGATAAGGCATTGGGATGGTCTTATCCATCATAATGATCTCAAAAGGATGGAACAAATAGAAGCATCCCTAAAGCTAGCGGAAAAGACTCCGTTTAAAACATCTAAATATGAAAGGCATAGATCTGCATGTCCATGGTCTAACGACGAGGCGCGTGAACGACCGGATACCTGTGGATGTTATTCTGAGGGGCGTTATATGATCGAAGCTGAGAATATTATAAATTATTATAATAAACTTGCCTTACGTTTCATGAAATAAATAAAAATTTCTATAAAACCAAATTTGTTGTTGTTGTTGTTATTATTGTTTAACTGTTTAGCTGAACTTGCCTTACGTTTTATGAAATAAATAAAAATTTATATAAAACCAAATTATTGTTGTTTAGCTGTTTGCTGTTTAGCTATTTAGCTGTTTTAGCTGTTTGCTGTTTAGCTGTTTAGCTGATTTTATTATATAATGCACCTAACCCTCGAGTCATAGAAAATAACCAGGATAATAGACGACGATGATGACGAGAACGGATTGCAATGTATTGTTATAACAGATAATTAGGATAATAGATGAGAATGACGATGAGGACGTCAACAGGTTGCACTGTTTTGCTATAACAGATTAACATGTTGTGTGTAAGTTAGGGTGCTCCCGATCTGTCAAACATGGTATTACCCTCGTCAGCCAGCGACCCTCATGTGCGTGTTAAGATTCACCTGATGTCAATGACCGAGCTACCGAGCTACCGATCGATCGATCGATCAACCTCATGAGTCATGAGTCATGAGTCACACGCACACGCACACACGCCTGCATGCACCCTAACACGTGTGCATGTAAACACGATCATGAATGCTCACTTACACACACAGCCACTTACCTGTTGTTGTTCTCAGCCCTGATCACTTTATCACCTCGGGGCGCCCTTAATCCCTTGCACCCTAGCACGCACGCGCACACGTGCATGTAAACACAATGAGCGATCCTCGCGACCCTTCACATTGAGCGATCCTCGCGACCCTCCGCTCACCCTTTATCACTTGTTCACACATAATCGCCCCTGCTGTCAACCTTTATCACTTTGTCCCCCCGCACCCTTTGTCCCGCACCCTTTGTTCCTCACCCTTTATCCCATGCTCATGCATGCTTACACATGCGCCCACGCGCACACGTGCATGTAAACACACAATGAGCGATCCTCGCGATCCTTCCCACCCTGATTATAACCCTAAATTCCCACGCACCCTACTTACGATCCTCAATTGCTAATACTGCTCTCAACCTTTATCACCACCCCTCACTCTAATTATAACCCTAATTGATCATGCACCCTTTTTGCGATCCTCAATTGTTAATACTCACCTGTTGACAACCTTCATCACCCTCCCTCGCGATCACCCCTCACCCTTAATCCCATGCTCATGCATGCTCATGCATGCTCATGCATGCACCCTAACACGTGTGCACCCTAACACGATCAGCGACCCTCGCAATCACCCCTCACCCTCACTTAACCCTAATTGATCACGCACCAACCTGCGACCCTCGACAACCCCTCTTCACCCCTCACCCTCACTTTACCCTAAATTCCCACGCACCCACCTGCGACCCTCGCTCACCTGTCAACCCTCGTCAAACCCCTCTTCACCCCTCACCCTCACTTAACCCTAAATTCCCACGCACCCGATTTCAAACCGATTTCCTAGTGATTTTGGAAAATCAAGGTATTGGTCTTTTGTATTATTAAATTTAGGTGGGCAATAAACTGCAGATATATTTATTGGACCCGTTGTGTCTGAGATCGATATAGTAGTAGCCTGTATGTAGTCCTTTTTGAATCCATCGACCTCTATGCACTTGATACTTTTTTTGATTATAATTGCAGTACCACCATGGGCCTTACCGTCAGGGTGATTAGTAGAGAAAATATTATAGCTAGGTATGTTTATGAAGGTTTTCTCAGTTGAGTGTGTTTCAGAAATGAGCATGACGTCGATTAGCTTTTCATTTAAAAATGTTTTTAGTTCAAGTAAACGGCGCGAGAGTCCGTTAGCATTCCAGACGGCGATTGCTAAATGTTTATTTGTCAAGTTTAGATAATAAAAGCGTGACAATGTTCATCATATTTGTCATTTGGGCTATTAATTGTTTCATCATTTGTTTAAGTTCGTCAAAATCGTTTTGTTTTTATTTAAGACTTCGGCATAGGATATAGCTGGCATCTTTAGGTTTACTGCGTTATTTGTTTTACTGTTTTGCGTTGTTTGATGATTTGTTTCTGTTACGGGTATTTCTTTTTTCCGAAGAGCTCGGTATTTTTGAATTTGCAGTTCTCTGTACACCATACAACCTTTGTAGTTTGCAGTGTGGTTTTCACTGCATAGTGCACATTTAATGCTTGTTCTGTCAGAGCTTGTGTTAATAGTACAGGATGATGAGCTGTGTTTTCCAGCACACTTTACACAAATAGTACAGTAATTTTTTGTATGTCCATATTTTTAGCAGTTTGTACATTGTCGGAGTGTTCGCTTCGGTCGCGGTGGCTCAAATATAACTTTGCAGTGAAGAAGGTGCTCAATTTTATAAATATCTTTATTATTGTCTTTAATTTTGAGTTCAATGGAAAACAGAGGCAATGGTTCTTTGGAGTCGTAGCGTTGGATGTTGTGTAAATTTATTACTTCGTGCCCTTGCTGAGCTAGTTCATTAATAATATCGTCTTTGTCTGTAGCATGATGGACGTTACGAAGAATTACCTTAAACCCTCTTTGGTCTTTTGGTCTGAAGGTGTAGTATTTGGTCGATTTATCTTTTAATAGTCTTAATATGTTGTGATAGTGAATAGTTCCAGTGGCTGTATTTTTATTTCATTTGTTGACAGCGCTTTTAGTTCATATCTTGTTTCTTCCAATGCATTTGAGGCAGTAGTTAGTGCATATATATTTTCAACATTTTGTACATATATAGGGGGAGGTTTTGTTGTTTTGGGCTCAATTTGCATTTGTGTATTTATAGTTTCACTTATTCCATTCTCAGTTTGGTTTTCATCTTCATCATCTTGGGCTAATAACTCAAAACGGTTGCTTGAGTTTGGCTGGGCTAGCCAGTTCTCTTTGAGTGTTTTTGAGTAGCGGTTTGAGCTTTGTTCCTCTGTTTCTTGTTGCTATTTACATCTCTGGAACCGTTAGGAGACTGATTGTCTCGGTGACGTTTTAAGTTTTGGTTTGGGAGAGAGCATTGAGTTTTATTTGTTGTTGTTGGAGCGGGTATTGAGGTTGTAGGCGTTTTAATTTTTGCTGAAGAAGAGCATATCGGATTTGTAGTATAGCAAACAGTAGTTGTTGTTGCTATAGTTGCTGCAGTTGTGGTATTGGTTTCTGAAGTTGCTGAGAGCGGAAGAGTTGAGAGCGGGAGAGCAGAGAGCGTTAGAGTTGTGAGCGGCAGAGTTGAGTGAGTGGTTATTGGTATAGCGGAAATTGTTGTTGGTGTGCGTGCAGATGAATTTGGCGCGCATTCTGCACTCCAATGTTGAGAGCAACTGTTGGATCTTCCCAACGCTAGAGAGCAAGATTGCTCTCTTTCATCACTTTGAGAGTGCAAGCTTTGATAATTGTTGGTGTAGTTTGATATGTGGGTGAGTGAGAGGTAGGATTGTTTTTGTTTTGTTTAACCTGAAGCTCTCGCTTCTGATTTTGAGCGTCGGATGCGCTCATATTTTTGTTTTGTTTATTATTTTCACTTGTTTTTGTTTATTTTATGCACAGAAATAAATAAATTATTGTAACACATATAAATATGTATTAGCGTCTTTTGGCTTTTATATAATGATTGCACTTTGGCTTGAATTTTTTTACTTAAACTTCAATTTTTACTAGAGCTCTGTTAGAAACACGTCCGTAGGGGTTGAAGTTTAAACTTGTTGAGTTAATTGATAAACTTTAATGTATTTCATGTAAAATACACTTTAAATAACTTAATTATTTTTGCCTTCATAATAAAAGTTAAGAAAAATTTCATATGAAATCTAATTTCATAAGAAATGAAGTTAATTCACATAACATATGAAAAATTTGTTTGTCAAATTTCAAAAGTTAAGTCAAATTGTATATGAAATAAATTTAAATCCCAAAAGAAATTTTTTTGTTGTCAAATTTGCAAAGCTAGATTCAATTTTCATATGAAAGTTAAATCACATATCAATAAAATTTCATATGAAAAATTTATTTGGAAAATTTCCAAAGACAAATTTCATATGAAATGAAATTAAATCATATATCATATGAAAATTTCATGTGAAAAAATTTTCAAACTGGTCAAGTTTTCCATTGACTCCTAATAATGTATTAATTTTCATGTATTTCATGTAAAATAAACTTTAAATAACTTCATTCTTTTTGCCTTCATATATTTAAATAACATTACCGGCAAGACAACACTCCACAGTCAGTGAAATTTCACTTTTTTCGCAACATCACTCTACCTATAGAGGTTTTTTGTCACGCCATCCGCAAACTGGTCAAATTTTCCATAAAAAAATTCCAATTTTCATGATTTTATATGAAGTTTTACCCATATTCTTCTCACAACTCAAGTGATTTAACTTCTTTTCGATACATATAAAGTAATATAAGAAGAATTTCATAGAAAATAAAAGTTGAAAAGATTTTATACGAAATAAAGTGAAGTCAAATTTCATATAAAATGAAGTAAACTCACAAAACATATGAAAATTTAATTTGAAAAAATTTTTAAACTGGTCAAATATTCCATTGACTTTTACTACTTTATCAATTTTCATGAATTTCATGTAAAATACACTTTAAATAACTTCATTATTTTTGCCTTCATGTTTACGCCGAAACCCGCCGCCTAAAAGTAAGCAGCATATTAGCGTAAACAGTGCGAGAGTGACTAAGGGCTCTCGCGCTCTTTTATCCACTGTAATGTTAAGTTAGAATTAAATACATAAATTTATGTAAATGAAGTCAGTATAAAAATATATAGTGAAGTGAACGCCACGCGCCCCGATTTGTTCTTTTTATTCGATTTGTTTCCGCGTGGGTTTATTTTCGTTCAACCACAGGTATTTCACCCCCACGTCACGATCCCCACTACGAAGGAAGACTCTCTACAAGGCCGCCACCACAAACATTGGTCCTTCGAGCCGGATTGTATATTTATTTCTGCGTTTGGACTTGCGTCGCTGGATTATCATCCCCCCTCTCCGCACGAACCAAACGAAGACGGCATCTTGTCAGGATCCCAGATAAGTACTGAACCTTTTTTACTTATACTCTTATACGGCAGAGGGCTGTGTGTAATTTTTCGTGTGCGAAAATAGAGATCTCTTCTCCTTTTCTTTCTAACCTGGCAATTAGCGACCGGCATCTCTGCATGTACATATGTGCTGCATTTGTAAGCACATACATACTTACAGACGACTGCCATCTTTCAAAATTGTCCATACATATATATGTATGAAAAGACAAATTACACACAGTCTTATCCATTAGACTTGTATTTGCAAGCCTCTGCCACATATATGTATGTACCTTCTCCTACCCCCTTTTTTGAACAAAGGTACATACAATCTCCAAATAAAAGTCGTATGTTAATATATGTATGTGTAATTTACATACATATAGTAGCATATGTACCATAGTGCACCACTTGTCCACACATACACACCCACAAAAACTTCCACTTCAAAACACACACTTGACCATTGTAATTAGCATATAAGACATTTGATACCCATCCGCCTGCTTAGACATAAACATTTGTATCCCCCAATTCGGCGACAACTCCGCCTGCTTAGTTATAAACATTTTCCCCCAATTCGGCGACAATAACAAGTCAGCCTACTTCGATCATTTATAAACATTTTCCCCCAATTCGGCGACAATAACAAGTCAGCCTACTTCAATCATTTATAAACATTCCCACGAAAGGGTCAAAACTGCTTACGCAGCGCAAATCTCGGCTGATCCGTTCCCATGCACAATCCACTCAAGAGAGTGTCCAATATCATGTAAACATAAAAGAGAGCCTTATGTACGCTCAATATAGAAGTAAATAAGACTCAGCCAAAGGTTTGCTAAGCGTCCACTTTGTAGCTTTAAGTCAGATTTAATTCAAACTTCTTCATAGAACGACGCGAATTGTCTCCGGGTTTCGCCTAAGTGTTTATTACAAATAAAATTATATTTTTTTATAAAACACCAACCGCGAACTTGTTATTGGCGCAGCCGGTAGGATATTGATTGAAACGTTGATCGATATCCGCCAAAGAACCGCGTGTGATCTAACACCTTCGTTTGCGTGGCTAAATTAAATGCTACAGGAAGGTTGCAATCCGCCTAAATACCGCGTGTGATTAAATAACTTCGTTTGCGTAGCCAACTAAAAAGGCTACTGGAAGACAATAATCCACAAAAAAAGAAACTCAGTGCTCTGTGAAACACTTCAACTTGGTAGCCCGCTATAAAAGTGTGACCGCTACTAGAAGTGAACAGTTTTCTAAAAAATTCACAACTCAGTGCTGCAGTAAAGACCATTAAAGGACAATTTTCGTCCCAGGTCAAAACCCCGAAACAAAAAAAAAAAATAAAACCCTAGCGCAAAGCTAAGCGAGTGTAAATTAACCAGCAATACAAAAATCTAAAATGGCACAGCCACCGCAACAACAACCACATCAAATACGACTCCTTTCGGAAAATCATCTGAACCAGGCCCTTGGTCAGATTCGACAAGTGCCAGTATTTAATGGTACAACATCCGAATTGAGCTCATTCATACGGAGAATCGAGTTCATTCAAAGTCTCTACCCGACAACCGACGCCCGGCAAGCACACATCATGTTTAGTGCAATCGAGATGCAGATTGGAGGTGATGCCCAGCGTGTGTCCCAGTTAAGTTCAGCCAACACCTGGATTGATCTGAAGGAAGCCCTTATCGCAGAATTCAAAACACAAACCCCCTTCGAGGAGCTCCTGAGAAGACTATACAACACGCCGTTCAATGGATCAGTGCGTAAGTTTATCGAAGAGCTAGAAGAAAAATGTTTCATTATAACAAATAAGTTAGATTTAGAAAACAACCCGTTTAATAACCACATATATACAAACGGAATGAATAATACTGTCAAAGACGTAATTATAAGAAAACTCCCTGATAGACTATATATGCAATTAGCTAGATTCGACATAACAACTGTAAGCAAGTTGAAGCAAATCGCTCAACAAGAGGGTTGCTATGATAGTATATGGTCCGATCGTTCAAAATCACAAAATAGTCAGAACAAAAATAATGATCAAAGCAAAAATTCTAAAAGTAAGAATTACAATCCAAATTATAACCAAGTGTCAAGTTCCACCAGCCAAAACCAAAATTATAACAATACTAATGATAACAAGAAAAATAATAATAATAGCCAGAACATTGAGCAGTTATACCAAGAATTTAAACAGAAGCTAGAACAGGCACAATTACAAAATACAACAAACTATCAAACAAATCAAGCCTCTTCAAGTGCACCTAACCCAGCCTATAAAAGGCAAAGACCAAGTTCTAGTGGCCAATCAAGAATGGACACGTCCGAAAATTTTCATCAAAATGCCTCGGACGACGAACAAGATCAAACCCGTTCATAAATATTGTTATGAACAATATAAAGCTCCGTTGTATTATTGATACCGGATCTACAATTAATATTATAAAATCCAATTTCTTCAATTTCCCCGTTAAAACAAATAAGTTGAAAGTTCATACCATTAACGGTATAATTACATTAAAAGATAGTATTAGTTTGAAACCCAGCAAGCTTTGCCCCACAAAGCAAGTTTTTTATATCCATAATTTTTCGGAAAATTATGATATGCTACTTGGTAGAGACTTCTTAGAAGATACCAACGCTCAAATCAATTTTAGTGAACGAAGTGTTAATTTAAACAATTACAACTTCTTAATGCACTATGAAAACGAGCAGAAGGTAAAATCAGAAGACGATACCGACTGCATGAACTGTTTAGAGCCACCATCAACTGATGATGAAGCAATAAACTATGCAGTACAAAATGAGCTGAAGGAATCCAATGAATTCAGACTCGATCACTTAAACAAGGAAGAGCGAAATGCTCTGACTAAAATTCTTCACGAATTTAAAGACATTCAGTACAGAGAAGGTGAAAATTTGACCTTCACAAGCACTGTCAAACATGTCATTAATACCAAACATGAAGATCCCATTTATAAGAAACCTTATAAATATCCCCAAGCTCACGACAAAGAAGTCGAAGTCCAAATCAAAGAAATGATTGATCAAGGCATTATTCGAAAATCGAACTCGCCTTATTGCTCACCTATTTGGATAGTACCAAAGAAGAGTGATGCATCCGGTAAACAAAAGTTTAGGATAGTAATTGACTATCGCAAACTAAACGAAATTACCGTGGACGACAAGTATCCAATTCCTGTTATGGATGAAATATTAGATAAACTCGGTAGATCTCAATATTTCACTACCATAGATTTAGCAAAAGGTTTTCACCAAATCCAAATGGATGAAAACTCAATACCAAAAACAGCTTTTTCCACCAAGAATGGACATTATGAGTACACTCGAATGCCATTCGGACTGAAAAATGCACCCGCAACCTTTCAACGTTGCGTAAACAATCTATTGGAAGATCTTATCTACAAAGATTGTTTGGTATACATGGATGACATTATAGTATTCTCCACTTCATTGGAAGAACATTTAATGTCTCTGCGTAAAGTTTTTGCTAAATTAAAGGAAGCTAATCTTAAATTGCAGTTAGACAAATGTGAGTTCCTTAAAAAAGAAACAGAGTTTTTAGGGCACATCATAACTACTGAAGGCATAAAACCTAACCCAACAAAAATAAATGCAATTAAGAATTTTCCCATCCCCAAAACGCCTAAGCAAATAAAGTCGTTCCTTGGCCTTTGCGGGTTTTACAGAAAGTTTATCCCCAATTTCGCAAATATTGCAAAACCAATGACCCAAAATTTAAAGAAAGGCGCCAAGATAAACGCCAATGATATAAACTATATATCCGCTTTCGAGAAGTTAAAATTTCTCATAATGTCCGATCCAATCTTAATCTACCCTAACTTTGAGAAACCATTCTCACTGACTACAGACGCCAGCAATATTGCTCTAGGTGCTGTACTCTCACAGGATCATAAACCTGTTTGTTACGCTAGTCGTACACTTAATGACCATGAACTCAATTATTCGGCAATAGAGAAAGAACTTTTAGCTATTGTCTGGGCCACCAAATACTTCAGGTCCTATCTTTTCGGTCGAAAATTTCAAATTCTAAGTGACCACCGCCCCTTAGTTTGGCTTGAAAATATCAAGGAACCAAACATGAAACTTCAGAGATGGAAAATCAGACTAAATGAGTTTGACTACCAAATAAAATATGTACCAGGTAAAGAAAACCATGTTGCAGATGCACTTTCACGTGTAAAAATTGAGAACTTCCTCGGTGAAACTTCCACCACCGCTGCTACCATACATAGTAGTAACGAGGACAGTCAAAATTATATACCCATTACAGAAAGACCCATTAATTACTTTACCCATCAGATAGAATTCACTAAGGGTCACACAAACGAAGTAAAGGTAACAAAATATTTCCATAAAACAATAATAAACATAACTTATAAAGAAATGACTTTCGATTATGCAAAAGAGCTTATCAAAGAATACATTTGTACTAAAAACACTGTAATTTATTTCAACAATGATGAAGACTTTACAACATTCCAAAAAGGCCTACGTAAATATTATTTGCCCAAATAATATTACAAAAGTGATGAGGTCTACTTCAAAACTTACCAATAATCACACATATGCTCAATTTAAAGAAATTATACTTCAAAAACACAAAGCACTTTTACATCCTGGTATTGAAAAAACCATTGCCCTTTTCAAAGAAAACTTCTATTACCCCAATTATCAAAAATTAATAAAAAACATCATAAACGAATGCGATGTTTGCAATGTAGCAAAAACTGAGCATAGAGATACAAAATTAAAAATCCAAACATCTCCTGAAGTCTTTAATCCAAGAGATAAATATGTAATGGACTTTTATATGGTCAATAATAAACAATTTCTATCGTGCATCGATATTTATTCAAAGTTCGCCTCTTTAACTGAAATACAATCCAGAGATTGGCTCGAAGCTAAACGAGCAATACTCTCAGTTTTTACCAATATGGGTAAACCAATAGAAATCAAAGCAGATAAAGATTCAGCATTTATGTGCGCAGCTTTACAGCTTTGGTTACAAACAGAAGGCGTAAAAATAGAAATCACAACAAGTAAAAATGGAATTTCTGATGTTGAGAGATTTCATAAAACTATTAATGAAAAATTAAGAATAATTAATACCGAATCAGACCCTGAAAACAAATTAACTAGTTTTGAAACAATCCTTTACATTTATAATCATAAAACCAAGCACAATACGACTGGAAGAACCCCAGCCGATATTTTCATTTATGCAGGAACACCTGCTTATAACACACAAAATAATAAAAGTAACAAAATAGAGAAATTAAACGAAAAACGTGAAGATTACGAAATAGATACTAGATATAGGCAAGCACCACTAGTTAAATCTAAAACAACCAATCCCTTTAAGAAAACAGGAGAGATCACTCAAGTAGATGATAAACACTATGAAGAGAAAAACAGAGGTAGAAAAATTACCCACTATAAATCGAAATATAAAAAGAAAAAGAAAATTAATAAAACCAAATATGATAATTCCGGCACACCCCCAAGTGACCAAAGCAGTCCGCCATAATCACGCAGTTTTGATGTATTATTACTTAACAAATATAAACTCTGAATAAGTTCTAAATATTAAAACCTCAATTTGGCTTAAAACTGACACGAATGAAATTCTTTTAATTTCCCATATCCCAAGAGATATTATAAAAACCCCAATTTTTACAATAATACCGTACCCCGATAGCAATAAAAATATATTGATTGGAAATATAAAATAAATAAATATTATGTTCAAGACAATAAAACTTTCTTAGTATCTTCAAAAAATTATTATCTGACAAATGCTTAACAGGTATTCTAAGCCAAGTAAATACAGAATGTAGATACACGAAAACCCATAAAAATACAGAAATTAGTTATGTCGAACCTAATATAATATTAACATGGAAATTACCAAAAACCACACTCAACCAGAATTGCAAAAATCAAGAAATAACAATAGAGGGAGATAATTTAATTAAAGCTTTTAACTGCACCATTCAAATAAACGATATATCAATCTCAAATACATTACTTGACTACACACAAACAGTATATGTAAATAATAACGTAACAAAACTAGAAACATTAGCATATATTGAAGCAAAAGAAATTTTTGATATAAAAACAAAAGATACTTTTCAAAATGTATTAATAACGTCAATAATTGTATTAATTATAATAATAATGTTATATTTTGTCTAAAAATATAAGAGTATACCTAAGAAAATCATTGTTAAATTTAAAAAACAAGTTCCCACTCCCATAGATCCACCAAATATTGTAAACAATCAAGTAATTGAAAATGATAATAGTATAAACCCTATATTGTATCCTAACTTATCCGCCTGAGGGCAGGCCAATTTTTAAGGATGGGGAAGTAGCATATGTACCATAGTGCACCACTTGTCCACACATACACACCCACAAACACTTCCACTTCAAAACACACACTTGACCATTGTAATTAGCATATAAGACATTTGATACCCATCCGCCTGTTTAGACATAAACATTTGTATCCCCCAATTCGGCGACAACTCCGCCTGCTTAGTTATAAACATTTTCCCCAATTCGGCGACAATAACAAGTCAGCCTACTTCGATCATTTATAAACATTTTCCCCCAATTTGGCGACAATAACAAGTCAGCCTACTTCAATCATTTATAAACATTCCACGAAAGGGTCAAAACTGCTTACGCAGCGCACTATCCTTCATGCAATCCACTCAAGAGTGTTAAAATCCACTAAAGAGAGCCTTATGTACGCTCAATATAGAAGTAAATAAGATCAGGCTTTGTAAAGGCAAGGTTTGCTAAGCGTCCAGTTTGTAGCTTTAAGTCAGATTTAATTCAAACTTCTTCATAGAACGACGCGAATTGTACCTTCTCCTACCCCCGTTTTGAACAAAGGTACATCAATTCCAAATAAAATTATATTTTAATATATGTACTGTGTAATTTGCATACTTATATATATATTTCTTGTCACATACTTACGTTGCCCATTATACTACATTGCCAAGGTCCCAACCTCAAGCGGCAATTGTACGTCCCAATTTAATAAAAAAAAAAAAAGATAACACTCGCCTTCCACCTTTTTTTTTGCTTCATTTATTAAAGATCAATAAATTTTGACCGGCAGCAATATTTCGGCTGCACCGGCACAACAAGACACATAGTCGTATTATTAAATAAATATACATATAAGTATTTAATACACACATTTTTATTTGTTTTTAAAAATAAAGGGAAAACTCAACACTCGAAATTTATTGCATTTAGGCAAATAAATTATTCATTGTTTACCTTTCTCAGCCATAGTGATCGCAGTTCGACTTAGTGATCGCAGTTCGATCACAATCGACCGACCACCACTTCGTTTCATTCACTCAGTGTTATCGTTCCAGGGCTGCACTAGCTCAAATATTAAATATCACTTAGTGGGCAACCGTGACTTTTAAAATCACTTATTTTTTATTTTATCGTCTCATTGTTGTGGTATTACAAAGCGCTGCAACATTGCAAAAATTATCGAATATATTTTCCTCCGTCTGAGAAAATATCTCCTAATAATAAATAATTATTTATTTTTTTTTACATTATAATTTACTATTTTTTATTTAAATTATTTTTTTTCGAATTTCACTGCTTATAATAATATTTCGATAATATTATCACAATAAAATATATCGATAATATAAAATAATATTCATATTATATATATTATATATTTTTTTCAATTTTTTTACATTATAATTTAATTTATTTCACGCTGAGTATAATAATTGTTTCGATAATTATTATCACTCAATAAAATATATCGATAATTATAAAATAATATTTATATTATATATATTATATTATTTTTTTTTTTTTTTTGCAATTTTTTCCCAAAATAAAACAACGTGTTGCTTTGTAACTTATCAACAAATTCCTCGCTCAATAGTTTCGATAAAGTTCCGTTCTATTTGTAGAACATTCTTGTTTATTGTTAAAACAAGAAATTCTGCTCGTCCGATTTTCTACGCTCTTCTGTTTCACGTTTCTGGCTCCGTCACCAGCATCAATTGCATTTTTGAAAGCTTGTTATGCCAATTGATAGTGGTAAAGACACCAAGAAACACCTTATTGTACCCACGACTACGCATAGACGCTCCAGCTCTCTTCCAAGTTCCCTTCTTGGTAGAACAGCTTCTCCAGCCACTATACGGAAAGTTTCAACTCCGGCCACATATAAGGTTACTCAGGTGCCAAAAATTTCGGTAAATTTTGCACGTTCATTAATCCTCCTGATATAACTCACGCAGTTCGAAGTTGGTCATTCAAAATTCTCCTCACCTCACTGGCAATTCACAGAGTGCGTCTTGAGCAGCTTCGTTCCATATGGACTGCCGTAGAGCTTAAATATGAGCTCTGTTCCAATGCATTGTCTCAAACGGTGACGAATGCTGAGGACAAGATCGCAGTTCGAAGACTGCCCAACTAATGAGGATGAGACCAAAGTCTCCTCAGACCTCACTTCAAATGGCCTCCCACGAGTACGTCACTTGATGCTGAAGTTTTTCGGTGACTACTTAAATGGACTGCCGTGATCTGTAAGGGTTCACCGCTTGTCACGAGAAATTGTCAAAATGAAGACAGTGGCGGAGCACACAAGGCTCTAAACTACGAAGTTAAATAAGAGGCTTACGCCAACACCTCACGCCGACTCCAAATACTAGACTTAACGGCTCTATGACCACTCGCTAATCCAACTGAGGAACTTGCCAATCTTCAACTAAATGAGGAGTATAGATAAAGGCTGAAATTCCGTCGTGGTAGGAAATGTCAGATTTCCCTTCAGAGCGCTATCGCACATTGGAAGCGATAGAGGACGTACAACCCAGTACAAGCGCGCAGACTAATTCCAAACCTGCTCGAAAGGAGCCTTCTACGAGGAAGGTCAACTCCTTTGAGACAAAGGTTGTAGACAAACCACAAACCTGCAAACTTTGCTCAAAGGAGAACCATCCTATAAGTCTGTGTCCGCGCTTTCTCCAAATGACTGTTGATGAAAGGTCCAATTTCATCAAACAGCAGAAGTTGTGTCTGAACTGCTTCGCAAGAGGACACATCCTTATAGATTGCACGAGTCAACATAATTGTTTTACGTGCAAGGGTCGCCACAATACACTCCTGCATCGTGGCACCCCTCCTACTGCGCCCTCTTTAGCAGATTATGCACCAACTCCCCAATCTTCGAATATACAGTCCACTCCTTCAACGACGCATATTCAAAATTACTTCACGGCGAACACGCAAGGTGTTCTTCTCGGCACTGCGCTTATAAATATTTGCCATTTGGGCATGACTTATAAGGCACGTGCACTGATCGATCCAGGATCAGAGGCTACGTTCATCTCCGAACGGATGTTTAACATAATAAAGCCCTCCTATCAAGCCGTGCAAGTCCAAGTAGCTGGCTTAAATCAAGCCATCTCAGCCAATCCACAAAAGTTGTGCCACTTTCAGATTGGTTCCCCGATCACTCCCAGGATAAAGCTAGAAACTTCAGCCTTTGTTCTCCCCCAATTGGCTGGTAACGTTCCATCCTATCCAATTTCCAAGGATCTTCTGAAGGACCTGCCAAACCTCCGACTTGCTGATACATAATACATAAGTGCATAACTCGCTCTCTCGATAAGCATAAATATATAAGATATACATAAGACAGCCGCTCCGCTGCTAGCGTACCCGGCAGGGCGGTTAGGCGCCTTATTTTATTTTTTAAAGAAGAAAAGAGTCGATTTAAGAGTATCAATTGTGTCAGTAGTAGGGAAATGGGGATTCGAGGAATGGAATGTTAATCCCTTTTGGGGTGGGGGTAAGGGATTAGGGATTAAATGTAGGGGGTGCGTGGGAATTTAGGGTTAAGTGTGGGTGAGGGGTGAAGAGGGGTTTGACGAGGGTTGACAGGTGAGTGAGGATCTCAGGTGGGGTGCATGGGAATTTAGGGTTAAGTGAGGGTGAGGGGTGAAGAGGGGTTGACGAGGGTTGACAGGTGCGTGGGAATTTAGGGTTAAATTAGGGTGAGGGGTGATCGCGAGGGTCGCTGATCGTGTTTACATGCAAACGTGTTAGGGTGCATGCATGAGCATGGGATTAAGGGTGAGGGGTGATCGCGAGGGAGGGTGATGAAGGTTAACAACAGGTGAGTATTAGCAATTGAGGATCGTAAGTAGGGTGCGTGAGAAATTAGGGTGTGTGGGTGCATGCATAAGCATGCATGCGTAAGCATGCATGAGCATGGGATTAAGGATGAGGGGTGATGAGGGAGGGGTGATAAAGTTTGACAACAGGTGAGTATTAGCAATTGAGGATCGCAAATAGGGTGCGTGAGAAATTAGGGTTATAATTAGGGTGAGGGGTGATGAGGGGGGTGATAAAGGTTGACAGCAGGGCAAATGAGGATCGCAAGTAGGGTGCGTGAGAAATTAGGGTGCGTGGGTGCATGCATAAGCATGCATGCGTAAGCATGCATCAGCATGGGATAAAGGGTGAAGGACAAAGGGTGATAAAGGTTGACAACAGGTGAGTATTAGCAATTGAGGATCGCAAGTAGGGTGCGTGAGAAATTAGGGTTATAATTAGGGGGATGAGGGATGATGAGGGGGGTGATAAAGGTTGACATCAGTATTAGCAATTGAGGATCGCAAGTGAGGTGCGTGGGAATTTAGGGTTATAATCATGGTGAGAAGGGTCGCGAGGATCGCTGCTCGTGTTTACATGCACACGTGTTAGGGTGCATGCATGAGCATGGAATTAAGGGTGAGGGGTGATCGCGAGGGAGGGTGATGAAGGTTGACAACAGCTGAGTATTAGCAATTGAGGATCCCAATTAGGGTGCGTGAGAAATTAGGGTTATAATTAGGGTGAAGGGTGATGAGGGGGGTGATAAAGGTTGACAGCAGGGCAAATGAGGATCGCAAGTAGGGTGCGTGAGAAATTAGGTTGCGTGGGTGCATGCATAAGCATGCATGCGTAAGCATGCATCAGCATGGGATAAAGGGTGAGGGAAAAAGGGTGATAATGGTTGACAACAGGTGAGTATTAGCAATTGAGGATCGCAAGTAGGGTGCGTGAGAAATTAGGGTTATAATTAGGGTGATGAGGGGTGATAAAGGTTGACATCAGTATTAGCAGTTGAGGATCGCAAGTGCGGTGCGTGGGAATTTAGGGTTGTAATCAGGGTGAGAAGGGTCGCGAGGATCGCTGCTCGTGTTTACATGCACACGTGTTAGGGTGTGTGTGTGTGTGTTAGGGTGCATGCATGAGCATGGGATTAAGGGTGCGGGGGACAAAGTGATGAGGGTCGACAGCAGGTGAGTATGTGTGTGTGTGTGTGTGTGTAAATGAGGATCGCTGCTCGTCTTTACATGCACACGTGTTAGGGTGCATGCAGGCGTGTGTGTATGTGTGTTAGGGTGCATGGGATTAAGGGTGCCCCGAGGCAATAAAGTGATGAGGGCTGAGAACAACAACAGGTAAGTGTCTGTGTGTGTAAGTGAGCATTCATGATCGTGTTTACATGCACACGTGTTAGGGTGCATGCAGGCGTGTGTGTGACTCATGACTCATGACTCATGAGGTCGATCGATCGGTAGCTCGGTCGGTCGGTAACTCGGTAGGTCGTTGACATCAGGTGAATCTTAACACATAAGGGTCGCTGACGAGGGTAATGCCATATTTGACAGGTCGGGGGCACCCTAGCACAACATGTTAATCTGTTATAACAAAACACTGCAACCTGTTGACGTCGTCATCGTCATTGTCGTCGTCGTCGTCTATTATCCTAATTATTTTCTATGAACCGAGGGTTAGGGTTAGGTGTACTATATACGAGGGTCGTTTGATAAGTCCGTGACTTTTTGAATAAAATATATTTTTTTCGTCAAAGAAGCGTTTTATTTCTCAACATAATCTTCTTTTAGCTCTATACATTTAGTCCAGCGTTTTTCCAATTTTTTTATTCCTTCCAAATAATAGGTTTTCTCAAGGCCCTCAAAATAGTCGTTTGTTTCTGTGTTTCTCTTCATTTGACCCGAATCTCTTACCGCCGAGCCATTTCTTCATGTTTGGAAACAAAAAATAGTCACAGGGGGCTAAATCTGGAGAATATGCTGGATGGGGTAGCAGTTCGTAGCCCAATTTATGAAATTTTGCCATTAGCACACGAAATTCACTTTTTTCCATTTTCGTTAAAATTCACGAGATCGTCTGCTTTCAATGCCTATAAAACGCAAACCAAAAAACGCAGCTTTCTCAGTCAGCTGTTAATCGATAACTGCTGACAGGAGCAGTGTTGTATTTAGAGCAGGTGCGCGGCAAATACAAAAAGTCACGGACTTATCAAACGACCCTCGTAATAAAATCAGCTAAACAGCTAAACAACAACAACAACAACAACATCAGCTAAACAGCTAAACAACAATAATAATAACAACAACAATTTGGTATTATATAAATTTTTATTTCATAAAACGTAAGGCAAGTTTAGCTAAACAGCTAAACAACATCAGCTAAACAGTTAAACAATAATAATAATAACAACAACAACAATTTGGTTTTATATAAATTTTATTTATTTCATGAAACGTAAGGCAAGTTTATCATAATAATTTATAATATTTTCAGCTTCGGTCATCTGGCGTTGTTCACTATAGCATCCGCAGGTATCAGGTCCTTCACTCGCCTCATCGTTGGACCATGGACATGAAGATCTATGTCATCCATATTTGGATGCCTTAAACGGAGTACTTTCCGCTAGCTTTAGGGATGGTTCTATTTGTTCCATCCTTTTGTTGTCGAATTCGTTCTTGGTTCTTTTCCAAAATGCGTCGTTTTATCGCAATTTTTGGAAGCGATAAAACTATGTCTAACTTCAATTATCTAAGTCATCAACCTTGCTTAGCAACATAATTACGTCCATACAACACAATAGCAAGATCGCATCAAAGTTGTTGCTTCGAACATGTTCGATGATGTTTGCGGTTGCCGTGCATAATGTTCCCCTAGTTTCGAACCAGCATCCGCCAATTCGAATTTCATGTCAAAGCTCTCAAGCGTAGGCGTAAGGGTCATGTTCCGCTCAGATGCATCTTTGTCGGTGCTGAATCATAGAAACAGCTCTTTTTTGCAGAGAGTCTGCTCTATAAATGTTGCTGCCCTCCTCTATTTGCCCTCTTTCTGATCGGTCAAGTTCCAAGTATCAACTCCACGTCGGTTAGCACTGCGTTTGCTACACGTGTCGAGCATATACTCGTGCGTCAAAATCTTGTTAAGTCTGTAAAAAAAAAAAAAAAAACTGCATATTGTGCACATATATGCAGTTCAAATTATTTCCGTGTCGGTGCATTTAAATGCCCAAAAATCACCAAAAATTACCAGACAAGAAGACGTAACCTCACTTGCCACGCCCAGTTTTTTCGGCAAAGGAAATCTGAACACATCCGCCTTCCCGATCAGTTTAAGATCCCATTTTTGATTTCTTTGTGCTCAGCACAAAGAAAAGGTATGTCACATTTGGAGTCTGTTGCAAAAGTTAATTTATATTTTTATATATATATTTTTTTTAGAATTATATCCAGAGTGTACGTATATATGTACACGCGCATGTGCAGCGGCAAAGTTTTACCACCGGTTCAGTGCTTGTATGTACGTATGTTTGTATTTATGCTAGCCTCTGATCATATACATGCAGACATACGTACATACCAAAGCTCGAGCTGTATGTACATACTGACAATAAACTGTCTGCTTTGCGAACAACGTGACATAAATAATTATTTTCTCATTCCAATGCTCAATTATTATCTATGACAACCGATAATATTAAACCCGACTAAAATTTTCAATTATATATGCAAATATATATGTCTATGTATATCTATATATATATATATATATATATATATAATATATATAGTTATATATATAGTTAAATATATACATATATATATATATATATATATATAATATATATAGTTAAATATATACTTACGTAGTTATTATTTTGTTGCCATTAATCGTTATATATTTATTTATTTCTTGGCAAGTCTGTTCTATAACAGTGCCATTTATGTTCCAAGTAAGGATACTGTTTGGTTCTACATATTTAATTATTTGATTAACGGTTGTAGGGACAAAATTACATATTGGATTTGTTGGTTTTATGATATTTTTAATACATTCATTGTTTATTTCTTTGTAGTTCTGAGTATAGATTTTATCATGTTCCTCAAAATAAGTGTCTTTATCTACGTGGTCAAGTTGATAGCCATTGCTATCTGGATAGGGTATTATGTTTGTTTGTGGTGGCGGCCTTGTAGAGAGTCTTCCTTCGTAGTGGGGATCGTGACGTGGGGGTGAAATACCTGTGGTTGAACGAAAATAAACCGACGCGAAAACAAATCGAATAAAAAGAACAAATCGGGGTGCGTGGCGTTCACTTCACTATATATTTTCATACTGACATCATTTACATAAATTTATGTATTTAATCCTAACTTAACATTGTATTGGATAAAAGAGCGCGAGAGCCCTTAGTGACTCTCGCACTGTTTACGCCAATATGCTGCCTACTTTTAGGCGGCGGGTTTCGGCGTAAACATCCCGCCCCCCTTGCAATACTATTGCAAATGTGAGGGTGGAGACGGGATCTATCGGGTGCCACTGGAGGGGCTTTAGAACCGCTAGCGGACTATGTCTTGAAGACACCGGATAGTACCCTGCCAAACAGAGTGTTCTGGGCCAACGGCAGTCCACCGTGGGAAGGAACAAGCCCTGGGAGTAGTACGTCGCCATAGACGTCCGCCCCCAGAACAATGGAGACTCTGGTTGGCACATGGCACCGATTGTCCGCCAGCGTAATGCCTGGATAGGCGTTTTGGAGCTCCTTGCCGACAATCTGCGCCGGCGTTCTAATTTGAACCTGTTCCATCTTCAGAGCCACTGTTAGGGCGAACTCTGGCGACGCCCTTGACCTGAACAAGGCACGACAAAACCCGTCTTCGGCGGAAAGGCCAAAGGCCTTTGCCAATGAGGTGGGCATGCGGATATATGAACGGCAAGCGTCCAACAGCACGCGCACCTCGAAGGTCTTGCCGGCCACGTCCAGGTTGACTATGGCCGTCGGCAGCATGCTGACTGCCATAGAGGGGGATGTCGCCAGGGACTCCGAAGGTGGGAGAGGCGGCGCTGGTGTCGTAGGGGTCTGCTTCTCGGGCTGGGTGGTGATAGGGAGGTGGAGAAGCGTATGGTGGCCCTCGCCGCATGTGCGACAGGTGCCACCACTGCGGCATGAACCCTTGGAATGTTCATGGGCAAGGCAGTTCTGGCAGTATTTGTTGATCAAAACTGCCCGAAGACGCTTCTCCGCAGCCAGACGCAGGAAACGTTGGCACTTCTTAAGTGCATGGATTCCTCGGCAGACGCGGCATCGGAAGGAGTTTACTCCTTTGGGCTTTGCTGGTGTTTGTGCCTTTCGTGGTGCCATCTCACTAATCTGAAAGAGAGAGTGTGGATATATGGATTAGTATCTGGAAGCATATATCCACTGATGGACAGCACAAGGTTAGGAGGGTGTCTGGACTCTGTCCTCTAAAGGAAGTAGGACTAAATTTGCTACTGGCCTTTTGATGATACCACGGGAGGTGAGGATGTCCACCACGCGTGGTGAGGATGTCCACCACGCGGACAATGTCATCAGTGCCGGGATATGTAGCGTGGATGCGGCCCAGACGCCATTCGTTGACTGGTAGGTTGTCTTCCTTGACAACCAGCATATCGCCGACTAGGAGGTTTCTCGTCGGAAGTTGCCATTTGGAGCGTTTATGCAACTCTTTGAGATATTCCTCCTTCCAACGGAAACAAAACTGTTGATGCAGAGCCTTAAGTCGCTGCCATCGATTGATGATGGATATAGCGTCTTCTTGGATTTCAGGCTCTGCGATGGACATGAGCGGACCACCGATCAGAAAGTGGCCAGGAGTCAAGGCTAAAAGATCGGTTGGGCTCTCGGACATGGGGAGATCGGCCTGGAGTTGAGGCACGCTTCAACCTTGGAAAGGAGTGTGGATAATTCCTCAAAGGTGTACTTTAGTGAGGAAGTGGACTTGTAGAAGAGCGTTTTGAAGCTCTTTACTCCAGCTTCCCATAAGCCACCCATATGTGGTGCGCTGGGAGGATTAAAGTGCCATGCGAGGCTTTGATGGCTGTATTTTTTGGCTAAATCAACCTTTACTGCCTTCATAAAATCGGTTGAGAGGGCTTTGGAGGCTCCGACGAACGTCTTTCCGTTGTCGGAGTATACGTGTTGGGGGCAGCCACGTCTCGCGACGAAACGTGCGAAGGCTGCGAGAAACTTCTCGATTGTTAGGTCCGAGGTTGCTTCTAAGTGTATGGCCTTTGTGCTGAAGCACACGAAGACACATACAAAGCCCTTGGTTATGAGGCAGGCTCGACAAGTGAAATTTTTGATTTCGAAAGGACCAGCGAAATCGAGTCCCGTGTGGGTGAAAGGCCGAGAGAAGGAAACTCTCGCAGAGGGCAAAGTACCCATGAGTTGAATTTGCAATTTCTTTTGTTGGAGGATGAAAACTCGACAAGAGTTGATTGTGGCTTTTACTAAAGTTCGAAGCTTCGGAATCCAGTAGCGTGATCTGATGAGACGCATCATTAATTGATTTCCACCATGGAGGGAGATACGATGCGTAAAACGGACGACAAGGTGTGAGAAGGTACAAGAGTACAGAAGGTTGACCGGATGCCGCTCATCGTAGCTTAAAGAAGCGGATGCTCTCACACGACCGCATGATCTCATGACTCCGTTGGCGTCAATAAAGGGATTCAAATTAATGATGTCGCTACTCTTTGGAATCTGTTCCTTGTTCAACAGACAGTTGTATTCTTTAAGGAATTGAATACGTTGGGTGTTGCGGATGAGCAGATCTTGGACCTTGGAGAGTTCAGAGCTGCTGACATCTGGAAAGAGCGTGAGATCAGGCTTTCGACACCTCTGAATAAAGCGGTATGCGTAGGACATCACCCGCAGGGCTCTGTCGAGTTCGGAAAATCTCCCCAAGATGCAATTGGATGATGGAGGCACTTTAGTTAAGTTGCATTTAACAGGACGAAGCTCTTCGTCTGTTTCATGGGCAATATTGATCGCAGCAGGCCATTGTTCTGCTGGAAGGATCAGCCAATCGGGTCCATGCCACCAGAGATTATTGCCAATAAGGTCTTCTGACGAAACACCTCTACTGGCAAGATCAGCAGAATTCTGCTCGGATCTGACGTGGGACCATTTGCTCGAACTAGTGAGCTGAGTTATCTTAGCCACTCTGTTAGCCACGAAGGTCGTCCATTTACATGGAGACTTACTAAGCCAGGCTAACACAATTGTGGAGTCAGTCCAATAGTACTCTTCGTAACTATTGACTGGGAGCTGAGGGAGGAGTGTCGCAGATAACTCGGCTAGCAGTAATGCACCGCATAGTTCTAATCGGGGCAAGGGGGTGGTCTTCACAGGGGCTACTCTGGTCTTGGCTACAAGGAGATGGCTTGAAATATTGTGTTGGGTTTCAACAGGGATATAGATAGCTGCTCCGTATGCACGTTGAGATGCGTCGCAGAAGCCATGGATTTGGAGCTTAGCTAAAGGAGTATATCGGACCCATCTTGGGATCCGAATTCTATGGAGGGATGAATAGCTGGATAGGAATTCCTGCCAATTTTGTTGGAGATCATGTGGCAATTTTTCATCCCATCCAAGATTTTGCAGCCATATCTCCTGCATGAAAATTTTGGCACCTTGCGCGCCAGCAAGGACATCGTCTACATACATGTAGTGGGATATGATGTCGTTGGCGAGAGGAAGATGTGTGCTAACTTCCTGGGAAAGCTGTTGGAGAACCCGAATGGCTAGGAATGGAGCACAGTTTACACCGAAAGTGACTGTGTTGAGTTCGTAATCACAGATTTCGCCATTTGGGTTTCTGAACAGGATTCGTTGTAATGGCGTGTGACTCGTGTGGACGAGTATCTGCCGGTACATCTTTGTGATCTCGGCATTGAAAACAAAGCGGAAGAAACGCCATTTCAAGATCTGCATAGTCAGATCCGATTGGAGAACGGGTCCTGAATGTAGGATGTCGTTCAAGCTTTTCCCATTGGAGGACGGACTGGAGGCGTTGAAAACAACGCGAACTTTCGTAGTGGTGCTCTCAGGTTTGAAAACAGCATGATGAGGGAGGTAAAAATTGTTGCAGTCGTTACTTGGGGAGACAGGCCTCATGTGGCCCAAATCTAAATACTCATACTAAATACTAAATACTAAAGGAAAGTTTCTCTTTAAACGACATTCGTTTCTGAGAAACTGAGCGAGTGCGATGGACCTTGAATGTCCTAGTTCGAATGTTTGAGGGTTTTTAAAGGGAGTGTAACAACATACCTGCCCTCTTTGGTTCTGGAAGTGGTGCGAAAGTTGTTTTCGCACGCTGAATCAGAAACTTTTACCAGCTTAGCTGGTAGATCTTCCACAACCCAAAACTTGGTGAGAAGATCATCAAGCCTTTGTTCTGTGCTGATCTTAATCCTCGTCGTAAAGGACGAGAATATGGTCTCTTGACCGAGCAGAGTTCCACATACTTTGGACACAGAGCCACTCTTGAAAATAGATAGTAGAATGTCGGCTCCTAAGAGCACGTCTATTTGAGAGCTCTAGTGGAAATGCGCATCAGCAAGTCGGAGGTTTGGCAGGTCCTTCAGAAAATCCTTGGAAATTGGATAGGATGGAAGGTTACCTGCCAATTGGGGGAGAACAAAGGCTGCAGTTTCTAGCTGTATCCTGGGAGTGATCGGGGAACCAATCTGAAAGTGGCACAACTTTTGTGGATTGGCTGAGATGGCTTGATTTAAGCCAGCTACTTGGACTTGCACGGCTTGATAGGAGGGCTTTATTATGTTAAACATCCGTTCGGAGATGAACGTAGCCTCTGATCCTGGATCGATCAGTGCACGTGCCTTATAAGTCATGCCCAAATGGCAAATATTTATAAGCGCAGTGCCGAGAAGAACACCTTGCGTGTTCGCCGTGAAGTAATTTTGAATATGCGTCGTTGAAGGAGTGGACTGTATATTCGAAGATTGGGGAGTTGGTGCATAATCTGCTAAAGAGGGCGCAGTAGGAGGGGTGCCACGATGCAGGAGTGTATTGTGGCGACCCTTGCACGTAAAACAATTATGTTGACTCGTGCAATCTTTAAGGATGTGTCCTCTTGCGAAGCAGTTCAGTTTGCAGGTTTTTGGTTTGCCTACAACCTTTGTCTCAAAGGAGTTGACCTTCCTCGTAGAAGGCTCCTTTCGAGCAGGTTTGGAATTAGTCTGCGCGCTTGTACTGGGTTGTACGTCCTCTATCGCTTCCAATGTGCGATAGCGCTCTGAAAGGAAATCTGACATTTCCTTCCACGACGGAATTTCAGCCTTATTTTGTACTGACTGCTCCCAAAGTGATAGACGAGCATGGAAAGATTAAAAGGCAATAAATTTCGTGTGTTGAGTTTTCCCTTTATTTTTAAAAACAAATAAAAATGTGTGTATGGTGTATGTAATTAAATACTTATATGTATATTTATTTAATAATACGACTATGTGTCTTGTTGTGCCGGTGCAGCCGAAATATTGCTGCCGGTCAAAATTTATTGATCTTTAATAAATGAAGCAAAAAAAAGGTGGAAGGCGAGTGTTATCTTTTTTTTTTATTAAATTGGGACGTACAATTGCCGCTTGAGGTTGGGACCTTGGCAATGTAGTATAATGGGCAACGTAAGTATGTGACAAGAAATATATATATGTATGTAAATTACACATACATATATTAACATACGACTTATTTGGAGATTGTATGTACCTTTGTTCAAAAAGGGGGTAGGAGAAGGTACATACATATATGTGGCAGAGGCTTGGAAATACAAGTATAATGGATAAGACTGTGTGTAATTTGTCTTTTCATACATATATACATATGTCAGAGCTTTAAGGTTTTTCTTGATTATGCAGCGAGTCGCTGATATTTCTCTTTATATTTCTCGTTATTTCTCTGCCGTTGCGTGTGCACGTTTTTGCTTGGTCAACTTTCGATTGTCCCGCACCGCAACTTTACCAGTGCCACACTCGATCTCAATGTATATCGAGACCTCACAATCAAATACAACCCGTCTTATCGATAACTCAAGTACAACCCGTCCTTTGTATAAGTTTCTTAAGCAGTTGACTATCGATAAGGCGCCCATTTCAAGATGATGAGTGCGCTTGTCAAAAGCGAAGACCTGCAACTCAGCCTGCAGGTCGCGTCTATTTTTTATCTCTGCTGTGTAAGCAATTCTTTGCAATCGGCGATCCAAGTTGGCCATATGTACCAAAACCACCGACACAGCAGTCCTCTCGGTATCCAAGCTCTTCCACTTGCTAACGAGTGAAGTCACCATTCGTCTAGCGTATACCGCAAGGCATTCACTGTTGTTGGGGCGACTATTTAAAAGCTGCAAAAACATGGCGGCTAACGTTTCGGTATTAGCGTAGCGTTGTTGAAATAACTGTTTAGATTCCAGCCACGTCATGCCTGCATAGCACACTTCAGAAAGCCATTGGGATGCGCTTCCTTCCAGCGACTTAGTAAATGCCAATATTAAAGCACTACCTTCCAGTGGTTTTTCATCAAAAATAATGTCAACTGTAGCACACCATTGAGTAGCGTCAGCGCCTGTTATGTCGGCGTTAAATTTTGGCAACGTTACGACGCCATTTTGTAACGGTACTTGTACCGACGCTTGCAGAGTTTTTGCCAACTCCAGGAAACTTTGACTTTGGTGTTCCATCAAGATGCGCAGTTGTTCTTCCATGATTAGTAGACGAAAATACAATCCCACTTCTGATGTCGGAGCTTATACGGTTAATCTTGATTATGCAGCGAGTCCCTGGTATTCCTCTTTATATTTCTCTTTATTTCTCAGCCTTTTCGAATGCACGTTTTTGCTTAATCAATTTTCGATCGACCCACACCGCAACTTTACCAGGGCCACACTCGATCTCAATGTACATCGAGACCTCACAATCAAATACAACCCGTCCTATAAGTCAAGTACAACCCGTCCTTTGTATAAGTTTCTTAAGCAGTTGACTATCGATAAGGCGCCCATTTCAAAATAATATTACCTTCTCCGACACGGCCATTCTGATAAATTACACGCCCTCGTGTATGGCCTACGCTTTGCAAGAAATCTGAAATCCTTACACTCTATATAAACTTCAGCTTTAATTTTAATTTGACAATCATCTTACGCCATAACAATTTTTCATTAACATAGTCTTTAGTTTACATTATTCATCAAAGTACTTCATTATTTACTTTAACAACATAAATACCTTATCAAATAATTCTTTTACTTTTTCATAATTCAACAAATTAAACAATTATTCTTTTAATTCCTTTCATTACTTTTCTTTGATATTTTTTTCTTATTTTTGCATCTTAAGATTTATTTTGTCTTTTCCTTTATCTCGTCTTTATTCATTCTCTTTATTTTTTTTTTCTTTCAAATAACAACATTGTCAAAATACCACTCTAGGGTCAGGTACCGCCACGTAGCCATCGATAACTGTGTACTTCCATACACCTTCCGCCATTCTACTGTCTATTTCAACAGCTTCCATTACTGTCTATTTCAACAGCTTCACTACTGTCTCTTTCAACAGCTTCACTACTGTCTATTTCAACAGTTTCACTACTGTCTCTTTCAACAGTTTCACTACTGTCTTGGTCTTGGGAAGCTTCCAAGTTGTGACTATATTAGGCTCGACATATTTTATTTCAAAATCGGAATGTGTTTTTCTATAGCTACATTGTGTTGAGACTTGATTTAATATACCTGTTATACATTTATTTATGACCAAGCGTTGAGAACTTGCTGTGTAAGTTTTATTATTGTGAGAAAAGTATTTGTCATGTATTGCTTCACTTAATATGTTATTTTGAATGGCTTCTATTACGTTGTTGAGTTCGCTTTTTTGTACATTATTTTAACAAAAAAAGTGAATTCGTTTAATCTGCCCTCCTACGTTTGTGAAGAACATTTGGTCCTTCGAGGCGGATCAAATTCTCCAAAATTCGCATTGGCAAATTATCCAGATAAGTGCTTTTTTGTCCTTCCTATTTTTCCAATGTTCAAAGGTGTATAAATATACACACACATATGTATATATTTTTCCTTCACACACATATACAACATATATATGTCAGAGCTTGAAGGTTTATCTTGATTATGCAGCGAGTCCCTGATATTTCTCTTTATATTTCTCGTTATTTCTCTGCCGTTGCGTGTGCACGTTTTTTGCTTGGTCAACTTTCGATTGTCCCGCACCGCAACTTACCAGGGCCACACTCGATCTCAATGTATATCGAGACCTCACAATCAAATACAACCCGTCTTATCGATAAGTCAAGTACAACCCGTCCTTTGTATAAGTTTCTTAAGCAGTTGACTATCGATAAGGCGCCCATTTCAAAATAATATTACCTTCTCCGACACGGCCATTCTGATAAATTACACGCCCTCGTGTATGGCCTACGCTTTGCAAGAAATCTGAAATTCTTACATTCCATATAAACCTCAGCTTTAATTTTAATATGACAATCATCTTAAGCCATAACAATTTTTCATTAACATAGTCTTTAGTTTACATTATTCATCTAAGTACTTCATTATTTACTTTAACAACATAAAATCCCTCTTTAAATAATTCTTTTACTTTTTCATAATTCAACAAATTAAACAATTATTCTTTTAATTCCTTTCAATACTTTTCTTTGATATTTTTTCTTATTTTTGCATCTTGAGATTAATTTTGTCTTTTCCTTTATCTCGTCTTTATTCATTCTCTTTTCCATTTTTTTTCTTTCAAATAACAACATTGTCAAAATACCACTCTAGGGTCAGGTACCGCCACGTAGCCATCGATAACTGTGTACTTCCATACACCTTCCGCCATTCTACTGTCTATTTCAACAGCTTCCATTACTGTCTCTTTCAACAGCTTCCATTACTGTCTCTTTCAACAGCTTCCATTACTGTCTCTTTCAACAGCTTCCAATACTGTCTATTTCAACAGCTTCACTACTGTCTCTTTCAACAGCTTCACTACTGTCTATTTCAACAGTTTCACTACTGTCTCTTTCAACAGTTTCGTCTGGCGGGCTAACATCGATCTCAAGCTCGCTTGGCACCTGCCCATCTGGCAATCTTCTTAATCTTTCATGCGCATACTTATATCTTCTATTACTTTTCATACTCTTTAAAGTATATCTATCGTTCTCTAATACCTCAGTAATCTCAATTGGACCTCTATATTTAGCATCTAATTTAGTCTGGTTACTCTCACTATTATTAAGCAACACAAAATCTCCAACACTAAATTTAACTATTTTTGTTCTGCTCTTATCAAATCTTTCTTTTTCATACTTTCCTGATTTTTCTATGTTCTCTAAAGCTTAAGTTCTTATCTTAGTCAGATCTATTTCGGCTTCTGAATCATGAATGGGAACAAGGCCTAAGGGACGAGCAACTTTTCCCATTAACAACTCTAAAGGACTCGCTTTGGTTGTCTTATTGACAGTAGAATTAATAGCTAACTGCACGTCACCCAATGCCTCTTGCCACGATCGAGAACTTGCTTCAACAGCTGTTAATAAATTCTTCTCAAATCATATGTCTTCGACAACTCTAATGGAAATTCATCATTGCTCAACTTAGAAGTGATCTCTACAATATCTTGATCTTTCTGTTGCTCTGGACGAATCCAATCCTCAGATATATCGGTTAATTCGATTCGCTTTACAACAATCTTTGCATATTCAGGGGAGTTTTTTGGAGGAAGTGGATTTCTGGAAAATAAATCGGCGTGAGCCATACGCTTACCTTCTCTGCACTGTATATCGAAATCAAATGACTTTAGATAAGCCCACAAGCGATAGACTCTAGGCATCAACTCAATCTTATTTCGTGATGATTTTAACGAATTACAGTCAGTGAATATAACAAACTTTCTGCCATGTAAGTAGTGGCGGAAATGCTTAACAGCATTTACCACAGCAAGAGTTTCCAACTCATATGAGGTATATTTAGATTCGCATAAACTTGTTGTCTTACTATAGTATTCCACTACATACGGTTTATTTTCAATTCTATGTAATAGTATAGCACCATATCCAATTGCACTTGCATCGGTGTGCAATTCTATCGGATACTGTGGGTCAAATATTATCAAAACTGGATTATTAGTAAGAATGTGAATAATTTTTCTACAAATCTCCTCGTGTTCTATGTTCCACTCAAACTTATTTTTCTCTGACGTGAGAAAATATAAAGGCTTCATTAGCTGTGAAAATCCAGGAACAAACTGTCGGAAGTACGATGCTAACCCTATGAACTGTCTCAAAGTTGTTACTGACCTAGGGGGTGGCAAGGCACTCAAAGATTCTACTTTGCATGTATTTGGACTTATCTCACCCGCCCGTACTTCAAACCGTAAATATTGAACAGAAGTCCTAAGAAGGAGCATTTTTCGATATTGAATGAAAATCCCGCCTTTGATAAAATATCCAAAACAATTTTTAATCTTTCAAGTGCCGATTCTTTGGTTGAAGCTACAATCATTATGTCATCCATATACACAATGACGTACGAAGCCCAAATGGCATCGACAGAAACTCATATTGTCCGTCAGGAGTGACGAATGCCGTATATTCGACAGAGTTCGGATGCATAGGAACTTGATAATATCCACTCGCCATGTCCAAGCAAGTAAAAAGATTATGCACCGCGCAATCTAGCTATCTGGTCAGAGATTAAAGGCAATGGAAACTTGTCAGCAACTGTATTTGAATTCAATTCTCTATAGTCCACATAAAGCCTGGCTGATCCATTCTTCTTCTTCACCAATAGAACAGGACTCGCAAACGGGGAGTTACTCGGTCTGGTAACATTACATTCTAATAACTCAAACGAGTTGTTTATAAATTTAGAGCAATTATTTACAGTTCTTGCTGAACTCTTAATTATTTCTACGCCTTTACAAGACACTACTGCAGCGTATCCCTGAGCTAGCACTTCTCGTCCTAGTACAATATTGTTTGACATACAGTTATCTGGTACTACATGAAATATTACATTTAATGTGTTTCCATTAATAAGAATGTTATTATTAATTTGCATTGTACTACAAACATTGGCATTTCCAATGCCTTTCAGGCTTACTACATTATTGATTTTTTTACCGCTTAGCTTGTTTGAAAAATTCATTCACCACCCAAACTTGCTGCCTTAATAAGCCAACTAGCACCTTTGCACCTGCATGGTAGTGCCTAAGATGCAAGTCTTTGACAAAGAGTTGCGCAAAGGCAGAATCCTTTGTCAGCAAAAAGGGGAACTTAGCCTCATATGAGAGAGGGCCATGTAATAAACGACCTCCTACCCGAATGAGTTCAAATTTCAGGTTATTATTTTCAAATTTGTCTACTAATGGATTTATCAATTGAAACATAAGTGCTACGACTGCTGATTTCCTTCATCAGTTTCAATTTATTCCTAAATGTACTTCTTTGTACTGCGCCGTTTAATGTAAGGAATGAAATTTTCCTTTCTAATGCCGATACGACAAGAGAATATGTTCTGAACCGTTTGAAACAAAAGCGAAGTATATATGCTACTATTCGAATTAATTTGGCTAAATTGGAGTGACGATGTATCAACTCCACAAGAAAATTATGCTGAACTTCCGCTAGTGTGCCAACCGTCACACCCTTTTTATCTTCCGAAGTTTTCAGGATTGACGCTATCTGGAACTGATGAAGTTGTGGCCATTGGTCCTTTTCTTCCATCAAAAAACTTGGCCCTTTAAACCACAACAATTTGGTTTATATCAGTTCCTCTAGATACCAGATCAGCAGGGTTGGCGTCTGTTGGAACATGACGCCAAACAACACCATTTAACAGGTCTTGGATTTCAGCAACTCTGTTTGCCACAAATGTACCCAACGTACCAGACACACGCTCTAACCAATACAGGGTAACCTGTGAATCTGACAAAAAATTCACGCTTTCTATATTGAATTTTGCCAGCAAAAGTGCGGCAGATAGCTCTAGTCGAGGTATGGTTTTGACCCTAGATTTTGCCGTAAGTAACGTAAAGCCATAGTCTTGATTGTTGGCAGTTCGTATATATACTTACGTTTTCTTTAGGAATGTGAATCGAACCAATGATCCGTCTTTCGACTAAGATTAACGCTGCAGAGTTTGAATATATGGAAATAATCACGAACGAGTTCAGAATAGCCACTTTATTTTTTTACTGTCAGTTAAGACTAAATGTACAGAGTTTATGTTCGGCTCGCGGTGAGTCTTGAGAGACGGAAATGTCTAGTCATAATCATGCGGGTTCATAATCATGCGCTTCAAGTTTAATGTTACGCTACGTACCCATGCATGCGCAAGATTGTATGTTCAGCGGTTTTGCCCTATCGAATTTAATGTCAGCGTAATATGTGAAGCATATTATGCTACTATCGAATTTAATGTCAGCGTAAAATGTGAAGCATATTATGCTACTTCCCTCCCTTTAAAAAGGAAGCTTATGCTTCTAGTTCTATTGGGGTTGATGAATGCGATCTAGGTGGTGCAGTTTGGTTTGTATCATGTGTTTCGACTGTTATTTTTTTTTAAGTTTTTGGTAGATACAAACAATACAAGATGTGAGGCTTATGATTTATACCATTACCATTGATATTATTATTTGATATTAACTGTATTTGCTGCTTATACACGGAGACTTTCTCTTTCATTCTCAAATTGTTCAATATAAGCATCATCTAAATATTTTTTGCATATCGTCTATTTTATTGAGTCGATACGCTCAATGGTAAGCGCTGTTAACGTTAGCTTGGCTGTGTTCCGCCGCGTCCAAGCCTTGGATGGGGAATGTCACCATTGGTTAACGCACTACATAGCTTCAAGGCTACCCAAGGAAACGCATAACGCTTGGGAGCATCATCAAGGGAGCAGCTCTAATGTACCTTCATTTAAGGTGCTACAATCATTTTTAAACGATCGTCTGGTCATAATAGATGCGATAGAGAATCGGAACTCGTCGTTCGACTCCAATAATGGCCAAGGCCAGCCAGATTCGACCAAGAATCAACAGAGGCGCTCGAACTGTCAATGCTATCTCACTGCAATAGTAACAAAGGATGTCAAGTCTGCGGTCAACGTCATCACACTTTACTTCACTTCCCAGCCTCCTCTCAGGGTCAATCGTCAAATCATCCAA
This sequence comes from Zaprionus indianus, assembly GCA_018904595.1. Classification (NCBI taxonomy): domain Eukaryota; kingdom Metazoa; phylum Arthropoda; class Insecta; order Diptera; family Drosophilidae; genus Zaprionus; species Zaprionus indianus. The sequence goes on from JAEIHA010000581.1 coordinate 177,778, forward strand.
TTCCAGCAGCTCAGCCCGGAAATGCTCTTCAGCCAACTTATACCGAGCAAAATTCAGGCATAACATACAGCAGTCACAAAGCCATATATTCTGGAGCTCACAGGAGGAACATTCTTCTTGGCTATGGAAAGCCAACGTGAAATCCGTTAAGCACCATTTGAAGCGCGTTGTTGCTGATCGGCGACTAACGTACGAAGAGTTATTAACAGTTCTTATCAATATTGAGGCCTGTCTCAATTCCCGACCCCTTTGTCCGCTCACAGCTGATGGAAGTGATTTATAGATTCACGATCTTCGCCCGATTACAAATAGTGAGCACCCCTAGCCATAACCGTGCTAGGGGCCTGCATCCAGTCGCCCTCACGTAGAGAGTATAGCAGCACTTCCGTTAGTAGGAGCAACGACGGCATGTACCTCAGCCGTATTATAACATTAGAGTTTACTACTAATGTGAAATTAAATTGCGTTAAGTAATTTAAAAATAAGGAGCTTGAGCACACAACCGACACAATTGATACTCTCAATTCGACTCTTCTTCTCTATAGATTCTTAAGGAAAATACTGCGATTACAGAGTTGCATCACAACTCGACTTACACGATAATACTCTGAACTTATGATGCGATTGATATCGATATTTGATTAAAACTGTCGGCCACTCCTAGTGTTGCGAACCGATCCCACATTCAGCCATCTTGAATTTTCATTCGCCTCATCGTTAGACCATGGACATGAAGATCTATGTGTTCCATATTTGTATTATATGGAGTCTTTTCCGCTAGCTTTTGGGATGCTTCTATTTCTTCCATCCTTTTGAGATCATTATGATGGATAAAACCATCCCAATGCCTTAAAAACTCTTTTATTTTTAGTGAGTTCATGTTGCTCATTTCGTTGTTGCCGAATTCGTTCTCCGTTCTTTTCCAAAATGCGTCGTTTTATCGCCGTCGGCATTTGCCGATCGTCCTCTTTTAAGAGCTTAACACCCTTCATGTGTTCTCTTACATACTAGCTTAACTACTTATGTTATTTTGAGCTCCAACATTCCGGCCCCGTTGAAGAGCTCCGGTCTTTAACAATTCGGGAGCAGTGCCAGCTTCTAAATTAAACGCCTAATTGCGCCTGCTGACCTCCTACCCGAATGAATTTAAATTTCAGGCCATTATTTTCAAATTTGTCTACTAATGGATTTATCGATTGAAACATAAGTGCTACGACTGCTGATTTCCTTCATCAGTTTCAATTTATTCCTAAATGTACTTCTTTGTACTGCGCCGTTTAATGTAAGGAATGAAATTTTCCTTTCTAATGCCGATACGACAAGAGAATATGTTCTGAACCGTTTGAAATAAAAGCGAAGTATATATGCTACTATTCGAATTAATTTGGCAAAATTGGAGTGGCGATGTATCAACTCCACAAGACAATTATGCTGAACTTCCACTAGTGTGCCAACCGTCACACCCTTTTTATCTTCCGAAGTTTTCAGGATTGACGCTATCTGGAACTGATGAAGTTGTGGCCATTGGTCCTTTTCTTCCATCAAAAAACTTGGCCCTTTAAACCACAACGAGTTTCAAATTTCATTTATATCACTTCCTCTCGATACCAGATCAGCAGGGTTGGCGTCTGTTGGAACATGACGCCAAACAACACCATTTGACAGCTCTTGGATTTCAGCAACTCTGTTTGCAACAAATGTACCCAACGTACCAGACACACGCTCTAACCAATACAGGGTAACCTGTGAATGTGACAAAAAAATTCACGCTTTCTTTATTGAATTTTGCCAGCAAAAGTGCGGCAGATAGCTCTAGTCGAGGTATGGTTTTGACCCTAGATTTTGCCGTAAGTAACGTAGCAGTTCGTATATATACTTACGTTTTCTTTACGAATGTGAATCGAACCAATGATCCGTCTTTCGACTAAGATTAACGCTGCAGAGTTTGAACATATGGAAATAATCACGAACGAGTTCAGAATAGCCACTTTATTTTTTTTCTGTCAGTTAAGACTAAATGTACAGAGTTTATGTTCGGCTCGCGGTGAGTCTTGAGAGACGGAAATGTCTAGTCATAATCATGCAGGTTCATAATCATGCGCTTCAAGTTTAATGTTACGCTACGTACCCATGCATGCGCAAGATTGTATGTTCAGCGGTTTTGCCCGATCGAATTTAATGTCAGCGTAATATGTGAAGCATATTATGCTACTATCGAATTTAATGTCAGCGTAAAATGTGAAGCATATTATGCTACTTCCCTCCCTTAAAAGGAAGCTTATGCTTCTAGTTCTATTGGGGTTGATGCATGCAATCTAGGTGGTGCAGTTTGGTTTGTATCATGTGTATCAACTGTTATTTTGTTTTTTAAGTTTTAGGTAGATACAAACAATACAAGATGTGAGGCTTATGATTTATACCATTACCATTGATATTATTATTTGATATTAACTGTATTTGCTGCTTATACACGGAGACTTTCTCTTTCATTCTCAAATTGTTCAATATAAGCATCATCTAAATATTTTTGCATATCGTCTATTTTATTGAGTCGATACGCTCAATGGTAAGCGCTGTTAACGTTAGCTTGGCTGCGTTCTGCCGCGTCCAAGCCTTGGATGGGGAATGTCACCATTGGTTAACGCACTACATAGCTTCAAGGCTACCCAAGGAAACACATAACGCTTGGGAGCATCATCAAGGGAGCAGCTCTAATGTACCTTCATTTAAGGTGCTACAATCATTTTTAAACGATCGTCTGGTCATAATAGATGCGATAGAGAATCGGAACTCGTCGTTCGACTCCAATATTGGCCAAGGCCAGCCAGATTCGACCAAGGATCAACAGAGGCGCTCGAACTGTCGATGCCATCACTGTAGAGGAGAGCACATTTTACGGCGTTGTCCTGCTTTCCTGGCGAAGTTATGCAGCAATGGTTTAAGCCGATCTTATGCTTTCTCTCACTGCAATAGTAACAAGGGATGTCAAGTCTGCGGTCAACGTCATCACACTTTACTTCACTTCCCAGCCTTCTCTCAGGGTCAATCGTCAAATCATCCAATTCCAGCAGCTCAGCCCGGAAATGCTCTTCAGCCAACTTATACCGAGCAAAATTCAGGCATAACATACAGCAGTCACAAAGCCATGTATTCTGCAGCTCACAGGAGGAACATTCTTCTTGGCTATGGAAAGCCAACGTGAAATCCGTTAACCCATTTAGCACCATTAAGCACCATTTGAAGCGCCTTGTTGCTGATCGGCGACTAACGTACGAAGAGTTATTAACAGTTCTTATCAATATTGAGGCCTGTCTCAATTCCCGACCCCTTTGTCCGCTCACAGCTGATGTTGATTACTTAGAAGCATTGACTCCATTCAATGTTCGCACCGCCGGATGGAAGTGATTTATAGATTCACGATCTTCGCCCGATTACAAATAGTGAGCACCCCTAGCCATGACCGTGCTAGGGGCCTGCATCCAGTCGCCCTCACGTAGAGAGTATAGCCGCACTTCCGTTAGTAGGAGCAACGACGGCATGTACCTCAGCCGTATTATAACATTAGAGTTTACTACTAATGTGAAATTAAATTGCGTTAAGTAATTTAAAAATAAGGAGCTTGAGCACACAACCGACACAATTTATACTCTCAATTCGACTCTTCTTCTCTATAGATTCTTAAGGAAAATACTGCGATTACAGAGTTGCATCACAACTCGACGTAAAATGGCCCACAAAAGTCTACACCAGATACTCTGAAAGGGCGGCCTTCTCGGAGACGGTCGGCTGGCAAATTTCCTATTATTTGCCCCACTAAAATTTGGCTTGTACCTAAAGCAGTGTACGCAGTTTCTCACAACTGAAGTAAATAAGCTACGTGCATTCACCACCCAAACTTGCTGCCTTAATAACCCAACCAGCACCTTTGCACCTGTATGGTAGTGCCTAAGATGCAAGTCTTTGACAAAGAGTTGCGCAAAGGCAGAATCCTTTGTCAGTAAAAAGAGGAACTTAGCCTCATATGAGAGAGGGCCATGTAATAAATGACCTCCTACCCGAATGAATTAAAATTTCAGTCCATACAACACAATAGCAAGATCGCATCAAAGTTGTTTTTTCGAACATATTCGATGATGTTTGCGGTTGCCGTGCGTAATGTTCCCCTAGTTTCGAACCAGCATCCGCCAATTCGAATTGCATGTCAAAGCTTTCAAGCGTAGGCGTAAGGGTTATGTTCCGCTCAGATGCATCTTTATCGGTGTTGAATCATAGAAAATCTCTTTTTGCAGAGAGTCTGGTCTATAAATGTTTCTGCCCTCCTCTATTTGCCTTCTTTCTGATCGGTCGAGTTCCAAGTGTCAACTCCACGTCGGTTAGCACTGCGTTTGCTACACGTGTCGAGTATATACTCATGTGTCAAAATCTCGTTAAGTCTGTGAAGTTCACATTTTTTCCGTGTCGGTGCATTTAAATGCCCAAAAATCACCAAAAATTACCAGACAAGAAGACGTAATCTCACTTGCCAAGCCCATTTTTTCGGCAAAGGATCTCTGGACACATTCGCCTTCCCGATCAGTTTACGAACCCATTTTTGATTTCTTTGTGCTCAGCACAAGAAAAGGTATGTCACCCCCTTATATTTCGTTAATTTGAAAATTTGACTAAAGTCATCATTTGCACCTAGATAACCTGGTTGACACGGGTCCCAGTTACCCAGCCTGCACCAATTGATGACTTCGTAGCCCACCTGTATGCAGAGGCTTCTGCTTGGCATTCGCCTGCAGCACGCAGCGTTGTCGCCAAATTCTGTTCTACTGAACAGCGTTCGATTTTCCATTTGGAGTCTGTTGCAGCAGAAACATCCACCGTGAGACACCGAATGCACTGAGATCGAGCTTAATTTTGCCTCACCCCCCCTTGCAGAGCAAAAAGCTAGAAAGCTTTCTAGCATTGGCTTATGTTTAGTCTTAGTTTTACTTATCTTTGCTTGCACTCGTTCAGTGCAAATGTTCATTTATATTTTTTTATAAATTTTTTATTTTTGAATTATATCCCGAGTGTAGAATCTATCTATCGCACTGAATAAAGTATAATTGTGTGAAGCCAATCAGTGAAACCATATAGCCGAAATCTTTGAAACAAAAAAATTAATATGTGTGTGAGCTTGTGAATTTGTATACATTGATTTCGGTTCGATCGCAGATCAATTTTTGCAAATTAATAACATCAAATAATTGCCAGTCCCGTAATGAATAAAATTGCCCCTAAAATGAACGATTTGCAAAAGTAATGAAAATAGGAACAATATAATAAAAGTGCTAAATTAACCTAACATAAAAAAAACCACCACCAACACACACCTACATCTGCTTCGTTGGAAGACCTTTCATCGTGGAGATTCATGTAAGTGAACAAAACTTTTTTTTTTTATATTGCTTTAGTCCCATTGTTCTGCAATTATCAGTTCATTTTTAATTGTTTCCTTGGATTTCGAACGACACGCACAAATTCAATTGGCGGACAGAAGAAGAAAAACTCATAAACCATCCAAAGCAAAAAGACAAGAAGTATAAACATTAGACAGAGCGAGAGGGCAATAAGTTTATGTATGCATTTTTGCCTGATGCCAAATAGTAGTGGCGGTCGCAGGATTTGTACAGTAATTTAGCGGGTGCCGGATGGCTATGTGCCGGCCCCTTTCACGTATGCCAATTATGTTGGCAGTTCGATTGCTGCCGCGATCAATATGTGACATGTTTTTTTTTTTCTTTCTTATTAAACAATTTATATAATTTTTAAATTTTTTTACGCAACATATGTAATGGGAACTTTTGTAAACCTTCCCGAATGTTGCACAAATCTGACAGTGATGTTGCCTGTGTTGTCGAATATGGCAATTGATGTGTGCATGTGTATATGCAGACACTCGTAACTTATTGATTGTCTGAAATATAAGATAAAAATAGCAAATAAAATTATTAAAAACCATTTTTATTGATATTTTTTTAAACAAGCGAGTATATCACAGACCGTTCGACAGTAGTTTTCCTTTTTTTTATAAGAACAAAAAAATAACCAAAAAAAAAGTAATTAAGATAAGAAGTGGAACCAGTCCCGTCCCGTCGCGGATAAGACTTGAACTCGTGCACACGCATACAATCCTTAAGGACTGCCGTCCTTCACTCATCCACTGCCACACTTTTTATCTGATCGGCAAACTTGCATTGTGATCCAATTCTGTTACCATTCTATGCAAATAAAAGGTTTAATATAATTTTGTGTGAAAGTTCTCTAAGCTTTTTAAGAGAAATCGAAACGATAGACTAAAAGTTTAAATAAAAGGACGCGGATTTCGGCTTCAATGATTTCAACTTTAATAGTAGTTGGCTTCAGTGGACAAACGAAACTGAGTTCTATTTTAACAAGCGAGATTGGGCCACAGTCCGACCACACTCCCCGAATTCGCCGTCGGCATTTGCCGATCATCTTAGCTTAAGAGCTTAAATTTACGACACTTCATGTGTTCTCTTACATAATAGCTTAACTACTTATTTTACTTTTGATGAGCTCCAACATTCCGGCCCCGTTGAAGAGCTCCGGTCTTTAACAATTCGGGAGCAGTGCCAGCTTCTAAATTGAGCGCCTAATTGCGCCTGCTGGTGTTTTTAGTTCCACTACCCGAACCTTGCCGTCGACCCCTGAGATTATGCGCGTTATGCGTCCGATGATCCATCGTTGTGGGGTTGTGTTGTCGGCGTGCACCATAACGACCGCCCTTTCTGACATATTGGCCTCGCCTTTGTCCACTGTGTTCGCTGCTGCCACCGCTTCAAGTACGCGGGTCCTGGCTTGTTGCTCGAAGCGCAAGCAATGGCTGCCCGATGAGTAGATGGCCTAGTGTGATTACCTCGCCATCGTTGAGATCGGTGCTGTCTACGAGCAGTGGTCTGGAGTTGAGCAACGCTTCGACGTCCACCAGATGTGTGCTCAACTCGTCTGGCGTTAGGTTCGCATTGTCCGCTCCTCGCACCAGCCTGTGCTTGGCGGCCTTCACCGCTGCTTCCCACAGTTCCCCGAAGTGCGGTGCTCGCTCCGCTGCGTAACCAGTCAGTCGCTCCTTGCTCTCCAGGAATGCCGTCTGCAGCTCCTTCAACACGTTGCTCACTCACACGAAGTTCGTCGCATTGTCGCTGAACATCGTCTCCGGTAGTCCTCGCCTCCCAATGAACCTTTTAAAGACATTCAAAAAAGAATCAGTGGCGAAACAAATAAAAACGACAACATAAGTTTTTACGGGGTCTCCCCCTGATCCTATAGCTGACGTAAAATGGCCCACAAAAGTCTACACTAGATACTCTAAAAGGGCGGCTTTCTCGGAGACGGTCGGCTGGCAAATTTCCCATTATTTGCCCCAATAATTTAGGCTTGTACCTAAAGCACTGTACGCAGTTTCTCACAATTGAAGTACATAAGCTACGTGCATTCACCACCCAAACTTGCTGCCTTAATAAGCCAACTAGCACCTTTGCACCTGCATGGTAGTGCCTAAGATGCAAGTCTTTGACAAAGAGTTGCGCAAAGGCAGAATCCTTTGTCAGCAAAAAGGGGAACTTAGCCTCATATGAGAGAGGGCCATGTAATAAACGACCTCCTACCCGAATGAGTTCAAATTTCAGGTTATTATTTTCAAATTTGTCTACGAACGGATTTAGCGATTGAAACATAGGTGCTAAGACTGCTGATTTTTCCATCAGTTTCAATTCATTCCTAAATGTACTTCTTTGTACTGCGCCGATTAATTTAAGGAATAAAATTTTCCTTCCTAATGCCGCTACGACAAGAGAATCTGTTCTGAACCGTTTGAAACAAAAGCGAAGTATATATGCTACTATTTGAATTAATTTGACAAAATTGCAGTGGCGATGTATCAACTCCACAAGACAATTATGCTGAACTTCGGCTAGTGTGCCAACCGTCACACCCTTTTTATCTTCCGAAGTTTTCAGGATTGACGCTATCTGGAACTGATGAAGTTGTGGCCATTGGTCCCTTTCTTCCATCAAAAAACTTGGCCCTTTAAACCACAACGAGTTTCAAATTTCATTTATATCACTTCCTCTCGATACCAGATCAGCAGGGTTGGCGTCTGTTGGAACATGACGCCAAACAACACCATTTGACAGCTCTTGGATTTCAGCAACTCTGTTTGCAACAAATGTACCCAACGTACCAGACACACGCTCTAACCAATACAGGGTAACCTGTGAATCTGACAAAAAAATTCACGCTTTCTATATTGAATTTTGCCAGCAAAAGTGCGGCAGATAGCTCTAGTCGAGGTATGGTTTTGACCCTAGATTTTGCCGTAAGTAACGTAGCACTTCGTATATATACTTACGTTTCTTTACGAATGTGAATCGAACGAATGATCCGTCTTTCGACTAAGATTAACGCTGCAGAGTTTGAATATATGGAAATAATCACGAACGAGTTCAGAATAGCCACTTTATTTTTTTTCTGTCAGCTTAAGACTAAATGTACAGAGTTTATGTTCGGCTCGCGGTGAGTCTTGAGAGACGGAAATGTCTAGTCATAATCATGCAGGTTCATAATCATGCGCTTCAAGTTTAATGTTACGCTACGTACCCATGCATGCGCAAGATTGTATGTTCAGCGGTTTTGCCCGATCGAATTTAATGTCAGCGTAATATGTGAAGCATATTATGCTACTATCGAATTTAATGTCAGCGTAAAATGTGAAGCATATTATGCTACTTCCCTCCCTTTAAAAAGGAAGCTTATGCTTCTACTTCTATTGGGGTTGATGAATGCAATCTAGGTGGTGCAGTTTGGTTTGTATCAACTGTTATTTTGTTTTTAAGTTTTAGGTAGATACAAACAATACAAGATGTGAGGCTTATGATTTATACCATTACCATTGATATTATTATTTGATATTAACTGTATTTGCTGCTTATACACGGAGACTTTCTCTTTCATTCTCAAATTGTTCAATATAAGCATCATCTAAATATTTTTGCATATCGTCTATTTTATTGAGTCGATACGCTCAATGGAAAGCGCTGTTAACGTTAGCTTGGCTGCGTTCTGCCGCGTCCAAGCCTTGGATGGGGAATGTCACCATTGGTTAACGCACTACATAGCTTCAAGGCTACCCAAGGAAACACATAACGCTTGGGAGCATCATCAAGGGAGCAGCTCTTATGTACCTTCACCGCCGGATGGAAGTGATTTATAGATTCACGATCTTCGCCCGATTACAAATAGTGAGCACCCCTAGCCATGACCGTGCTAGGGGCCTGCATCCAGTCGCCCTCACGTAGAGAGTATAGCCGCACTTCCGTTAGTAGGAGCAACGACGGTATGTACCTCAGCCGTATTATAACATTAGAGTTTACTACTAATGTGAAATTAATGCTTGAGCACACAACCGACACAATTGATACTCTCAATTCGACTCTTCTTCTCTATAGATTCTTAAGGAAATTACTGCGATTACAGAGTTGCATCACAGCTCGACTTACACGATAATACTCTGAACTTATGATGCGATTAATATCGATATTTGATTAAAACTGTCGGCCACTCCTAGTGTTGCGAACCGATCCCACATTCAGCCATCTTGATTTTTCATTCGCCTCATCGTTAGACCTTGGACATGAAGATCTATGTGTTCCATATTTGGATGTCTTATATGGAGTCTTTTCCGCTAGCTTTTGGGATGCTTCTATTTCTTCCATCCTTTTGAGATCATTATGATGGATAAAACCATCCCAATGCGTTAGAAACTCTTTTATTTTTAGTGAGTTCATGTTGCTCATTTAGTTGTTGCCGAATTCGTTCTTCGTTCTTTTCCAAAATGCGTCGTTTTATCGCAATAATTTTTGGAAGCGTTAAAACTATATCTAACTTCAATTATCTAAGTCATCAACCTTGCTTAGCAACATAATTACGTCCATACAACGCAATAGCAAGATCGCATCAAAGTTGTTGCTTCGAACATGTTCGATGTTTGCGGTTGCCGAGCGTAATGTTCCCCTAGTTTCGAACCAGCATCCGCCAATTCGAATTGCATGTCAAAGCTTTCAAGCGTAGGCGTAAGGGTTATGTTCCGCTCAGATGCATCTTTATCGGTGTTGAATCATAGAAAAATCTCTTTTTTGCAGAGAGTCTGGTCTATAAATGTTTCTGCCCTCCTCTATTTGCCTTCTTTCTGATCGGTCGAGTTCCAAGTGTCAACTACACGTCGGTTAGCACTGCGTTTGCTACACGTGTCGAGTATATACTCATGTGTCAAAATCTCGTTAAGTCTGTGAAGTTCACATTTTTTCCGTGTCGGTGCATTTAAATGCCCAAAAATCACCAAAAATTACCAGACAAGAAGACGAAATCTCACTGGCAAGCCCATTTTTTCGGCAAAGGAAATCTGGACACATTCGCCTTCCCGATCAGTTTACGAACCCATTTTTGATTTCTTTGTGCTCAGCACAAGAAAAGGTATGTCACCCCCCTTATATTTCGTTAATTTGAAAATTTGACTAAAGTCATCATTTGCACCTAGATAACCTGGTTGACACGGGTCCCAGTTACCCAGCCTGCACCAATTGACGACTTCGTAGCCCACCTGTATGCAGAGGCTTCTGCTTGGCATTCGCCTGCAGCACGCAGCGCTGTCGCCAAATTCTGTTCTACTGAACAGCGTTGGATTTTCCATTTGAAGTCTGTTGCAGCAGAAACATCCACCGTGAGACACCGAATGCACTGAGATCGAGCTTAATTTTGCCTCACCCCCCCTTGCAGAGCAAAAAGCTAGAAAGCTTTCTAGCATTGGCTTATGTTTAGTCTTAGTTTTACTTATCTTTGCTTGCAGTCGGTCAGTGCTAGATCTGGGTTCGCCAGCGAAACTGGAAAGTGGACTTGTAATAGGAGGTCAAGTGCTTCCCTGCGATCTTGAGTGAAAGAGCCGTCTACTCTTTTAAGAAGCCCTATACCATTAGACGAATCTTTAGCTAATACTTTGTGCAGTCTCGCTGCCTCTGGCAGCGATTCAATGCTACCACAGTAGCTGCGCCACGTATCGCGTTTAGCACGTCTAATGTTTTTATAATAATTAGTTAGAGCGTCCCTATAAACATCCCAACTGACGCGGTTAGATCTGACCCTATTAAATAGGCTTCCAACCTTCCTTCTTTGCAACTTTTAGGTTGACATTTAATGTCTTCCGAACAGAGCCTCGAAGGATGTGATTAGCACATCTTGAAGCAGGTTGGTAGCAAGTTCTATTTTTTTTAATAGAATTTGGGTTTCTGATCAACAAGTCTGTTTTAAAACAGAGGCTTTGAAAAGTTCGCAATTGGTCTTTATGGGACAGAAGGAGTTCTGACGGAACCCAAGTAGGTCGAACCTGATGTGTTGATGGTCCGACAAGGTGGCTTCGTTTGTGACCCACCAGTTTAGCAGCGAATCCACAATAGAATTATTGGCTAGGGTAAGGTCCAAAACCTCTTCCCTAATCGCGTTAATAAAGGTTGGCTTACACCCTATGTTAGCAACATCTAATTGACAACACAGTAGATCCTCTAAAGGGGACTCACCACGTTTATTTATTTCGCTGCTACCGCAGAAGATCAAGTGCTTCCCTGCGATCTTGAGTGAAAGAGCCGTCTACTCTTTTAAGAAGCCCTATACCATTAGACGACCCTTTAGCTAATACTTTGTGCAGTCTCGCTGCCTCTGGCAGCGATTCAATGCTACCACAGTAGCAGCGCCACGTATCGCGTTTAGCACGTCTAATGTTTTTATAATAATTAGTTAGAGCGTCCCTATAGACATCCCAACTGACGCGGTTAGATCTGGCCCTATTAAATAGGCTTCCAACCTTCCTTCTTTGGAACTTTTAGGTTGACGTTTAATGTCTTCCGAACAGAGCCTCGAAGGATGTGATTAGCACATCTTGAAGCAGGTTGGTAACAAGTTCTATCTCTCTAATAGAATTTGGGTTTCTGATCAACAAGTCTGTTTTAAAACAGAGGCTTTGAAAAGTTCGCAATTGGTCTTTATGGGACAGAAGGAGTTCTGACGGAACCCAACTTGGCCAGGTAGGTCGAACCTGATGTGTTGATGGTCCGACAAGGTGGCTTCGTCTGTGACCCACCAGTTTAGCAGCGAACCCACAATAGAGTTACTGGCTAGGGTAAGGTCCAATACCTCTTTCCTAATCGCGTTAATAAAGGTTGGCTTACACCCTATGTTAGCAACATCTAATTGACAACACAGTAGAACCTCTAAAGGGGACTCACCACGTTTATTTATTTCGCTGCTACCCCATATCGTGTGATGCGCATGGGCATCGCAGCCGATCACGAGCGCCTTGTTGTGCAGGCGGCAGAATTCCACTAACATCCACGTCGCCCGGGAAGTACCAGAGGCTATCACTACCTCCCGGACACCCTCAGCGGTGGCTACCTCAATAGCCGTTGCCACCTCTGTGGATGAAATTTGATAAAGGGAAGTATCCCACATTGTTACTTTCAACAATAGCAGTGCGAGAGGCACCACCCATGCGGTCATATAATAACTTACATGATCTGCATGATAGTCCACGGATGTGGCCACCGATCAACCAAAGCTCTTTGACGAGAGCCAGGTTGATTTTGTCTTCGCAGACGACCCTGCACAGGGTGGCAGATGCTCCTCTTGCGTGGTGCAGGCTCGCCTGGAGCACCGAAATGGCGCTCAGCATCCTCTTTCAGGGCTTTGTTGACAAGGCCACCTGCCTTGCCCTCCGGTAGTCGTTGCCTTCGGCAGTCTGGAGGAACTGCTCGGGGGGACGCCTTGCGACCACGGTCGCCGGAGGTGTCCTTGCGGGAGGTATCCGCACTGCGCTTGTGATGGGCCTTGAAGGGACAATCGTGCGTCCGCTGCCAGCCAACGGGCTCGTACGTCCTGTTGTGGAGCTGCAGCCATTGCTGTCACGCCGGTGAGGGCCACCATTGCCGCTGCTGGACGACCGCTGATTGGAGGGGGGTAGGAGATGGGAAAGGGGACAGGGCAGGAGTGGGGAAGCGGTATTTAACATTACCCTTAAGCTCCGTCAGAGCCTTGTACGACTTCTCGTCGACCATCATCGCGACGTGCGTCGTCTTGCCGTTAAGGCTGTGTTGTACCACCCGCCACAGCTTCGTTGAGAAGCGTTCAACAAAGTATTCCAGAATGGTGGCGGGTAGGAGTCCACCACTATTGGGGAAGTACCCTCTAATGAGGTGAGCTCTTGGAAACTCAGTTTCCTCCAGCAGCTTTATATCAAGGTCGCTGATGGACTTGATATGTCTAACAGCTCCCCTGACCCATTCAGCAGTGGTACTCTCCTCGCACACAAAGATTAACCATTCGTTTCGGGGTATGCAACCCGCAAAACTTGGACCAACTCCCAATGTGGAGGGCTGCCGCATCGCCTTAAGGCTTAAGAGGTTTGGTGGGGTTAGCCGAAGTGAAGCCCAATTTCACTCTACTTGCCACTTGGCTGAAGAGTGGCTTTGTGGACTCCACATGAGTCTTTTTGGGCGTCAGCGCGCGTCCGCTTGGCCTTAGTTTCCGTGGGGACACAGTGGCGATTGTAAGAGCCTTTGCTCTGCTCGAACCCTTCGCGAGTGCAGCTTTGAAAAGCTTCTTCTCGCGGGTCTTCATTTTACTGAAGGCGTTTCCGAGACCAGTTGCAGAGTCTGGATTTGGGAGCCTGCTTCCGTGAGGCCTGACCTCTGAGAGGCCACAGAAGCGTCGTCAGCAAAGCTGATCAGATCACATTCAGCTTCAGCGATGGAGGACATTACCTCGACGGTCTGCTGCATGTCTGAGCAGTTGTTGGACGAGAAGTTAGCACTAGCGAACTCAATGTCTAAGGGAGTTCGTGGCCTGCCCGATTCCCCCGGAGTACTAGGGTCGAGACCTGTAGTCTTGGGGGTGGAAGCCAGTAGCCCAATGGCTGCAGTGCTGGTGTTGGGGTCGGCCTTGAAGGCTTCACCCTGGATTGATGCTTTCGAAGCTGCACCAGACTTATTTATTTTGTTGTTTAAATCCATGAATTTGGTCCCACGAGTGGGCGGGAAGGGAAGGTCACCCACGACATACACTGAGTGAGTAGAGTGTGGTAATGGAAAAACGCGGAGGTCTTAAGAACAAAATTAACAAAAGAATAGCATACATTAAGTGGCTATTATATACAAACAAAACGCCACCCCCATGGGCGACGGCACAAAAACTAACTGCCGAACTAGATTTCTTAAAAGAAACCCTTCAGCAACGAAAGCCACAAAAATAACCAGTCGAACGCTACAGTCAGGTGCTGACTGTAGAAGGCCATGGACTATCATAGTTTACCGTATATCATTTATTTATTGAAAATTTTGCAATATTTGGATTATTAATAATTTAAAAATATAAATTTTATACGGAAGTGATTTTTAGATTCACGATCTTCGCCCGACTACAAATAGTGAGCACCCCTAGCCATGACCGTGCTAGGGGCCTGCTTCCAGTCGCCATCACGTAGAGAGTATAGCCGCACTTCCATTAGTAGGAGCAACGACGGCACGTACCTCAGTCGTATTATAACATAAAAGTTTATTACTAATGTGAAATTAAATTGCGTTAAGTAATTTAAAAATAAGGAGCTTGAGCACACAACCGACACAATTGATACTCTCAATTCGACTCTTCTTCTCTATAGATTCTTAAGGAAAATACTGCGATTACAGAAAGGGAGCAACTTTCGCATGTCTTGCTTGAATATAGTGATATTCAGTACAAAGAAGGTGAAAATTTGACCTTCACGAGTACGATTAAACACTCTATTCACACAAAACACGAAGACCCTATCTACAAAAAACCTTACAAGTATCCCCAAGCTTTCGACCTAGAAGTCAACAGACAAATTAACGAAATGATTGAACAAAAGATAATTAGAAAATCTAAGTCTCCTTATTGTTCTCCGATTTGGATTGTCCCCAAAATAGGTGACGCTTCTGGCAAAGAAAAATTTCGATTAGTCATAGATTATCGCAGTCTCAATGAAATAACCATTGATGAGTGGTTCCCCATTCCATTAATGGATGAAATATTAGACAAACTCAGACGTTGTCAATATTTCACAACTATCGATCTAGCTAATGGTCGATGGAAACCAAATGGACCCGCAATCAATTCCCAAGACAGCAATTTCGACAAAACATGGACATTACGAATATACTCGTATGCCCTTTGGTCTAAAAAATGCACCACCAACCTTTCAACGTTGCATGAACAATCTCTTAGAAGATTTGATCTACAAGGATTGTTTAGTCTATTTAGATGATAGTATTATTTACTCCACTTCATTGGAAGAACATATAACATCACTAAAAAAGGTATTTGAATATGATATAAAAAAAGTTTTCCCGTTGATACAAGTCCTTAGAACCGTTATTTTATCACATTTTTAAACAGGTTTTTATGAGTAATGATTTTTTACTTTAAAACTTTAATTAAGTAATTAAAAAACAAAAAATGAAAACGTGACTGTACATAATTGACCAAATGCCATAATCCGGAATCAACAAATTTCAAAATTTCGGAATTTTTTCAAAAATTTTTTAGGTTAGGTTGAAATTCAGACGTGATAGGCACGTTTTGACTTCAGATTCGGATTTGGAAGGTCGAAAAACGTATAGAAACATATACCGCATGATTCGATCATGACCCCCCATTATTTTATGGGGCTCCAAAAATGTTTTCCGTTTTTTGAGGTTAAATCGAAACTTAGGCGTCTAGTTTAAATTTTGATTCGGGCTTAGAAGGCCAAAATACATATTGAAACATATATCGCATGCCCAGATCAGGATTATATATATTTTGGGGGATATTTAAAGGTTTTTCAGTTTTTTGAGTTTATGTCGAAATCCAGACGTGATGGCGAAATTCTGACGCCGGATTCGGAATTATCGACCTAAAATCCATATACCTGCATATGCAGCATACCCAGATCATGACGTTTTTTTTTTTTTTGTGGGGCTGTGTTATCATCCCCCCACTCCGCTCGAACCAAAGGAAGACGGCATGCTGTCAGGATCCCTCAGAGATAAGTACTACACTTTTTTTAGTTTTCTTATACGGCAGAGGGCTGTGTGTTATTTTTCCTGTGTGAAAAGAGAGATCTCTTCTCCTTTTCTTTCTAACCTCGCAATTTGTGACCGGCCTCTCTGTATGCTGCATTTATAAGCAGATACCTACTTACAGACGACTGCCATCTTCCAAAATGGTCATTACACACTGTCTGAGAGAGAGCCTCTCTCAATTTCAATTTCAGACTCTGCATTGTTGTAGTTATCAACTCAGAATATTAGTTGTTGTTGTGCTTGATTACCGAGGATCAACGCGTAGGAGTGAAAAAGAGACAACCAGCTGCAATGCCAAGAAAACGCAAAGGGGCCGAGTTGAGGCGTAGTACAGGCAGAAGTCGAACCAAGCGCCAGAGGTATAATTTCCATTATGGCGTAATGTACAAAGACTACAGTTCAAAATTAATATGCGCGACCAAATTCTTCAAGATCCATCCGCTGAGACATTCTCAAACCAACTCTTAACTATCGGCGATGGGAAACTTACTACAGATTAAACTGGGTGCACTAAATTCCCGACAAATTTCTGCACAATAATTGATTCGCAACATGCTCTGATTCAACAAATAAATCAGGAGTGGCTTGCAGAAAGAGCTATTTTAGCGGCAAAAAATGAAGACGTTGACGATTAAATCTCAAAATACAGCAGTTGTTGCCAGGGAACTCAGTAGAATACAAATCTGTTGATACAGTTTGTGAAGAAAGCGAAGCTGTTAATTTTCCCACAGAGTTTTTAAACTCATTGGATTATCCAGGCATGCCACACCATATTGTCAATTATACCTGGCAACCTCGTGAGTGAGTAAACCCTCCAGTTTGTTTAGTATGAAAATATATAGTGAAGTGAACGCCACGCGCCCCGCATTGTTGTTTTTTTTTAATTGTTTTCGCGTCGGTTTTACCTCCAACAGCAGGACTTCACCCCCTCCAACGATCCCCACCACGAAGGAAGACTCTCTACAAAGCCGCCACCACAAACATTGATCCTTCGATATCTTGTTTCTACGTTTTGGACGTACGTCGCTGGATTATCATCCCCCCACTCCGCTCGAACCAAACGAAGACGGCATCTTGTCAGGATCCCACACATATAAGTACTACACTTTTTTACTTATCGAAAAGAGAGCTCTCTTCTCCTTTTCTTTCTTACCTCGCAATTTGCGACCGGCATCTCTGTATGTACATATCTGCTGCATTTGTAAGCACATACCTACTTACAGACGACTGCCATCTTCCAAAATTGTCCATACATATATATGTTTGAAAAGACAAATTACAGACAGTTTTATCCATTAGACTTGTATTTGCAAGCCTCTGCCACATATATGTTCATATGTACCTTCTTCTACCCCTTTTTTGAACAAATATAAAACAATATCCTCTAATCAAATAAAAGTCGTATGTTAATATATGTATGTGTAATTTACATTTTTTATTTATTTATTTGAAAGAGGGAGTCTCCCAGCAGAGAAGGCGCGAGGCACTGCGACCAGAATGGTCTTTTGTACCTAAATGCTCTCCCTATCTTAACAAAAGCCGCTCTGCTTCCCTGATGAAGCCAAGCAGGTCTTTCGTCGAGGAACGAACAATTTGCTCGGGAACTGCGATTTCCACGTGCAAATGTTTCCTCCTACTCCAAACCAAGGCTGGACAGTCACACAGTATTTAGATGATATTATTATTTACTCCACTTCATTGGAAGAACATATAACATCACTAAAAAGGGTATTTGATAAGCTTCGATCAGCCAATCTAAAGTTGCAACTTGATAAATGTGAATTTCTGAAGAAAGAAACAGAATTTCTCGGTCACATTATCACAACAGATGGCATCAAACCAAACCCCAATAAGATACAAGCAATTGTCAACTTTCCTATTCCTAAAACCACAAAAGGAATAAAGTCTTTTCTTGGACTCTGCGGATTTTACCGTAAGTTCATCCCTAATTTTGCAAAGATAGCAAAACCCATGACAATAAGGCTAAAGAAAGGAGCAACAATCAATATAAACGATAGTGATTACGTGTCCGCTTTTGAGAAACTTAAGGTATAGCTATAGGTGCTGTATTATCCCAAGAACATAGACCTATTTGTTACGCAAGCAGAACTCTAAACGAGCATGAACTCAACTATTCGGCAATAGAAAATGAACTATTAGCCATAGTTTGGGCAACAAAATATTTTAGGTCCTACTTATTCGGAAGTCCGTCAGCCGTCAGAGACAGAAAGGGGAATTAAATTTAACCACAGCTCTGGCTGGGGTAAGTGCCGTCCTGGCACCTACTGACGGAAGTGCGGCTACTATACTCTCCACGTGAGGGCGGCTGGAAGCAGGCCCCTAGCACGGTCATGTCTCTGCTAGGGGTGCTGACTAATTGTAGTCGGGCGAAGATCGTGAATCTATAAATCACCCCAATCCAAGGCGGAACAGCATACGCTAATGGATGCATGGCCGGGGGGTAGCCCGGTCTCTAGTATGCGGACTCTGGATACCTGTCGCCCTCCAGTTTCATTTAGACTTCCCACGGCAAGCGGGCTATGTCGTGATGACCTTCCCTTCCCGCTTACTCGTGGGATCAATTTCGTATGGATCAACAAAATTTTCTCAACAAGCCTGATGCGGCTTTGAACGCATCAACCCAGGGCGAAGACTTCACGGCCGACCCCAATACCAGCACTGCAGCTGTTGGGCTGCTGGCATCCACCCCCAATACCACGGGTCTCGACCCTGGTACTCCGGGGGACTCGGACAGGCCACGAACTCCCTTGGACACTGAGTTCGCTAGTGCTGCCTTCTCGTCCAACAACTGTTCAGTCATGCAGCAGACCGTCGAGGTGATGTCCTCCGACGCCGAAGCTGAAGGTGACCTGATCAGCTTTGCTGGCGACGCTTCCGTGGCCTCTCAGAGGTCAGGCCTCACGGAAGCAGGCTCCCAAATCCAGACTCTGCGACTGGACTCGGGGAACGCCTTCGTCAAACTGAAGACCCGCGAGAAGAAGCTCTTCAAAGCTGCACTCGCAAAGGGTTCGAGCAGAGCAGAGGTTCTGGCTATCGCCACTGCGCCATCCGCGGAAACCAAGGCTAAGCGGATGCGCGGTGACGATACCATCCCCGAACCCCAAGGGTCCTCAAAGAAGCCCAGAGTTCCCAAGAGCTCACCTCATTAGAGGTTACTTCCCCAACAGCGCACAATACACACCCGCCGAGATTGTGGAACACTTGGGTATCAAAAATCGTGAGCTCTCTACGGAGCTGTGGCGGGTCGTGCAACACAGCCTCAACGGCAATACGACACACCTCGCGATGATGGTCGATGAGAAGTCGTATAAGGCTCTGACGGACATTAAGAGTAACGTGAAATTCCGCTTTGGCAGAGTTAAGCTTATCCTTAAGAACTCCGCCGTCAGGGCCACCCCGTTCCTCCAGCGGCGGTGACGGTGGGCCCTACCGGCGTGACACCAGTGGCTAACGCTCCGCTGGCGTCCACCAGCGCCGCAGCTGCAGTGGCGCTGACAAAACCCATCCCCAAACCCCCAGTCATAGTGGTGACTGCCCCCAAGCCCACAGCGGACCGCACTAGACCGGTGGTTGGCAGCGGACGTCCCGTCGTCCATTCCAGGCCTTCCACTGGCACAGGCGGAGACCCCCCGCAAGGGCCCCTCCGGCGACCGTGGTCGCAAGACGACCTCCCCCGAGTGGCTCCTCCAGACTGGCGAAGGGCATCCGAGGCAACGACTCTCGGGGGGCAAGGCAGGTGGCCTTGTTAAAAAGGCCCTAAAGGAGGATGCCGAGCGCCATTAAGGTGCTCCAGGCGAACCTGCACCACGCCAGAGGAGCGTCTGCCACCCTGTGCAGGGTCGTCTGCGACGAAGAAATCAACCTGGCTCTCGTCCAGGAGCCATGGTTGATCGGTGGCCACATCCGTGGACTATCATGCGGATCATGTAAGTTGATATATGACCGCACGGGAGGTGCCCCTCGCACTGCTATTATTGTTAATAGCAATGTGAGACACTTCCCTTTATCAAATTTCATTCACAGAGACCTGGTGGCAACGGCTATTGAGGTAGCCACGGCTGAGGGCGTCCGGGAGGTTGTGATCGCCTCTGCCTACTTCCCGGGCGACGTGGATGACGTTCCCCCCACAGAGGTTCAGCGGATGGTGGAGTTCTGCCGCTTACACAACAAGCCGCTCGTGATCGGCTGTGATGCCAACGCGCATCACACGATCTGGGGAAGCAGCGATGTCAACAAACGTGGTGAGTCCCTTTTAGAATATCTATTGTGCTGTCAATTAGATGTTGCTGACATAGGGTGTAAACCAACTTTTATTAATGCCATTAGTGAAGAGGTTCTGGACCTTACACTGGTGAACTGGCGGGTCACAGACGAAGCCACTTTGTCGGACCATCAGCACATCAGGTTCGACCTACCTGGCCAAGTCGAGATCCGTCAGAACTCATTCTGCCCCAAAAAGACCAAGTGGGATCTTTTTAAAGCCTCTGTGGCTTTTAAAGCAGATTTGTTGATCAGCAACCCAAATTCTATCAGTGAGATAGAACTTGCTGCCAACCTGCTTCAAGATGTGCTCATCACATCCTTCGAGGACAGCTCTGTTCGGAAGACCCTAGAGGTCAACCGTAAAGTTCCATGGTGGCAACGGCTATTGAGGTAGCCACCGCTGAGGGTGTCCGGGAGGTAGTGATAGCCTCTGGTACTTCCCGGGCGACGTGGATGTTAGTGGAATTCGTGAACTCGTGATCGGCTGCGATGCCCATGCGCATCACACGATATGGGGTAGCAGCGAAATAAATAAACGTGGTGAATCCCCTTTAGAGGATCTACTGTGTTGTCAATTAGATGTTGCTAACATAGGGTGTAAGCCAACTTTTATTAACGCGATTAGGGAAGAGGTATTGGACCTTACCCTAGCCAGTAACTCTAATGTGGGTTCACTGCTGAACTGGTGGGTCACAGACGAAGCCACCTTGTCGGACCATCAACACATCGGGTTCGACCTACCTGGCCAAGTCGAGATCCGTCAGAACTCCTTCTGTCCCATAATGACCAATTGCGAACTTTTCAAAGCCTCTGTGGCTTTTAAAACAGACTTGTTGATCAGTAACCAAAATTCTATTAGTGAGATAGAACTTGCTGCCAACCTGCTTCAAGATGTGCTCATCACATCCTTCGAGGACAGCTCTGTTCGGAAGACCCTAGAGGTCAACCGTAAAGTTCCATGGTGGAACGAGGAACTATCCGCACAAAGAAGGAAGGTTAGAAGGCTTTTCAATAGGGCCAAAGCTAACCGTGTCAGCTGGGACGTCTATAGGGACGCCCTAACTAATTATAATAAAAGCATTAGACGTTCCAAACGCGATACGTGGCGCAGCTACTGTGGTAGCATTGAATCGCTACCGGAGGCAGCGAGACTGCACAAAGTATTAGCTAAAGGGTCGTCTAATGGTATAGGGCTTCTTAAAAGAGCAGATGGTTCTTTCACCCAAGATCGCAGGGAAGCACTTGATCTTCTGCTTCAAGTCCACTTCCCACGTCACCGGACTCACGTGGCTCCAATTTATCGGGAGCCATCTTCGACCCTGAAAAGGTCAAATGGGCTGTAGATTCCTTCGCTCCCTTCAAAGCCCCAGGGGGCGATCAAATCTTCCCAGCCCTTTTACAAAACAGCCTGGATCATATTCTCGATCCGCTGGTCGGCCTGTTTAGAGCTAGTCTCACTTGGGGATACATACCCGTCTCTTGGAGGAGAGTCAATGTGGTATTCATTCCCAAACAGGGGAATCGTCCCCAGGACCAGCATAAATCCTATCGGCCGATCAGTCTCACCTCCTTCCTGCTTAAGACAGCGGAAAGGCTCATAGACCTGCACATACGGTGCTCTCTGCAGGAAACTTATCCTCTGCATCCCACGCAGTTTGCGTATATAGCCGGAAGGTCGACGGATGTCGCCCTGCCTTTATCAGTGCGGTTAAAGGATGTCCCCAGGGAGGGGTCTTATCCCCCCTACTCTGGTCTTTAGTAGTTGATGAACTACTAAGCATTCTCGCAGACCAGGGCGTGCAAGCAATCGGCTACGCGGACGACCTGGCTCTAATAGTGAACAGGAAATTTGCCAACACCGTGACAGAGCTAATGCAATCTGCTCTGAACACGGTTGGCAGATGGTGCTAAGTTGTAGGTCTCAGCATCAATCCCGAAAAGGCAATTATTGTTCCCTTCTTTTAGCGCTATTCTATTGACATAGGTCAATTGAACATTGGCGGCTACCTTTGAATTGTTGGCCCCACCATTAGTGTTTCATTAAGTGAAACAGCTGTTGACGTCTTGCTAGAAGCGACGAAAACTACACGAAGCTTGGTAGAGGTACTTTCAGGTCTAAGAACGCATTGATGAGGAATAAAGCAATGCTGTTCTAGACGAGCAGACTTCAGAATGGACCTAAATCGAGATATTCTTTCATGAAGCCATGGTACATTTTTCGAAGGATTGCATCCTTTTAAAGTTTGAAAGGACAGACTTAGAACCTTTGGATTTGTCTTGAAAGGATGCTTGACTTCAAAGCTACCGTGACTGGTGTCAAAGGAGTCGAGAGAACAATTATTATTTTAAGCTTTTGAGCACTGAACTGACGACGAGGTACTTTTTCAGTTTATTTTCCCGCTACTATCCAACCCAGCAGCGTCTTTTGCGTAATGGGAAGTTCTGAACGTAATTTTATTTGTCCAACGCATAGCAACTTGTAAAACAATTCTGCGCCCAAGAGAATATCCATTTTACCTGGCCTATAAAACTCTGGATCTGCCAGTTTCATTTAGGCTATGTCGTGGGTGACCTTCCCTTCCCGCTAACTCGTGGGATCTAACTTTATGGACCTTAATAACTTACTCAACAAGCCTGATGCGGCTTTGAACACATCAACCCAGGGCGAAGCCTTTACGGCCGAGCCCAACACCAGCACTGCAGCCATTGGGCTGGCTGGGTCTCGACCCTAGTACTCCGGGGGACTCGGACAGCCCACGAACTCCCTTGGACACTGAGTTCGCTAGTGCTGCCTTCTCGTCCAACAACTGTTCAGTCATGCAGCAGACCGTCGAGGTGATGTCCTCCGACGCCGAAGCTGAAGGTGACCTGATCAGCTTTGCTGGCGACGCTTCCGTGGCCTCTCAGAGGTCAGGCCTCACGGAAGCAGGCTCCCAAATCCAGACTCTGCGACTGGACTCGGGGAACGCCTTCGTCAAACTGAAGACCCGCGAGAAGAAGCTCTTCAAAGCTGCACTCGCAAAGGGTTCGAGCAGAGCAGAGGCTCTGGCTATCGCCACTGCGCCCCCCGCGGAAACCAAGGCTAAGCGGATGCGCGGTGACGATACCATCCCCGAACCCCAAGGGTCCTCAAAGAAGCCCAGAGTTCCCAAGAGCTCACCTCATTAGAGGTTACTTCCCCAACAGCGCACAATACACACCCGCCGAGATTGTGGAACACTTGGGTATCAAAAATCGTGAGCTCTCTACGGAGCTGTGGCGGGTCGTGCAACACAGCCTCAACGGCAATACGACACACCTCGCGATGATGGTCGATGAGAAGTCGTATAAGGCTCTGACGGACATTAAGAGTAACGTGAAATTCCGCTTTGGCAGAGTTAAGCTTATCCTTAAGAACTCCGCCGTCAGGGCCACCCCCGTTCCTCCAGCGGCGGTGACGGTGGGCCCTACCGGCGTGACACCAGTGGCTAACGCTCCGCTGGCGTCCACCAGCGCCGCAGCTGCAGTGGCGCTGACAAAACCCATCCCCAAACCCCCAGTCATAGTGGTGACTGCCCCCAAGCCCACAGCGGACCGCACTAGACCGGTGGTTGGCAGCGGACGTCCCGTCGTCCATTCCAGGCCTTCCACTGGCACAGGCGGAGACCCCCCGCAAGGGCCCCTCCGGCGACCGTGGTCGCAAGGCGACCTCCCCGAGTGGTTCCTCCAGAATGCCGAAGGGCATCCGAGGCAACGACTCTCGGGGGGGGGCTAGGCAGGTGGCCTTGTTAAAAAGGCCCTGAAGGAGGATGCCGAGCGCCATTAAGGTGCTCCAGGCGAACCTGCACCACGCCAGAGGAGCGTCTGCCACCCTGTGCAGGGTCGTCTGCGACGAGGAAATCAACCTGGCTCTCGTCCAGGAGCCATGGTTGATCGGTGGCCACATCCGTGGACTATCATGCAGATCATGTAAGTTAATATATGATCGCATGGGTGGTGCCCCTCGCACTGCTATTGTTGTTAATAACAATGTGAGACACTTCCCTTTATCAAATTTCATCCATAGAGACCTGGTGGCCACGGCTATTGAGGTAGCCACGGCTGAGGGTGTCCGGGAGGTTGTGATCGCCTCTGCCTACTTCCCGGGCGACGTGGATGATCCTCGCCCCACAGAGGTTCAGCGGATGGTGGAGTTCTGCCGCTTACACAACAAGCCGCTCGTGATCGGCTGTGATGCCAACGCGCATCACACGATCTGGGGAAGCAGCGATGTCAACAAACGTGGTGAGTCCCTTTTAGAATATCTATTGTGTTGTCAATTAGATGTTGCTAACATAGGGTGTAAGCCAACTTTTATTAATGCCATTAGGGAAGAGGTTCTGGATCTTACCCTAGTCAGTAACTCTATTGGGAGTTCACTGGTGAACTGGCGGGTCACAGACGAAGCCACGTTGTCGGACCATCAGCACATCAGGTTCGACCTACCTGGCCAAGTCGAGATCCGTCAGAACTCATTCTGCCCCAAAAAGACCAAGTGGGATCTTTTTAAAGCCTCTGTGGCTTTTAAAGCAGATTTGTTGATCAGCAACCCAAATTCTATCAGTGAGATAGAACTTGCTGCCAACCTGCTTCAAGATGTGCTCATCACATCCTTCGAGGACAGCTCTGTTCGGAAGACCCTAAAGGTCAACCGTAAAGTTGCATGGTGGAACGAGGAACTATCCGTACAAAGAAGGAAGGTTAGCAGTATTTTCAATAGGGCCAAAGCTAACCGTGTCAGCTGGGACGTCTATAGGGACGCCCTAACTAATTATAATAAAAACATTAGACGTGCCCAACGCGATACGTGGCGCAGCTACTGTGGTAGCATTGAATCGCTCATAGACCTGCACATACGGTGCTCTGTACTGAAAACTTATCCTCTGCATCCCAAGCAGTTTGCGTATTTAGCCGGAAGATTGACGGAGGTCGCAGATGGTGCTAAGATGTATGTCTCAGCATCAATCCCCAAAAGTCAATTATTGTTCCCTTCACTAAGCGCTATTCTATTGACATAGATCAATTGAACACTGCTGGCTCCCCTGTGGTCCTTTCCAGCGAAGTTATATATCTAGGGGTGACCCTTGACAAAAGACTAAACTGGAATTCCCACCTAAACAATACTCTATCAAAGGCAACTCATTCCATGTGGGCATGCAGAAGATTCTTTGGTAGAACCTGGGGTCTCAAATCCTGTAACATCCGGTTGCTATTTGAGATGATGGTAAGACCCATCGTCACCTACGCTGCAATTGTGTGGTGGCCAAAGGTGACGCAGGTCACTGCCATCAACAAATGCAATAAATTGCATAGGCTACTTTGCCTTTCTCTGACGGGTGCACTCCGCACCTGTCCCACAGCAGCAATGGAGTCAATCCTCAACTTGGCTCCGCTGCATATCAAAATTAAAGAAGTCGCTGCGATGAGTCTTCTTAGAATCAAGCTCCAATCTGGGCTTCTAGCTACCGAATCAGGGCATGCTAGACTTATCAAAGATATTCCTGGCTTAGAGATCTGCACTAGATCAGATTCTATGACCAAGGAACTCCTCTTTGGTGCAAAATTCAGGACTCTCATCCCAGACCGGAAGGACTGGGATGCTGGCAACCCATCAGCGACCCTCACGGCATACACTGGTATACCGACGGGTCTAAAACTGATCAGGGGGTTGGAGCCGGGATACATGGTCCCAACTCCAAAACCTCGATTGCCATGGGCAAGTGGCCCACGGTCTTTCAATCCGAGGTTCATGCCATTGAGTTCTGCTGCCGTCTTATCCTTGAGAAGGGGATGAGAGGAGCGAACATTTACATCTCGGACAGCCAAGCTGCCATACTAGCCCTCTGCTCAAAGAGAGTAAGTTCACGTATGGTGGCTGACTGCTGGAACTGCCTCCAGAGGCTGTCCAACAGAAACAAAGTTACCCTCCTTTGGGTACCTGGACACTTTGGGTTCCAGGGCAACGAGCTAGCGGATGAACTAGCGAGGGCGGGGTCATCAGCCTCTATGGTTGGCCCCGAACCCTTCTGCGGCGTGGGGTGGTCAACCATCTCATCCCTTGTGAAAACTTGGGCAGATAGGTTGACCGAACGCTATTGGTTCTTCCAACCAGGGATGAGGCAGGCTAGAGACCTTACAAATCCCTCGGTTAAACGCAGAACAGACTCACTCTCCAGGAGAGATCTCTATCTCCTTGTTGGCTATCTCAGTGGCCACCATTTGGTGAACTATCACCTAACAAAAATGCGTCTATCCTCTGATGCAGAGTGCAGGCTCTGTAAAGAGGACGATGAAAGAAATGACAGATACCCTTGCCAAAGAATTAATTAATAATATCTCTATTTAGATGATATTATTATTTACTCCACTTCGTTGGAAGAACATATAACATCACTAAAAAGGGTATTTGATAAGCTTCGATCAGCCAATCTAAAGTTGCAACTTGATAAATGTGAATTTCTGAAGAAAGAAACAGAATTTCTCGGTCACATTATCACAACAGATGGCATCAAACCAAAGCGCAATAAGATAAAAGCAATTGTCAACTTTCCTATTCCTAAAACCACAAAAGGAATAAAGTCTTTTCTTGGACTCTGCGGATTTTACCGTAAGTTCATCCCTAATTTTGCAAAGATAGCAAAACCCATGACAATAAGGCTAAAGAAAGGAGCAACAATCAATATAAACGATAGTGATTACGTGTCCGCTTTTGAGAAACTTAAGGTACTCATCACGTCCGATCCCATTTTGATATACCCTAATTTTGAAAAGAAATTCTCACTAACCACAGATGCGAGTAATATAGCTATAGGTGCTGTATTATCCCAAGAACATAGACCTATCTGTTACGCAAGCAGAACTCTAAACGAGCATGAACTCAACTATTCGGCAATAGAAAAGGAACTATTAGCCATAGTTTGGGCAACAAAATATTTTAGGTCCTACTTATTCGGAAGAAAATTCAACATATTAAGCGATCATAGGCCACTTGTCTGATTAAACAATATAAAAGATCCTAATACGAAACTGCAAAGATGGAAGATAAAACTCAATGAATATGATTACAACATACAGTATCTACCTGGTAAAGAAAATCACGTAGCTGATGCCCTATCCAGAGTTCAGATCCAAGAAAACTTCCTAGGTGACGAAAATACAGTTTCCCTTTCCACAGCAGCCACTGTGCATAGTGCCCAAGAAGACAGCCAAAGTCACATCCCCATAACTGAAAGACCTCTTAATTATTACAACAGACAGCTAGAATTTATACGAGATAGTTTCGATGATGTCCAAGTAATAAAATACTTTCATAAAACAAGAATAAAAATCAGTTACAAAGAAATGACAGATACCCTTGCCAAAGAATTAATTAAGGAATATCTCTGCACTAAAAAAAGTGTTATCTATTTCCCCAACGAAGCCGATTTCCAAATCTTCCAAAATGCTTATGTCCAAATAATAAGTCGAGATAACCTCACTAAAACAATGAGAACCAGCGGTAAATTGATAGATCTTCAAACATACGCCCAGTTTAAAGAGATCATTCTTAAAACGCATAAGGAATTATTACACCCTGGAATAGAGAAACTTATTCTCCAGTTCAAAGAACACTATTACTATCCCGACTATCAGAAACTTATTCAAAACATTATAAATGAATGCGAAATCTGTAATATAGCCAAAACTGAACACAGAAATACTAAACTAACCTTCGAAACAACTCCAGAAACCTTCAACCCCAGAGACAAATACGTCATGGATTTCTATTTAATAAAAAATAAACAGTTTCTATCATGTATTGACATTTATTCTAAATACGCCTCCCTGATAGAAGTAAACAGTAGAGATTGGCTTGAGACCAAAAGAGCTATTTTACGCATATTTAACGATATGGGCAAACCCATAGAGATAAAAGCCGACAAAGACTCCGTGTTCTGTATCCAATTAGACAATTTGCTTCACTAGTCGCTTCTTATTGCGCAATTCCATCAAGACACCAAAATTCCATCAAGCTTTTCAAAATTGTATTTCACCACGACGCGTAACTATTTCATCATCCTATGCCTGTATGTGTGTGTGTAATACGCAGTTCTTTTTCGCAACGCAATCTAATTAAAATAAAAAATGTTCTGTTTCCAATTAGACAATTTGCTTCACAAAAATATAACACTTCTCCGTCTATAAACTCAATATATTTATTAATTCAAACTCTGGCTAGATTCAGAGGGAGTAACTCTCAACATTACGACAAGCAAAAATGGAATTTCTGACATTGAGAGATTTCATAAAACTGTCAACGAAAAATTAAGAATTATAATGAGTGAAAACGAACCCGGAAATCAATTTACAAAATTCGAAAAAATACTTTACGTATATAATCATAAAACAAAACATAATACAACGGGTCGAACACCAGCAGATATCATTATTTTCGCAGGAACACCTGCCTATAACACTCAACAGAACAAAATAGATAAAATCGACAAGCTAAATGAAAATAGAACAGACTTCGGTATAAACACCAACTTCAGAGAAGCCCCTCTGGTCAAATCAAAGACAACCAACCCTTTTAGAAAAACAGGAAATATAAGGCAGATAGATAACAAGCATTTCGAGGAAACAAACAGAGGCAGAAAAATAATCCACTATAAGTCTAAATTCAAAAAGAAAAAGAAAACTAATAAAAGTAAATACGATAATGATAATTCCAGGCTTACTCCCGAGCATGATCCTCATGATATACCTCCTAACAACGGTTAACGCACAGAACTTAGAAGTAACTCCTATCCAGGCTAAAAATGGCTATTTAATATTTCAAACCGGATCAATAGACCTACCCATAAATTATGAATACCATTATCTATCCGTTAATCTAACCAAGACCGAAATTATTTACGAGAAACTCACTAAGCAGGCTAAATTTTTTGAGAATTTACAGAAAATTAAGTACCTAATAGAAAAACTCAATAGGGAAATGAATGGTGTAAGAATCGCAAAACGCAGCAAGCGTGGTCTTGCTAATTTTATGGGAACAATTTATAAGTATTTGTTTGGCACCTCAGACCAAGAGGATAAGGAAGAGTTGCAACAGCAAATAGGCGATATTTCCAAGAACAACATACAGATAAGTGAGCTTAATCATGTAATAGACGCAATCAATAAAGGAATAGAAGTGACAAATCATCTAAATCACCTCCGCGAACAAGAGCAAATGTTGGCTTTAGTAATTTTCAACCTGCAGCAATTCACAGAGTATATAGAAGACATAGAGCTTGGTCTACAACTAACACGTTTAGGTATCTTCAACCGCAAACTTCTAAGATACGGTTCATTAATTCACGTAAATTCAGAAAAACTCCTTAGTATCAAAACTTCTGCATGGCTCAAGTCTGACACTAATGAAATCTTGATAATTTCCCAAATTGCAAGAGAAATAATTAAAACCCCAATCTTTGAAATAGTACCGTATCCAGACAAACAAAACAATATACTAACAGAAACTAGTCATGATAAATACTTTTCACATAATAACCAAACCTATACAGCAGGCTCCCAAAGCTTAGTCATAAACAAATGTATAACGGGTATATTAAATCAAATAGCAACGCAATGTAGATATAGCAAAACACACTCTGACTTTGAAATCAAGTACGTTGAACTAAATATAATTACAACCTGGAACCTTCCCAAGACAATCTTAAACCAGAATTGTCCAATTGCTCTGTTCAGTTAGAAGAAATATTAATCACCAATACAATGCTAGATTACACTCAGACCATTTATGTAAACAACAACGTAACTAAGTTAGAACCACTAGAGTATATCCAAGCAAAAGAAATAATCGAACAGCACGCTCAGACAAATAATATTTTTCAAATATAAAACCATACCCCAGAAGCTAATTGTAAAATTTAGAAACCAAATCCAGAGAATGAAACCATTGTAAAACCAGAAATTGAAAACGTTATACCAACAGTAGATACCCCGGTATTGTACCCTAGAATAAGCTCCTGAGGGCAGGCTTTTTTCTTAAGGATGGGGAAGTAACATATCCATTCTACACTACACCTGTACTACACCTACACCACACAAAACTCAAGCTCTAAGCACAACTTCCTTTCCACACACATAATTGTAAACAAAACTCCCCCAATTACTCTAAGCATAAACATGTAACCTACTGTACCACAGAATAATTGTAAACAAAACTCCTCCAATTACTCTAAGCATAAACATGTAAAACTATACCACTGTACCACAGAACAAAAGCCCTTCGATTAACCTCGGTCGTCGTTCACATACGTCACCCTCACCATAAAAGTCCGTTCTCACAAATATCATAAAATCTGCGACATAAACAATTGTCTCCCAAAGTCCGTGACATAAACAATTGTCCCCCAAAATTCGGAGACAATAACAATCGTCCCCTAGGCTACTCGAATTCGATCACTTAGCGTCGACCACTTGGCGCGCCAAATAATAAAAACATACTATCCGAGTTGGCACTCGTCTCAGGATTCTCCAGTTACCACTATTTTTCGGGAATCTCTCTCCTCACGAGAATAAGAGTTTACAAAATCTCTTAAATCTTCGCTCTTTGGCTAAGCCAAATTGCCTATAAAAACTCAAACGCGCCTCCAGGCGATAGTTCAATACTGAGTACGCCATCAACCGCGATAGCACTGCCTAACTTTGATATTAGAGGTATATTATCTTAACCCCGAGATAATCCAAAGGCTTCAGTTCTTTTTTATAGAATTGAATAAAAAGCAGGGACCGTAAAAATCACTCAAAAAATCTTAAAACTCAGCAAATAATGATTATGTGATTATCGAAAATATCGCTCAAACTACGATTACAGCTCTTATAACAAAGATTTTACAAATTTTTGATGGAGACTATTAAAGTGCTCTTAGTGGAATCCATTTCAATTATTATTGAGCCTTGACTACTGAATTTTACACAATAGAAAAAGAGGCAAAATCAGGTAAGAGACTCATGGTAACGACCGAAACAATATAATTTTCGGTTCTGAATTCAAAAGGCATAGAATGCGTCGTCAATTTCATTTTTTTCTGGTCTTAATATGCCAGCAATGACTTCCACAAATGTAATGGGTAGCTTTAAAAGCCACTCAAAAACTATAACAATCATATCATATCTATTATTATAAATAGACGACTCTTAAAAGTTCTTATTAGAGCTCAAACACAGAACTCAAAATTATGTTGTCGAAGAAAAATGACTAAATATTATAGCAAAATATGCAATAAAATACATATTTCAAATGAAAACCAATAGTCAAAGGAATTAAAAATAATCAAAATTGATACCCCTCCGTAAACTTTATAAGTCTGCATCAAAATTTTTCTAAAACTTCTTTGGGAGGGGAATAATCCGAGATTGAGCGTTTCAATTAATCGAATAAAATAACGCTCAACAAATAATTGTTATTTTGTAATCGGTATTTTTTTCGTTCAACGAATAATCATTATTTTTTGAGTGAAAAAATAAAAATCATGAAATTTGGGATCACCGCGGATTTGCCCACAGTAAGCCAGTAGAAACCTTCTGGTGCAATTTTTATTCTTATCCGACTATTCTAAGTGGATGATTTTTTCATTAAAAAAAATAATGAATAATCATTATTTTCGGTCCCTGATAAAAAGTGTTAATTAATATTACAAAAAACCAACTTTGTGTTTGTTTTTAATTAACCCTCGGTCTGAATTCGTAATTATATATATGTCTATGTATATCTATAAATATACTTGTATATAGTTACATATATACTTACGTAGTTATTATTTTTGAGTCAAATAAATGATCCGTCAGTAACAAAGACAAAGATCAACGCTGAAGCCACTATAAATCGAAACGAATCGAACAATTTCGGTGAGCGTCTTTAATTAAAAACTGTCAGCTTAAGACTAAATGTACAGAGTTTATGTTCGGCTGTAAGTGAGTCATGAGAGATAGAAATGTCTAGTCAGTTTTGCAGAGTTTGTTCTTTTTTAGGTGCATACAAAAGAAGAATGCAAACGTTCAAAATCATGCGCGTTCATAATAATGCGCTTCAAGTTTCATGTTACGTTACGTACACATGCATGCGCAAGATTGTATGTTCAGCGGTTTTGCTAGATCAAATTTCTTCTATTGGGGGTGATGCATGCAATCTTGGTGATGCAGTTTGGTTTCTATCCTGTGTTTATTTGTTTGGTGGTTATTTTGTTTTTAAATTTTAGGTAGATACAATCAATACAAGATGTGAGGCTTATGATTGATACCATTTTACAAACAATGATATTAATTGTACAATGTCCTTATGTTCTATTGGTTTTATTTTTATTAGTGTACAACGGGGTAAGGTTTATCTCGGGGCCCAGCTGATTTTCATTCAGTACTATTTTTCCTATTTTCATTTTACATTGTTTTATTGTAATTATTTTGTTGCCATTAATCGTTTTTTTTTATTTATTTCTTGGCAATTCTGTTCTATAACAGTGTAAGGTAGTGTCTCGGGCTGAGGTGAGCTCAGTCGCGCCAGGTCCCTTTACAGGAAATTTGTACACTTGGCCACGTGTTCCGTCTGAATGCCCCCTTCCTCCGGGGTCCTGAGTCGGCCTCGTGGTTCTTTAAGCCACATATTCTCCTATCTCCGTTTTCTTATGGCTCTGGGTTTTCTGGTTTCTTTCGTCACTGTTCTAGGTCCTGTTCCATATCCCTGCCTCTGTTCCATCCTTTCCCTCGCCTTTATCTAGCCTATCGTAAGTTTCCTTTACTATTCTTGCTGTTCCCCGTACGTCCCCTTGTTCTTATGTTCGTCTGTGTGTGTAGTTCCTATCTTTTCCCTATGCGTGATGGGCCCCTGGCCGATGGGCGCCACCTGTAAGGTAGTAAGGGCTGAGGTGAGCTCAGTCGCGCCAGGTCCCTTTACAGGAAATTTGTAAACTTGCTGAGACCCGGGTCTCAGCAAGAAGAGTGACCTGCTGAGGTGGGGATCACCTTTTGGCAAATGGCTGAGATTTTCTTCCAGACGGCGTGGCCGCCTAGATACCATACCTATCTGCGTGTGAGGGGTGGTGTCAGCGATAGCGTGCAAGGGCTAAGAACGCGCGACCTGTGACCACCTCCGCTTCTCGAGTGACCTCGGAGCCGGGTATGGACCAACAGCTAGCGAGATCACCGACTTGCGGCTGCACTGCTTACTTAAATAAAGACACTTTGCAGATTTTTTGTCACTTCACTTTATTATATTTTCCCTTCTATGCCCTACCTAAGCACCGTCCCACTGTTTTCGCCCGGAGTACCACGCCCTGCCTCAGTTGGCCAACAAGTGGCTCGCTCACCTTACTCCACACGTCCTTCCTTTGCCCTTCGTGTCCTCGACCTTGGCGTGGCGTCCATTTATTGTCCGTCTGGACGGCGCGTCGCTTTTGTTGTTTTTGTCTCCCTTTTCCACTTGCCCTTTAGCGGCGCGTCACTTGTGTTGTCCTTTCCCGTGTGTATCTTGCCTTCGGCGGCGCGTCACTTATGTTGTTTGTTTTGTTTTTGTTTTACTTGTGCATGGCACCCGCGTTTCTTTGTTGTCACACTTCCGCACATTTTCGACCTCCCGACAAACTAATTAGCGTCCACGCGCCTAAATTCTCCCCAGCCTCCAGGGCCTGCGTTAGGTTCGGCAGCGCAGCCGCCGAGCTCGAGCCGACCACGCACTTCCCACCAGCGCAGTCGCCGAGCCTGAGCCGACCACGCACTTCGTTGCAGCGCAAATGCATCGCGGTTCCCCTTCCCCTCTCTGCTGCCCACGAGCCTTTCGCTCGGCTCGTGCTCTACGGCTGCAGCGCTCTCTTTGTTTCGTTGCTCTCTGGCTGCTGGCGTGCATTGCTGATAGTGTGCGTTGGCGCTCTTGCTGTTGGTGTGCGTCGGCGCTCTCGCTGCTGGTGTGCGTCGGCGCTCTTACTACTGGCGCTCTTTCAGCTGGCGCGCGTCAGTGCTCTTGTTGCTGGTGTGTGTGTGTGTTCGGTCGCTCTTTCTGTTGATGTGCGACGGCGCTCTTGCAGCTGGCGTGCGCCGGTGCTCTTGTGTATACGTGTGTTCTGTCGCTCTTTCTGTTGATGCGCGCCTGAGTGCGGTCGCTGCTTGCTGTCGGTGTGCGCCTGTGTGCGGTCGCTCTCTTGCTGTCAGTGTGCGCCTGTGTGCGATTTCTCTTTCTGTTGATGTGCGCTTGTGTGTGGTCGCTCTCTTGCTGTCGGTGTGCGCCTGTGTGGTGAGCGTCGCTGCTCTCGCTGCAGGTGTTCGTCTGTTGTTTTCTCGCTGCTGATGTGCTGCCTCTCTCTGTTTGGTGAGCGAGCCTATACCCTGTACTTATTGGCCCCACCCTCTGAGGTAGTTCCGCCTAACCCTTAACATAAACAACCTTTTAAATATGGAAATAAACGAATTCCTTCATTGGAACGAAAATATCTTAACACTAAATAAAGATTATACTTACAAGCTACTTAACCTAAAAGAAGAAATATTAACAAAGATATTAATAATGAAAATAAGATTAATACTAATAATAAATGTGGGACTCTAGTTGATCTCTTCGACCGGGTCCAGCAGGTCGGTCACCTCCTCCAAGGGCCACAGTAAGTTGGCTTCCCACTCCTCGAGGGGGTAGCTCGGCAAGGAGAGCTGCTGTGCGTTGGGCGGCCTCAGCGGATGTGGTCGGCGCGTCCGGGTCGACCCAGCGGAGGGCCCTCCCCGGCTGCGTGGAAGATACGCCCGCTTCGTCGGACACGACTTGTTGCGTTTGCAGGGGCTTTGGTGTCTTGGTGGTGGAGCTGACGAAGGGGACCGCCAGGGGCTGCAAGCCGGGGAAGAGGACCGTGCTGACGTCGTCATCGTCTAGCCCATCCATTGCCGCCGCCACATCCGCTTCCTCCAGCTGCACCGGGTGCTCCTCCTCGGGTAAGATCGCTGGGAGGCAGTCCAACCACTTCTACTCCCTGGCGACGCTCCCGCCATGGCTGTCTGCCTTGGCCTGCCATCTCCCGCGCTGTTGCCATGGTATTCCTTTTGGTTTGTTCAGCTATGTGGGCGGTGCGTCGCTCGCGGGTCCCTTCGCGCTGAATCCGGGCTATGTTCTGCAAAAGGAAACGGATTACCTTGTATGGCCGTCATATTTGGGGGCCAACTTCGCTGCAAATCCATCCGCTGCCTTGGAGAGTATGTGTTGCCGCAGGAGTACCATAGTGCCCAAATTTGGTCTCCATTCCCTTCGTCGCAGGTAATAGTGTCTGCTTTGCTCCGCAGATGCTCGTTGCCGAGAATGTGTCCGAGAATCCTTTCTCGGAACGCCTTCTCGAGATAGGCGGTGGTAGCATTGCGCAGCGCGACGAGTTCGACCAATTTGGAGAACAGGTCGAAGAACACCAACAACACCGTGTTCCCCTGCTTAGACCTCGGTAATGGTCCCACGAAGTCGGCGCAAAGGGTGTCGAACGGCTCCTTCACCTGTCTGGATAACATCTTCCCTGCTGGTTTTCGCTGTTCTACCTTGAATCTCTGGCAGATGGGGCATCTCTTGACGTACCGGGCGACGTCTCGGAACATCCCTGGCCAGTAATACCGCTGAGCGACTCTTGACGTGGTTTTCCGGATCCCCAGGTGACCGGCCGTCGGTGCGTCGTGGCACTCCTGCAGGATCCTTCCCCTTGACTCCTTGCCCACGCAGATGTTCCACGGAATGCCGTCCTCCTCGTCTGACTTCAGGCCCAGATGTCGATACAATTCCCCGTTCTGCACGGTGTAGTCGGGCTATTTTTCGAGCTCCTGTTCCACTTCCCTGCGCCGGCGTTGTACCCACGAGTCGTTGTGCGTCACTACCTTGGCTTGACATAGGGTATCCATCGTCTGCCTAGAGAGTGCGTCTGCCACCACGTTCTGGTTGCCCTTCCTATAGTGGACGTCGAACTGGTACTGCTGAAGTTCGAGGGCCCCTCGCGCGATTCGACCCGTTGGGTTCCCAATGGTGTTGTGCCATTTGAGAGCCAGGTGGTCTGTGATGACGTCGAAACGGTATCCTTCCAGGTAACAGCGAAGCTTCCGGATGGCCCACATGATGGCCAGGCACTCTTTTTCGGTTGCGGAATAGTTTTCTTCGGCCTTGATCAGGCGGCGGCCAACGTACGCGATGACTCGTTCGCCCTCCTCGGTTTCCTAGCCGCGCGGTTGCCGTCTGCATCGCTATGCTCGGTGCCCTTGTTCTTGTGTTCCCTTGGTTCGATGCTAGCCGCGCGGTTGCCGGCTGCATCGCGATGCTCGGTATCCTTGTCCTTGTTCTTGTTGTCCTTGTCCTGGACTGGCCAAGCCGTTTGGGTTCTCAGGTGGAGGGTGGCTCCTCCACAGACCAGGGTCGCCCCGATGGCCCCAAGAAAATCCAGTCCAAGCAACACGTCGTCCAGTACAACTGGTAGTATTAACATTTGCACCAGGGTGCAAGATGTTCCCAGTTGTACGTCCGCCCATGTTGCCCGTTCTCCGATGAAGCTCCTCGTCGCGCCCGTGTCGACGGTTGCCCACAGTGCGTAGCCCTCGATTATGACTCGCGCTGAGATGCGTCCGCCCTACGCTGGCTACTTCCGAGTGCTGACGGCCTGTGCCCCCGCTGCCTCGGGTTTCAGTGAGGGCGACTGTCCGTTTCCCGGAGCCTGGACTTGGCAACAGTCCACGGTACGCACCCCTTGCTTTCCGCAGGTCCAGCAGAACAAGAGTCGCTGCACCCGGCATTCGCGGGCCAGCTCTGCGTATCATTAGGCGGATGTCAACCATATAAGTTTTATATGGTTCCCCCGCCTTCTGATACCGCAGCCTGATCTCGTCCTCCAATCGCTGGAAGTAGCGAGGAGGTAAGAAGAATTCGCGGAATTCCTTGCGGAAGACGGTCCATGTCTCCCCTTGGAGTCCGCTGGTCCGGAACCAATCCTCGGCGGCGCCCGTCAGCAGTTCTGGAAGTGCCTGTGGGATGTCTCGGGTGTCGATCCTGTAAGTGGTTGCTCGCTCCTCCAGTCGCTCGACGAAACGTAGGGGGTCGGACCTGCCGTCAAAAGTTATGCCCCACCTACGCATGCGGTCCGCTGTGTCGCTCCTCTCGGCTGCCCCCGGATACCCCGGTTCCGGTCGTTCGACCATTCGCGGCACTGTCATCGCGAGGATGGGCACTGTGAGGCTGGGCTACGTGGGTTTTTGTTCTTCTGAGACTTTGTTTGCTGCTTTGAGGCGGTCCTCAGCCCCGGTCTCCCTTGCTGGTGAACTCCCACCGGTCCTCCTGATGGGCAACCTCCTGTCTGGACTCACGGAGTTGCCGAATTGCGCCTCCAGCGCCGCCAACCGGTCCAGTGTGGCTGAGGTGTGGTCTTTCCGGTGCACGAAAGTTGCCATCCGCGCGCGCAGCTCCTCCACGGTGCCCTCTCGGTCGAGGTTAAACTCGTCCGCCAGCGCCTCGAGTTCTCCCTTCCTCCGGAAGGATATCCAGCGAACTCCGACCATAGTTCTCTGAGGCTTCTTTCAGGATGCTAGTTGACTCTTCCTACGATGAGTCCTTTGTTTTCGCGTTGCAGCTAGTTGTTTTGATTTTTCAGGGATGTTTCCGTAGTTTTTAGGGATTCCTACCAAGGATCCCTACACGTTGCAGGCTTGTTCGATGATTTTTTTTTGGTTTATTTTCTAAGGAGTTCGCAGGTCGGTTGCTCCTACGAAGGATCTTTTTTTAAATTTTTATTTCACTTGGATTGCTGGTTCTTTATATTTTATTTTTTTTTTCTTAAAGGATTTTGTAGGTTGGGTTGTCCCCTACGAAGGATCCTTTTAATTTTATTTCACTGGCTTGCTGGTTGTACTTGTACTCGACTTGTTCTCTTCGAGCGCTGTTCACTGACTGCCGTCTGCTAGCTGACAGAGGGCCTTATATACTAATTTGGTCGGGCCTCGGGTGGCCCGATCGTGTCACGCGGTGAAGTTCGGGTCGCTTACCCCCCCGATGGCAACCCGGCAGGTCCCCTCTCGTCCGTCCTTCGGGTCCCTGTCCTTTGTCCCTGCTCCTCGGTTTATCTCTGCCCCCCTATTCTCTGTCCTGGTCTGGTCCTCTCCGTCTCCTTGACTTGCTTAGACCTATTCTTGCTAATCTTAAACTCCTTGCTCCTGCCATGCTTAAAACTATTCCATGCTAATCTAACCTATTCTCGTCCGTTTTCTGGTTTCTTTCGTCACTGTTCTAGGTCCTGTTCCATATCCCTGTCTCTGTTCCATCCTTTCCCTCGCCTTTATCTAGCCTATCGTAAGTTTCCTTTACTATTCTTGCTGTTCCCCGTACGTCCACTTGTTCGTATGTTCGTCTGTGTGAGTAGTTCTTATCTTTTCCCTATGCGTGATGGGCCCCTGGCCGATCTACTATATTACGATGAAAGTTCCCTGCTATGTGTCTGTGAATTTCTTGGCGCTTTTCTGCCGCTGGCCACGTGTTCCGTCTGAATGCCCCCCTCCCCCGGGGTCCTGAGTCGGCCTCGTGGTTCTTTAAGCCTATGCTATCTCCGTTTTCTTATGTCTCAGGGTCCCTGCTCGGGCGCCACCTCTAAGGTAGTTTCTCGGGCTGAGGTGAGCTCAGTCGCGCCAGGTCCCTTTACAGGAAATTTGTAAAGTGGCGGACTGGATTTCTTAGAGAATTTGAGTGTGCGTGCGTGAGTTCAAGTCCTAAGTGCGGCTGGTGCGACTTCTTAATTTAATTCCTTTTTTTTTTTGGTTTTTTTTTTTATTAATATCTTGTAAGGTAGTGTCTCGGGCTGAGGTGAGCTCAGTCGCGCCAGGTCCCTTTACAGGAAATTTGTAAATTTGCTGAGACCCGAGACGAAGAACGGAGAGCGGCCTGATGAGGTGGGGATCACCTTTTGGTAAATGGCTGAGATTTTCTTCCAGACGGCGTGGCCGCCTAGATACCCTACCTATCTGCGTGTGGGGGGTGGTGTCAGCGATAGCGTGCAAGGGCTAAGAACGCGCGACCTGTGACCACCTCCGCTTCTCGAGTGACCTCACCGACTTGCGGCACACACACACACTCACACGCCCCTTTCCCAGCAGTCGCGCCCATCGCTGTGCACTGCTTTCTCGAATAAAGACACTTTGCAGATTTATTGTCACTTCACTTTATTATATTTTCCCTACTATGCTCTACCTAAGCACCGTCCCACTGTTTTCGCCCGGAGTACCGGGCCCTGCCTCAGTTGGCCAACAAGTGGCTCGCTCACCTTACTCCACACGTCCTTCCTTTGCCCTTCGTGTCCTCGACCTTGGCGTGGCGTCCATTTATTGTCCGTCTGGACGGCGCGTCGCTTTTGTTGTTTTTGTCTCCCTTTTCCACTTGCCCTTTAGCGGCGCGTCACTTGTGTTGTCCTTTCCCGTGTGTATCTTGCCTTCGGCGGCGCGTCACTTATGTTATTTGTTTTGTTTTTGTTTTTCTTGTGCATGGCACCCTCGTTTCTTTGTTGTCACACTTCCGCACCTTTTCGACGTCCCGACACACTAATTAGATTCGGCAGCGCAGCCGCCGAGCTCGAGCCGACCACGCACTTCCCGGCAGCGCAGTCGCCGAGCCTGAGCCGACCACGCACTTCGTTGCAGCGCAAATGCATCGCGGTTCCCCTTCCCCTCTCTGATGCCTACGAGCCTTTCGCTCGGCTCGTGCTCTACGGCTGCAGCGCTCTCTTTGTTTCGTTGCTCTCTGGCTGCTTTCATGCATTGCTGCTAGTGTGCCGTGGCGCTCTTGCTGTTGGTGTGCGTCGGCGCTCTCGCTGCTGGTGCGCGTCGGCACTCTTAGTGCTGGTGTGCGTCGGCGCTCTCGCTGCTGGTGTGCGTCGGCGCTGTTATTGCTGGGGTGCGTCGGCGCTCTTACTGCTGGCGCTCTTCCAGCTGGCGCGCGTCGGCGCTCTTTCGGTTGATGTGTGACGGCGCTCTTGCACCTGGCGCCCGTCAGAGCTCTTGTTGCTGGTGTGTGTGTGTGTTCGGTCGCTCTTTCTGTTGATGTGCGACGGCGCTCTTGCAGCTGGCGTGCGCCGGTGCTCTTGTGTGTGCGTGTGTTCTGTCGCTTTCTGTTGATGCGCGTGTGTGCGGTCGCTGCTTGCTGTCGGTGTGCGCCTGTGTGCGGTCGCTCTCTTGCTGTCAGTGTGCGGTCGCTCTTTCTGTTGATGTGCGCTTGTGTGCGGTCGCTCTCTTGCTGTCGGTGTGCGCCTGTGTGGTGAGCGTCGCTGCTCTCGCTGCAGGTGTTCGTCTGTTGTTCTCTCGCTGTGGGACTCTAGTTGAGTCCTCACAACAGTGTCATTTATGTTGGTGTCCTATTGGAATTAGGGACTGACTTAAAGTTATCTTTGCTTGGTGTTAGCGTTTCGGAAAGACCTTTTTCTTGTAGAATATTAATCAAGGATCTTAAATCGGGGATGTGACATTTGATTATTCCTATGGGAATATGGTTAGGAAGTTTTTGAATTAGGTTCTCTATACTATCTTGGACGAGTCTAGTGAATAGGGCGGTTTCTGCAGAGTTGCTTTCTAGTTCTAACTTACTCATTAAACCTTGTCGTGTACTCTTGGCCTCTTCCAAAAACTGTCTGATGTTGCCTCTGTATTGGGTGTCCCGGAATTCCTCCAAAAGTTGATGGTTCGGTGCTTGTGGCTTGTAGTAGGGAATCAAACTTGTCCTTAAATCGATCCAGCTGGCGAAGTTGTTGGTTTCCAGTGTGCGGATGACGTGGCCACTGATGTTACGCTCGATGTGTCCCTAAATTATCAGCTTCTGTCTTTCGTCAGTGGTCTGGTACAAGGCCAGAAAGAAGTCGATACGAGTGATGAATGTATGCAGGGTGCTCGGATCTCCATTGAAAATTTCAACAGCGTGTATCTGCCTTTCAACCTGACTCATATTTGAGTCGAATACTATTACAGGGGCTGGCGTTGATACTGCCATTGTTGTTTGTTGGTTCGATTAAGGTTTAATTATTTGTTGTTGTATTTATTGTTAGTTTGTTTGTTAGATAATGTTCGTGTAATCAATGCTGGTTTAGGTATTTACTGTTGGTTGGTGGTTTGGATAATGTTTGTGTTGTCCGCTTAGTTGTAGTTTAGTTTATATTTTGTTGAGTTGCGCACTTATTATTGTTATTTTAATTCACTTATAGTGTTTATGTTGTTTACTAAGTCGTAGTTTTTAGGCCATGTGTTTTAAAAAAATGCATGGTCTATTGTGTTTTTTAAACAAAGACGTTGACGCACTGCAGTGAGTTCAAGTGGCCTTTGTCCCACCAGGCCGTGGCCTGTTGTTGGGTCGTCGTTCTTATTCCTCCTGGCCCCGCCGTTAGGCATTACAACAGGAGGGGCTTCTGAACTCCGGATCCGCTCCTCTCGCCTCAGCTGCAGCATAACGCTACAGGCCATACGCCTCCTCTACGGCGTATCTTTCCCTGTTGAATCGGGGGCACACGAACATAACATGCTCGGCGTCTTCTTCATAACCTGCACCGCAGGTCGCGCACATGGATTCCTCGCTATGACCAAAGCGGTGCAGGTAGGCTCTAAAGCATCCATGTCCACTTAGGAACTGGGTCAGATAGAAATTTGTCTGCCCATGCTTCCTTCCGATCCAAGGGTCTATCTGCGGGATAAGCCGTCGCGTCCAGCTGCCCTTCCGGGAGTTCGACCATGACTATCCTGAGTGCGCTTACTCGGTAGATCGACCGAATCTCTCTCGTGTACGTTTTTTTCGCTGTTGCTTTAGTCCATATGGTTGCTGCATACAGCGTGATGGACTGGACAACTGACGTAAGGAGTCGTCTTCTCAGCTGCTTCGGTCCCCTAGTGTTGGGCATGATTCTCGCCAGTGCAGCTTTCCGAACGACATGGGACATGTGGTCCTTAAAGCTGAGTCGATGATCCAGAACCACTCCAAATCAGCCTCCACCCTTTTCCGCGAGGTGATTAGCACCGCCTCGGTTTTTTGCTCCGCTAGCGAAAGACCCGCTTGCCAGAGCCATAGTTGCGCCATCCTTATAGCTGAGTTGACGATCTCCTGGACTTCGTTCAGTTGCTTAGCTACGGCTACAATAGCCACGTCGTCCGCAAAGCCCACAATCTTCACTCCCTCTGGCAGCGCTAGACTCAGAATCCCGCCGTACATCAGGTTCCATAGTGTTGGACCCAGTACTGATCCCTGTGGGACTCCGCTGGAAACACAGTGTGTCGTCTCTCCTGCGCTAGTCCTGTAGTGGAGTACTCTTCCCTCAAGGTAGCTTCGCATCATTCTTATCAGGTAGCGGTCGATTCCCTTGTCCGTAAGTGAATCCATAATTCCTGTCCCATCTTGCGGAATTGAATGCGTTCCGGATATCGAGAGTGACCACCAGATACTCTTTGGTCCCCCAGAGCCATCCCTTGCCCTCTATCGCTTTCTCTGCCAGGTCCGTAACCTCCTGGATAGCCTGCGTAATGGACCGCGCTTTCCGAAAGCCGAATTGGAGTGGTGACGGGCCTCCACATTCGTCGATCGCTCTGTTAAGACCGTCGCATAGGACTCTCTCCAGTGCTTTCCCAGATTGGCCTGTAGGCGGATTGGTCCTCTGGTGGTTTACCCCCCTTTGATATCAGGACAAGGTCCTGCCTTTTCCAGCGTTTGGGAATTCCCCTTCCCTGATGCATGCGTTGAACACGTCAGCGAAGTATCCGGGTTGCCGTTCCATGGCTATCCTGATAATGACGCTAGGGATTCCATCTGGGCCCGGGGCTTTTCCTGCCTTGATCCTCCGAGCGACACTTACCTCATCCGTGGTTACCTCATTGACTTGGCCCTCAGTGGTGGTGTGCTGGGTCCTTCCTGAGACTAGTCCATGGTCTGGGAACAGATGCCTTTCTCGCATTAGCGTCGGGGACGTTGGGGTCGGCGCTCTGAATGCGTGCAGCCTCTTCATGGTAAGCTTATACGCCAGTCCCCAAGGGTCCGCGTCTGCTTTGTCGCACAGGTCCAGGAAGCTTCTCCTCTTGCTGTCCTTTATTGTGCGTTTGACCAGTAGCCTCTTGGCTTTGAGTAGCTCCATGAGTGTTTCTGGGGGTCGCTGCGTCTCAGAGCCCTTTGGTAAGCACGTCTAGTTCGAAAGCAGTCCGACCGTGTCCTAGCGATATCGTTATTCCACCAATGGACTGGGCGACGCTTGGTTCCCGTTCCGGTCTTGCGCATTGAGGCGTCGGACGCTCTCACAATTTGCGTCATGAGCTGGTCCGTTCTGGTCGTGGCGTTGCCGCTGCCATTGA
This sequence comes from Zaprionus indianus, assembly GCA_018904595.1. Classification (NCBI taxonomy): domain Eukaryota; kingdom Metazoa; phylum Arthropoda; class Insecta; order Diptera; family Drosophilidae; genus Zaprionus; species Zaprionus indianus. The sequence continues at coordinate 221,580 of JAEIHA010000581.1, forward strand.
AGTCACCGAGTATACTATTAAAGACGTCTATGTCGAGTGTATCCACGTTGTATCGACATTTCTTTGGCATGACCATAGGTTGTGCTCGCGTTCGGACTTCGATGACTATCCCCATGTGGTCGCTGTGTGTATAGTCATCGCACAGGGTCCAAGTGGTATTTCGGGGCCAAGCTACTAGAGGCAAATGTCAAATGCCCCTCGAGAATGTGTGCCGGTCTCCGTGGTTTAAAAGGACAACGTCAAGTTGGAATTATACCTGAGGCGCCTAAAAAGATTGTAGGTGTTCCACAAAAGAAACAGATTTTTGTTTCTAGGCTTGCCCCTGAACTCACATCAAATGATGTTAAAGCTTATATTCAAGCTAAAACCCAAGCCGTCGATGTAAAAGTGGAAAAGTTTAAGTTTTCTTATGAGAGGGACATATCTTCCTTCAAAAAAGTGCCCCAAACGAACTCTTAGGCATTATATGTTCGGCTCAATTTTGGCCGGAACATGTAATGGTTAAAGAGTTTGAAGCAAGGAAAAAGAAAAATCGCCCACCGATTAAACTTCCTTTGCCTCCTCTAGCAGCAGCCCAAACAAAATCAAATAAAAAAAAAACTAACAAGCTTCTTAACTCTTTCATATCAAAATGTTAGAGGTCTCTGTACTAAACTTTCAACTTTATACTTAAACAGTCTTTCTTTTTCTTCCCAAATTGTTGTGTTTACTGAGACTTGGTTAAAGCCGGAGATCCTAAACTCCGAAGTCTTTCCAAATAAGTACACAACCTACAGGTTTGATCGACCTGACCGACGTGGTGGTGGAGTTCTAATTGCAGTTGATTCCACCATCAACTCGGAACTCTTAGAACCGGAGATTCAATTTGGCATTGAATTTCTCTGTGTAAAATTACACTTTCCCGGTTTTTTCATTATATAACCTGTTCCTATATTCCGCCGTCGTCGGAATTATCAGTCTATTTGCAACATTTGTCTGCAATACAGACCATATTTAATCTGTTATCAGACAGAGATCAATTTTTAGTCCTGGGTGACTTCAATATCCCCGATTGTAATTGGACAACAAGTGCTGATTCAAACTCTCTTCTGCCCTCACGGCAACACGACCTTTTTGACGGTCTGTTTGACATGTCATTGTCTCAGGTCAATCATGTCTTAAACAGTAGTAACAGATCGTTAGACTTATGCTTTGTCTCGGATCCATCTAGAGTGAGTCTAAACAAGACACAACCACTTTCTCTTCCTGAAGATCCTTACCATCCCACTCTTGAAGTTACTTTCGATTTTGGTGCATGTATGGATAATGATGAAAAACTGTGTAATCGTGTACGCTGCTTTAGGAAAGCAGATTATAACTTATTAAATAAGATGATTTGATTGGTCAGAATTGTATTCGTCTACTGATATTTTAGTAGCGACCAATATTTTTTATAACACAATTAACTACTTTTTAGATATTTGTGTTCCGTGTTTTTATCCAACTTCCTAGAGTAAGCCGCCATGGTTTACAAGAGAGTTGACACGGTTAAAAAATTTAAAGTCAAACTTATTTAAAAAATATAAAAGTAATAGCTCATCTTCAGCCTTTTCCCGCTACTTAAGCGCGCGGTCAGATTTTACTCTCTTGAACGCGAAATGTTATAAGAACTATTTAACTCGTTGTAAGGTTCAGTTTATTCAGAACCCCAAACAGTTTTATAGTTTCGTTAACACGAAGCGTAAGTCTACGGCATTTTCAACAAAATTAACGTTTGAAAATGCTAGTGCAGACACCGACCAACCCATGGCCGATATGTTTGCAAAGTTTTTTCAAACGACTTATTCTCCCTCTACACAGAAAACTCACTTTTATCCATACAACATTCCAAGTTCAAATGGTATTTTCTCTCCCTTTTAAACGAAAGCTCATTGGTAAAGGATCTCTCTTTAGTAAAGCCAGTCTTCTCACCAGGCCCGGACGGTGTTCCTGCTTGCATACTTAGATTCTGTGCTATCGCCCTAAGTAAGCCATTGCTCAAACTATTTTCGCTGTCTTTAGAACATTCAGTCTTTCCTTCCATTTGGAAGGAATCTTTTATTATTCCCTTGCTTAAAAAGGGCAGCAAGTCTGATGCAAGCAATTATAGAGGTATCTCTAAATTGTCGGCTATACCCAAACTTTTCGAGAATGTTATAACTCCTCACTTGCAACATTTCTGTAGATCCGTTATCTCACCTTTTCAACACGGATTCATTAAAAGTCGTTCTACTACGACAAACTTGCTTGAGCTGGCATCCTTCGTGGTAAAAGGATTTCAGGAAAATCTTCAAACTGATGTTGTTTATACTGATTTCAGTAAAGCTTTCGACTCAGTGAATCATTTCCTTCTGGCACATAAACTTGACCTTCTAGGTTTTTCACCAAAACTACTTAGTTGGATTGTAAGCTATCTGGATGACAGAGTCCTCAAAGAGTCCTTTAAAACCACCCTTTCAAACCCAATTCATGCCACATCTGGTGTTCCTCAAGGGAGTCATCTTGGTCCCCTACTTTTTAAGCTTTTCATTAATGACCTTCCCTTGGTCATATGTAACTCCCGTACTCTTATGTATGCGGATTATGTAAAGCTTTGCTACCAATTTAAAGACGACCACTGTCACGCAAACTTACAAACCGACCCAAATAGTTTCAATTCTTGGTGTTGCGCCAATTTTTTAAACCTGAACAGTTCTAAATGCAAGCTGATGACATTCTCTCGAGCCAGTCCGAAGTTTGCTTCTTATACTCTTTGTGGTTGTGCCTTGGAAAGAATCACCCTAGTTGATGATCTGGGGGTCCGTTTGGAACTAAAGTTTACAAGTCATATTACTAATATGGTCAATAAAGCCATGGGTGTCCTAGGCTTTATCAAAAGATGGTCTAAGGAATTCCCTTTTACGTTTCACTTGTTCGTCCCATTCTCGAATACGGTTCATGCGTATGGTGTCCCCAGTACACTATTCATAAGGAACGCATCGAATCTATACAGAAGAACTTCTTACTTTTTTCCTTACGCGGCCTTAACTGGGATGAAAATTTGAGACTGCCTTCCTATAATAGTAGACTTTTGTTACTAAATCTGCCTTCCCTAACTAACCGCAGAATCATGCTAGGGGTCTTATTTATTAACAACCTTATGCAAGGTGACATTGACAGTGAGGCCTTGTTAAGGCAGCTACACTTCTCTGTTCCTTGCAGAAGAACTCGCTATTTCCTTCCACTAACACTTCCTTAGATCGAACTATGCACTGCATGATCCTTTCAGGGCATTATGTTCGGACTACAATAAGCTCCAACACATCATAGCTAGCACTAACACTATCGCTGCTATGAAGTCCTTAATTCTTGCCTATCTAGTACGTAATTAGTAATTAGTAGTTGAATCTTCCTCGATTTTTTATTCTATGTTTTTCCACATCGCGTTAATTTTTACTCGCGTTTCTTTTCGCGTTTCTACCGCGTTTCCGTGTCGTCCGTTTTGCGACGGTGCCTCTCGGTCGGTCAGGCGGGAGGTGGACTTCGTTCGGGTTCCGCGCGCAACAAGCATCGGCTTGGTGTCGTTGGACCACTTGCTAATACAGTCATTGTATTCAACGTCCAATATTAAAAAAAGAAAAAACAAAAAGTGTAGTCCAATACTGCCTGACTTCTGCTGTTAGTGCTTGGGCACCCCCCGTCGGTTGCCCAGGAGTTAAAATCCCCGGCTATTAGGCATGGCGACTTGCCTCGTGCGTCTGCAACTAGCCTGTCCAGGGCGAGCTCGTAGCAGTCCATGGGCATTGAAAGTGCCAGGTAGACACTGTAAATGTACAGTCCGTACATCTTCGTGCGCAGGAACCCTTTATCTCGGAGAACATCTAGTAACTGCTCTGCGGGCTGACCGCAGCTCCATACCGCCTCCTTTTCTAGGTGATCCCCAGCCCACATTTTGGGGGACCTTTTGCGATATGGCTCGCTCAGTATGGCGACAGGTCTATTGTGTTTGTCGGAACGCAAATGTGCGTAACAGGCAGAAGGAGGCATCTCCGACCCCATAAACTATATATATTCTGAATCAGTATCAACAGCCGAGTCGATTGAGCCATGTCTGTCTGTCTGAACACCTGGATCTCAGAAACTATAAGAGCTAGAGCCATACAATTGGCAACATACAAATGTGGCTTAGCGGTTAAAGTGGTGGACGGGGGCAGCCCTTTAGGACTTAGTGTGTGCGTGCGTGAGTTCAAATCCTATGCGCGGCTGGTGCAACTTTTTATTTTAATTACTATTTTTTGGTTTTTATTTTTTATTCTTATAAACTAAAAGAAAAACTACAAAATTATTTAATAAAATATCAATAAAAATCGTTTTTCAAAAATTTGATTTCATATTTTTATCAGACCGTAGAAAGGCCTCCACCTGTTTTTCGCCTGTACCCACACTTGCTCATTGTGCCTCGACACCCCGCAAGGCGGCGTGGCTAGTCGTGGGCCGTCTCTTACGGCGTCGCCGCTTAGTCGGGCCCCCCACGGTGACTTGATCGTCTGCTCTCCTTTGTTGTGCCGGTTGTTCCGTTGATCCTTGATGCTGCACCTCGCCTCGTTCGCTCGGTGACCCCGTAGATCCTTGCTGATGCACCTCGCCTCGTTCGCTCGGTGGTCTCGTTGACCCTTGTTAACGCTCCTCGCCTCGTTCGCTCGGTGGCCCCGTTGACTCTTGTTGACGCACGTCGCCTCGTTCGCTCGGTGGTCCCGTAGATTCCTGCTGATGTGTTCCTCGTGTCCTGGTTAGTTGCTCTGGTCTCTCTTGTGGTGCCCCTTGCTGCTGGTCAATTTCGCCTCGTTCTTCGGTGTGCTCAGCCTTGCAGCCATACGCTCGCTGATGAAGCTGCGTGTGGCCCCCGTGTCGATCGTGGCATCCGTCCCCTCCAAATCCTCGATCCTGACGTGTGCGACGACACGGCCATTGCAACACCTGGGAGGTGCTATTCCTGGGAACTGCGGTGCGGCGTCTCCCAACTGTTCCCTCTCGCAGCATTTCCCGAAGTGGTCCGTCGACAGCAGTCGTGTCGCCTGCAATCCCATTAGAATAGCACGCGGTTATTCCGGCAATCTTCCCATGCTTTTGCTCACACGCAGCTCGCGCTTTTCTGCTTATGGTTCGCTGCCTTCGTTTTGTCGCCGCTGCGTATATGTCGCCGCTGCGTATATGTCGCCGCTGCGTAGCTGTTGCTTGCATGGCGCCGCTGCGTTCGGCCGATTGTGTCTTGCTGCGGTCGCTTTGCACTTCGTTGCATGCACGGCTCTGCTGCTTGGCAAGCTGGCGCCGTCGCTTCAAAAATTGTCGCGATCCCGTTGCCTGTGTGCAGCTGCAGTCTATGCTCGAGCTCTGGGTACCGAGGCACCGTTACTTGTGCGCGTGCTATTTTGCTCTAGCCTATGCACAAGCTTTAGGTTCCGAGGCACCGTTACTTGAACGCATAAACAATGCAAAACCGAATAAACAAGAATTATAAGCATTAGGTAAGGCCAGAGGGCAATCAGTGTTTGTTTGCATTTTTCCTTATGTCTAACAGTATTGGCGGCCGCGGAAGTTTTACAGTAGCCTACTGGAGTGTCTGCCGGATTCGAAGACCAATTATATTAACAGTGTTCAGGTTCGACTGCTGCCGCGGTGAATGTGTGACATGTTTTTTTCCTCTTTCTTTTCCTTTTAATAATTTAAAAGCTTTACAAATAATAATTTTTTGGTAGGCAACATACATATTTAATTAGAACACTTTTATAAACTTTGCTGAATGTGCACAAATCTGACAGTTGCGTACATACGCCGAACACGGCAATTGATGTGTGTTAGAGCGGGACGCCGAAACGTAAGTGTGCAAATGTGCAAATGTGCAAATGTGCTCTAACTTTCGTAACATATTGATTGTCTTAAATATCGCATAAAATATGAAGCTTAATTTCTGAAAACTATTTTTATTGGTATTTAATTAAATAACTGTACTTTTCCTTTTAGCTTATAAGAATAAAAAATAACCAAAAAAAAAAGTAATAATATAAAGTTGCTCCGGCCGCGCATGGGTCTTGAACCCACGCACACACTCATTAAATCTATAAGGACCGCTGACCGCCACTCTTACTACTAAGCCACCGCCTCATTTTTCGTTCGATCGGCTAATTCTGTTACCATTCTATGCAAATAACAAATTTTGTTAAATGCTGTGTGCCCGACGCTATACGGGCGGAGATGGTTAGGCAGAATTTTACAAATTTTCTTATAGTAATAATAATAATAACAATAAAGATGTTGAAGATGTTGTTGTTGTTGCCATGTTATGTTAAAGATGTTATCCGCGTCAGCTGGTTGTCGCCGGTTTGGCTACGCTGATGCTCCTTCGTAGGCGAAAGTTTCGAGGTGCCCCTCTTGCTGCTGTATTTACTGCTGCTGATGCCCGGGCCCTATGAGCACAGGCGGGGCCGGCGCTGGTCTTCGCACTGGTCTTTAGTTTCTTCGCACTGATATATAGTTTCCACAAACCTGTGGATTTGTATTCTGAAGAGTATAAAGGTCCAGGGCCGTCGTTCGGGCAGACATCAGGTTTTTTCTGCAACGGCTTGGGAGATGATGGTTTTTAAGTAATATTATCATTTATAATTTCTATATTAGCTGAGTGAGTTGCGGTATTTGGCTTTCGTTACTGCAGAGTTTCTTTTAGAAAGTCAAGTTCGGCAGTTAATTTTTGGGTCGTTGCCCATGGGGGCGGCGATTTATTTGTATATAATAGCCATTTAATGTGTGCTATTCTTTTGTCTATTTTATTTTTCTGACCTCCGCGTTTGCCCATTACCGCACTCTACTTACTCAGTATTTTCGTTCTAATAATTGATGAAAATGTAATGTTCAATATTCTTTATTTATTTTAGGAAGCAGCGTAGGTGCCGCTACGTTCAGTTCAATCTGATCTATACATTCTTCCTTAGGTTCTAAGTAAGCCTAAGTGTCATTACTGCGCTGCCCACAGTTGGACAGCACAGAGAGACGGTTATGTACATATATGTATTTATGCTCTCTTAAGCTGGAGCGCTAGGGTATATGCATACGCTTGAGTTCGATCAAGTCGTCGGCGAGTGTAACAGAATGCTGACACACGCGCCAACCGGCTCAATTTCGGCCACTTGGGTTTAAGACCGGGGTTCTGTTTATGTAAACACTTGAACAAACTGTTACAGTGTGTTCACATTAGGTACTCTTTGTACAGTAGATATTCATTATATGCATACGCTTGAGTTTGATCAAGTCGTTGACGAGTGCAACAGAATGCTGACATACGCGCCAAACGACTCATATTTCGGCCACTTGGGTTTAAGACCGGGGCTCTGTTTATGTAAACACTGCAACAAAGTGTTACAGTGTGTTCACATTAAGTACTCTTTGTACAGTAGATATTTAATATGTATGCATACTACACGCTCAGTGATGTATTCAACCATGCCGCAACGCCCGTGCTCGCTGGTACTTTCGCCTGTGTTTTCGCAAATTGCTCAGTAGTGTTTTCCACCATACTGCAACTTCGTATTTCACTCGCAGATTTACTTTTCTAGTGATCGCACGTCTAGCTCACAATACTGAGCTCAATTGACAGACCTGTGCCATAGTTACGTAGCTCGAAGTTCGCTGCTTGCTTTCCGTTGCATGCCTATAGCGCTGCCTGTCTGGCACCGTCGCCTTGAAATTTATCGCTATGCCGTTGAACGTGTGCCTTTGTAACATACTTGGTCTTCAGTATATGAACGGGAAGTTCACAAATCGAATGTGTACAGCGATCGTTCGGGGTGGGGTGGGTTTTTGCTGATCATCGACTCCAGTACATAAAATTTATTTAGGATTGCTCAGAAACTATACGAATGGAATTATATACTAACGCAACAAGGCCAAAAAGAGAAAACAATATAAGGAAGGCTTTTACAAGTACGCATCTAGTGTAGTGCGACGTCTGAGGTGTTGTTCGACGCTCGCAGTCTGTACCCTACCCAACCATGATACTCAGCGCGAGGCAGTAAGAGAGTATCCCAATAACAGAATTGTCTACCTTTTCACTAGACCATGTCTTCAGGAATTAATAATACATTCAAAGATTCATTATTAATGGCAACGTTTATTTCTTAAATCATAATACATATTTTCAGCCATATGGCATTCTTGACCCTAACTAACAATTGTCTAAAAACAAACTCTTTCAAAACTACTAGTCGAAGGCAAGGCAAGTTATAATCAATTCTTTCTTTTTTTTTTTTATTTTTAACTTGTACTTATTTTGTTGTTCACTGGTGTACCTGCAGAAGGCTCATAATAAATTTCGTTTTTTTTTTTTTTATTTATTAATATTCAATACAGTCTAACAGTGCAAAATTATCAAACGCAGAAATATTCATGTACTCTCCTAAGTTTGTGTAGGGTAGTGTAGTTGAGCCGATCATTGAACCAGCGCAACAGCTGATCAATATTGCGTGAGCTTTCGTTTGCAATATGTATGTATGTATGTAGGCATGTGAGAAATTGACTTTGTTTGTTCGCAAACATTGACTTTATTAATTGCAGAAATTAACGTTTGTTATGGTAAAATATGATAGGCAATGCATTTAAGAGATGTATACACCACTTTACTCGCCAGGCCCCGACGGAATTCCCGTGTGCATACTACGGCTCTGTGCTAATTCCCTGAGTAAGCCATTGCTAAAACTATTCTTGCTGTCCTTAGAAACTTCTTTTTTTCTTTCCATTTGGAAGGAATCATTCATTATTCCATTACTCAAAAAGGGCAGCAAGTCGGATGCAACTAACTATAGAGGCATCTCTAAGCTATCGGCCTCTTTAGTAAAGCCAGTCTTCTCACCAGGCCCTGACGGTGTTCCTGCTTGCATACTTCGATTCTGTGCTATCTCCCTAAGTAAGCCATTGCTCAAACTATTTTCGCTGTCTTTAGAAACTTTTTTTTCCTTCCATTTGGAAGGAATCTTTTATTATTCCCTTACTTAAAAAGGGTAGCAAGTCTGATGCAAGCAATTATAGAGGTATCTCTAAATTGTCGGCTATACCCAAACTTTTCGAGAATGTTATAACTCCTCACTTGCAACACTTTTGTAGATCCATCATCTCCCCTTGTCAACACGGATTCATCAAACGTCGTTCCACTACGACAAATTTACTTGAGCTGACATCCTTTGTAGTACAGGGATTTCAGCAAAATCTTCAAACTGATGTCATTTATACTGATTTCAGTAAAGCTTTTGACTACCCAAATGGTACTTTTTAAAGATTGTCTTTCAAACCCACTTCATGCCACCTCTTCATTCACTCTTTTCATCAATGACCTTCCGCTTGTCATACAATCTGCTCGCACTCTTATGTATGCAGATGATGTAAAGCTGTGTTTTCAACTTAAAGATGCCTTCTGTCACTCTTACATACAAGCTTACAATTTATTAATTCTGAATAGTTCTACATGCAAGCTGATGACATTCTACCGAACCAGCCCTGAGTTGGTATACTATACACTTTGTGGTTGTGCCTTAGAAAGAATTGCCTTAGATGACGATCTTGGTATCCGTCTGGACCGTAAACTTAAGTTTTCGGAACATATTTCTACAATGGTCAATAAGGCTATGGGAATACTTAGCTTTATTAAGCGATGGTCTAAGGAGTTTGAAGATCCTTATCTAGAAAGAATTGCCTTAGTTGACGATCTTGGTATCCGTCTGGACCGTAAACTTAAGTTTTCGTAACATATTTCTACAATGGTCAATAAGGCTATAGGAATACTTGGCTTTATTAAGCGATGGTCTAAGGAATTTCACGATCCTTATCTGACAAAGATCCTTTATACCTCACTTGTTCGTCCAATTCACAGTACTCGATTCACAGGGACCGTATTGAATCCGTGCAAAAGAACTTTTTAATTTTCGCCTTGCGAGGTCTCAACTGGGATGTAGATATAAGGCTTCCTCCTTATACAAATAGACTTAGATTACTTATTTTACCGTGCTTGGAATGAATAACCTTATCCAAGGGGACGTTGTGAGTGTTGATCTGGTTAGCCAATTAAACTTCGCCGTCCCATGTAGAATTACCCTTAATTACTTACCACTAACTCTTCCTAATTGTAGATCGACTATGCCCTGCATGAACCATTCACGGTATTATGTTCTGATTTTAATAAGTACTCCTTCATATTAACAAATATAGACTCTGTACCAGCCTTAAAATTGAAACTTTTGTCCTACCTAGGTAGAAGTTAAATTTTCCTCGAAACGCCTGCCTATTTTTTCTTAGCTTATATTTCTACATGCTCGCGTTTATGACACTGTCCCTCGGTCCGTTGGGCATGTCTTAACATATACTAACTTTTACTAATACTGTTAACTATTAACTCTTCTGATCTGATTGGGTTTTTCTGGGTTTTCCCCAATTCTTTGCAACAAATGTTGGATCGGTTATATCTTTGTCTATCCCAGATTAAATTAAATTACATTTTTCACTTATTGATTGTTCTTTTGTCAATTCACTCGACTGCATTTAGTTGACTTTAAATTAATTAAATAAATAAAATAACTTATTATATGTTATGTGTCACAAAGGCACAAGTTAGAAGTACTAGTTCCGAATACATTAAATTTCCCAGCTGAACTATTACTAGACTGAGGAATGAGATAGTAAGCAAACAGAAAGTAAAATAGGAAACACGATGGCACAATCAGTAGTAATTTTCCTAAAGACAGCCTCGTCTCTATTATTTGAGTACGACGGCAAGGCCGAAAACCTACAGTGTTTCAAAGACGCTCTGAACCTGTTTGATTCGATAAAAGGAGAACATGAGACTTTAGCAGTCAATGTCATTAAGACCAAACTAAAAGTTCATGCTACGAACCTCATTAGCATAGAAAGAACAATACAGGAAATAAAAGCTAAACTCTCGAGAACAGTTAAGGGAGAATCTGTTGAGGTACTCTCTGCAAAATTGCTAAATCTGCAGCAAAAGCATAAAACAGCCAACCTCTACATGCAAGAGTTTGAGCAATTAACAAAAGCTCTAGAAGGTGCTTATATTAGTGATGGATTGAATCCAGAACTAGCAAATAAATACGGCACGACCCAAGCCGTAAAGGCAATGACAAAAAATTGCTCGATTGATAGGTAAAAATTATCATGCAAGCAGGCATGTTTAACAGCATGAACGATGCCATATCTAAATTTATACAGTTGCACAGAAGCAACTGGATATTCCAACACTGTTCTCTTCTACCAAAATCAGATTCAGCGCGGTACATACCGCGGTCGTTATAATACAGGGGTCCGCCTTTATTAATAATAATAATAATAATAATAGCAGAGGAAACTCCCGTGGTGGCCAATATAACAGAAGAGGAAACTCTCAATATAGAGGCAACCCAAATAGAGGGAATAATCGGCGTACTCGAGTACGAGTTACCCAGAGTAACTCGGAAAACCAAGTAGCCCCTTGAGCAACCAACAGTATTGAAGGTATTCAATATAAATCTAAGCTTCAGTAGTCTCATTTAAATAAGAATTAATAATAACAATAAATTCTTGATACTATTAGTAGATACAGGAGCAAATATATCGTTGCTAAAATACAATTATAAATACAACATAAATAAAAGTAACAAAACAAATATCACTGGCATAGGACAGGGAACTATTCAATCAATTGGAGAAGCTTCAATTGATTTACTTTTTGTCAATTTTATAATGGAACACGACTTCCAAATAGTCCACAATGAATTCCCCCTTGTGATGTAATCATTAAACTCGACTTCATTAGAAAATTTAATTGACAGATAGATTATCAAAACGATGAATTTATAATAAACCCATCCTCGAATAAGTACCAAATTCACGTACCATTAGTACACAGTAATATTGACAACTCAATATTATTACCTGCTAGGTCAGAAGTTATGAAGCAAATCATAATTAAAACTGACCAATATACTGTATTAATACCTAACCAGGAAATACACACGGGGGTATTAATAGCGAATAGTGTCGTAGCAAGTAAAAAATAGTCCGAATATTAAACACAACAAATAAAATAGTTAAAATAGAAAAACACCAATAAAAGCCTGAATCGATAAAAGATTACGAACTAATTGAAGACAATATTAAATACCCCACCAGAAGTAGCGAAGTACTAAGTAAACTTAAATTCCCAGATCAATTCAAGGCACAGCTTACTAAACTATTCACCCAATACTGTGACGTATTTGGCCTAGAAACAGAAGCAATATCAAGTAATAATTTTTTCAGACAAAAATTAAGATTATCCGGAAATAGAGGTAATCAAATTAATTGAGGATGGTATTGTAGAACTATTAATATCAGAATATAATAGCCCACTTCTCTTGGTACCCAAGAAATCTCGTCCAAATTCAAAGGAAAAAAGATGGCGTTTAGTAGTTGATTTCCGACAAATTAATAAAAAGCTGTTGGCAGATAAATAAAGAAACTGCGCGAAGACTTTGATACATCGTTAAAGTGCCTCAATAAGAGTGCACCAATAAGTAACGACACAAAAATAAAGAATTTAAACACAATATTAGAGAAATATAACGAGGTCCGTGTCATAATACTTGACCACAATACGAAATTATCTTCATAAATTAGCTTTCTCTTCAAGTGAACAGACGTTGTTTTTTCTTATTCTTTTGCTGCAGAATCTGTTCACTCGAAGTTGCGCAAAAAAGAGCTAGGAAATTAATGTAGAATTAAAGGTAGGCAGCCTAGTACTTGTAAAAACGAAACCGGCCATAAACTGGAACCAATGTATCTAGGACCATTTGAAGTAATTAGAATAGAAGAAAATAATAATAATAATAATTAGAAATAAAAAGAACAAAGAACAGAAAGTACATAAGGATATGCTAAAGATATATAATCAATGAAACGTTCCCAACACAAACCAGTCGAACGCTACAGTCAGGTGCTGACTGTAGAAGGCCATGGATTAAGGAATTTTTTAGTGGTTTTCGTACGCTATCTAAACAGTTCTCTAAGCTGGACTCGGACTTTAATGGCCTTCAGCTGTTAAATGAGTCCCCGAAGCGCAAAAAATCAACGGGTAAAGAAGAGACCATGTCTGCTGCTGTTCCGCCACCAAACGTAGCTCAGCCTAGTACCCCGTTGACTCAGCCTTTAATACCGGTCACCACATCGGTGGTAACGAGATCGGCGGCTCAGAAAAATTTGGTTCCCGAATGTGTCTTCGCAGCCAGTGACGCCAAAAATGCCTACCAATTTAGCACCTGCTATAGCTTCAATACCTGTGTCTGCTTCACCCAGGGCAACAACCACTGCTTCTTTATCAGTGGTGCCCAAGCCTCTTGTAGGGATTCCCCCGAGGAAACAAATCTTTGTTTCCAGGCTTGCCCCTGATCTCACATCTGATGATGTTATGGCTTTTATTCAAGCCCCAAATACAAGCCGCTGAGATTAAGGTGGAAAAATTTAAGTTCTCTTATGAACGGGACGTATCATCCTTTAAACTTTGTGTCCCTAAAGAATGCTTTAACCACATATGCACGCCTGGTTTTTGGCCAGCTCATATCGTGGTTAAAGAATTCGAGGCAAAGAAGAAAAAGAATCGGCCCCCGATTAGACTTACTTTGTCAAACCAGACCACTGCGCCCAATAAGACGACAAAAAACTAAATTTGTATCTTTCTTTCTCCTATCAAAATGTAAGAGGCCTTCATAGCAAACTTTCAACTTTCTTTCTGAATAGTCTTTCATCTACTTCTCATTTTTTGGCGTTAACAGAGACTTGGTTAAAACCGGAGATAAGCTCCGAGGTTTTACCAAGTAATTACACTATTTACAGGCGTGATAGAACTGATCGACGTGATGGTTCTTGATGCAGTAGACTCCACCATTACATCAGATTTTATACAGCCGGAGGTTCAATATGATATTGAATTTATTTGTGTAAAACTACACCTTCCCGGCTTTTTCTTATATATAACCTGCTCATATATTCCGCCGTCATCGGAATCATCAGTCTATTCGCAGCATTTGTCTGCAATTAAAACTGTATTTAACCTGTTATCAGATAGGGATCAGTTCATAGTCTTTGGGGACTTTAATATTCCTGATTGCAATTGGACACCTAGTCCTGAGGAATATTCTCTATTGCCTTCCCAGCAGCACGATCTTTTCGATGGACTGTTTGTCATGTCATTGTCGCAGGTCAATCATGTTCTTAACTCCATGAAAAGATCGGTAGATCTATGTTTCGTTTCTGATCCATCTAAGGTATTTTTAAATAGGGCCCAACCATTCTCTGTACCTGAAGATCCTTACCATCCCACCTTCGAAGTCAATTTCGATTTTGGATATTATTCTTTGACTAATAGTAACACTAATAGTATGCGTGTGCGGTGTCTTTTATAGCACCATTAATTCATTTTTTGATATATGTGTTCCGAGATTCTATCCGACAGCCTCAAGTAAGACCCGTGGCTTACAAAAGAGCTGTCAGGCCTAAAGAATTTAAAGAACGCCTTATTTAAAAAGATAAACTTAGACACTCTTCTTTATTCTTTTCTCGCTATTTAACTGCTCGGTCAAACTTCACCGTGCTTAACGCCAAGTGTTATAAAAATTATTTAAACCGTTGTAGGGCTCAGTTTTTTCAAAAACCCAAACAGTTTTATAATTTTGTTAACATGAAGCATAAATCAGCGGCTTTTCCATGCAAATTGGAATTTGAAAATGCTATTGCAGACACGGATCAGGCCATGGCCGATATGTTTGCAAGTTTTTTTCAAACTACTTATTTACCTGCCAGCCAAAATACTCAGTCATATCCTTATAATATCTCAAGTTCGAGTGGTATCTTCACTTCGCTTTTTAATGAATGTTCAATTGCTAGGGATCTTCACTTGGTTACACCACTTTACTCGCCAGGCCCCGACGGAATTCCCGTGTGCATACTACGGCTCTGTGCTAATTCCCTGAGTAAGCCATTGCTAAAACTATTCTCGCTGTCCTTAGAAACTTCTTTTTTTCCTTCCATTTGGAAGGAATCATTCATTATTCCCTTACTCAAAAAGGGCAGCAAGTCGGATGCAACTAACTATAGAGGCATCTCTAAGCTATCGGCCTCTTTAGTAAAGCCAGTCTTCTCACCAGGCCCTGACGGTGTTCCTGCTTGCATACTTCGATTCTGTGCTATCTCCCTAAGTAAGCCATTGCTCAAACTATTTTCGCTGTCTTTAGAAACTTTTTTTTTCCTTCCATTTGGAAGGAATCTTTTATTATTCCCTTACTTAAAAAGGGTAGCAAGTCTGATGCAAGCAATTATAGAGGTATCTCTAAATTGTCGGCTATACCCAAACTTTTCGAGAATGTTATAACTCCTCACTTGCAACACTTTTGTAGATCCATCATCTCCCCTTGTCAACACGGATTCATCAAACGTCTTTCCACTACGACAAATTTACTTGAGCTGACATCCTTTGTAGTACAGGGATTTCAGCAAAATCTTCAAACTGATGTCATTTATACTGATTTCAGTAAAGCTTTTGACTACCCAAATGGTACTTTTTAAAGATTGTCTTTCAAACCCACTTCATGCCACCTCTTCATTCACTCTTTTCATCAATGACCTTCCGCTTGTCATACAATCTGCTCGCACTCTTATGTATGCAGATGATGTAAAGCTGTGTTTTCAACTTAAAGATGCCTTCTGTCACTCTTACATACAAGCTTACAATTTATTAATTCTGAATAGTTCTACATGCAAGCTGATGACATTCTACCGAACCAGCCCTGAGTTGGTATACTATACACTTTGTGGTTGTGCCTTAGAAAGAATTGCCTTAGATGACGATCTTGGTATCCGTCTGGACCGTAAACTTAAGTTTTCGGAACATATTTCTACAATGGTCAATAAGGCTATGGGAATACTTAGCTTTATTAAGCGATGGTCTAAGGAGTTTGAAGATCCTTATCTAGAAAGAATTGCCTTTGTTGACGATCTTGGTATCCGTCTGGACCGTAAACTTAAGTTTTCGGAACATATTTCTACAATGGTCAATAAGGCTATAGGAATACTTGGCTTTATTAAGCGATGGTCTAAGGAGTTTCACGATCCTTATCTGACAAAGACCCTTTATACCTCACTTGTTCGTCCAATTCACAGTACTCGATTCACAGGGACCGTATTGAATCCGTGCAAAAGAACTTTTTAATTTTCGCCTTGCGAGGTCTCAACTGGGATGTAGATATAAGGCTTCCTCCTTATACAAATAGACTTAGATTACTTATTTTACCGTGCTTGGAATGAATAACCTTATCCAAGGGGACGTTGTGAGTGTTGATCTGGTTAGCCAATTAAACTTCGCCGTCCCATGTAGAATTACCCTTAATTACTTACCACTAACTCTTCCTAATTGTAGATCGACTATGCCCTGCATGAACCATTCACGGTATTATGTTCTGATTTTAATAAGTACTCCTTCATATTAACAAATATAGACTCTGTACCAGCCTTAAAATTGAAACTTTTGTCCTACCTAGGTAGAAGTTAAATTTTCCTCGAAACGCCTGCCTATTTTTTCTTAGCTTATATTTCTACATGCTCGCGTTTATGACACTGTCCCTCGGTCCGTTGGGCATGTCTTAACATATACTAACTTTTTACTAATACTGTTAACTATTAACTCTTCTGATCTGATTGGGTTTTTCTGGGTTTTCCCCAATTCTTTGCAACAAATGTTGGATCGGTTATATCTTTGTCTATCCCAGATTAAATTAAATTACATTTTTCACTTATTGATTGTTCTTTTGTCAATTCACTCGACTGCATTTAGTTGACTTTAAATTAATTAAATAAATAAAATAACTTATTATATGTTATGTATCACAAAGGCACAAGTTAGAAGTAATAGTTCCGAATACATTAAATTTCCCAGCTGAACTATTACTAGACTGAGGAATGAGATAGTAAGCAAACAGAAAGTAAAATAGGAAACACGATGGCACAATCAGTAGTAATTTTCCTAAAGACAGCCTCGTCTCTATTATTTGAGTACGACGGCTAGGCCGAAAACCTACAGTGTTTCAAAGACGCTCTGAACCTGTTTCATTCGATAAAAGGAGAACATGAGACTTTAGCAGTCAATGTCATTAAGACCAAACTAAAAGTTCATGCTACGAACCTCATTAGCACAGAAAGAACAATACAGGAAATAAAAGATAAACTCTCGAGAACAGTTAAGGGAGAATCTGTTTAGGTACTCTCTGGAAAATTGCTAAATCTGCAGCAAAAGCATAAAACAGCCAACCTCTACATGCAAGAGTTTGAGCAATTAACAAAAGCTCTAGAAGGTGCTTATATTAGTGATGGATTGAATCCAGAACTAGCAAATAAATACGGCACGACCCAAGCCGTAAAGGCAATGACAAAAAATTGCTCGATTGATAGGTAAAAATTATCATGCAAGTAGGCATGTTTAACAGCATGAACGATGCCATATCTAAATTTATACAGTTGCACAGAAGCAACTGGATATTCCAACACTGTTCTCTTCTACCAAAAACAGACTCAGCGCGGTACATACCGCGGTCGTTAAAATACAGGGGTCCGCCTTTATTAATAATAATAATAATAATAGCAGAGGAAACTCCCGTGGTGGCCAATATAACAGAAGAGGAAACTCTCAATATAGAGGCAACCCAATTAGAGGGAATAATCGGCGTACTCGAGCACGAGTTACCCAGAGTAACTCGGAAAACCAAGTAGCCCCCTTGAGCAACCAACAGTATTGAAGGTATTCAATATAAATCTAAGCTTCAGTAGTCTCATTAAAATAAGAATTAATAATAACAATAAATTCTTGATACTATTAGTAGATACAGGAGCATAGGACAAGGAACTATTTAATCAATTGGACAAGCTTCAATTGATTTACTTTTTGTCAATTTTATAATGGAACACGACTTCCAAATAGTCCACAATGAATTCCCCCTTGTGATGTAATCATTAGACTCGACTTCATTAGAAAATTTAATTGACAGATAGATTATCAAAACGATGAATTTATAATAAACCCATCCCCGAATAAGTACCAAATTCACGTACCATTAGTACACAGTAATATTGACAACTCAATATTATTACCTGCTAGGTCAGAAGTTATGAGGAAAATCATAATTAAAACTGACCAATATACTGTATTAATACCTAACCAGGAAATACACACGGGGGGTATTAATAGCGAATAGTGTCGTAGCAAGTAAAAAATAGTCCGAATATTAAACACAACAAATAAAATAGTTAAAATAGAAAAACACCAAGAAAAGCTTGAATCGATAAGAGATTACGAACTAATTAAAGACAATATTAAATACCCCACCAGAAGTAGCGAAGTACTAAGTAAACTTAAATTCCCAGATCAATTCAAGGCACAGCTTACTAAACTATTCACCCAATACTGTGACGTATTTAGCCTAGAAACAGAAGCAATATCAAGTAATAATTTTTTCAGACAAAAATTAGGATTAGCCGGAAATAGAGGTAAACAAATTAATTAAGGATGGTATTGTAGAACTATTCATATCAGAATATAATAGCCCACTTCTCTTGGTACCCAAGAAATCTCTTCCGACAAATTAATAAAAAGCTGTTGGCAGATAAATAAAGAAACTGCGCGAAGACTTTGATAGATCGTTAAAGTGCCTCAATAAGAGTGCACCAATAAGTAACGATACAAAAATAAAGAATTTAAACACAATATTAGAGAAATATAACGAGGTCCGTGTCATAATACTTGACCACAATACGAAATTATCTTCATAAATCAGCTTTCTCTTCAAGTGAACAGACGTTGTTTTTTCTTATTCTTTTGCTGCAGAATCTGTTCACTCGAAGTTACGCAAAATAGAGCTAGGAAATTAATGTAGAATTAAAGGTAGGCAGCCTAGTACTTGTAAAAAACGAAACCGGCCATAAACTGGAACCAATGTATCTAGGACCATTTGAGTTATTAGAATAGAAGAAATAAAAAGAACAAAGAACAGAAAGTACATAAGGATATGCTAAAGATATATAATCAATGAAACGTTCCCAACACAAACCAGTCGAACGCTACAGTCAGGTGCTGACTGTAGAAGGCCATGGATTATTATAGTATAGCGTGTATCATTTATTTTCCGTTACTTATAATTAAAATTTTGCATTATTTGGATTATTATTAAGCATTTAAAAATATAAACTTTATATTCTTATTATTTTATTCGAACGACACGCACAAATTTAATTGGCGGATACAAGAAGAAGAACGCATAAACAATGCAAAAGCGAATAGACAAGAATTATAAGCATTAGGTAGGGCAAGAGAGCAATAAGTTTATGTATGCATTTTTGCTTTTCTCAAACAGTAGTGGTGACCGCGGAAGTTGTATAGTAGCTTAGAGGAGTGTGTGCCGGATTCGAAGACCAATGATGTTGACAGTGTTCGAGTTCAAATGCTGCCGCGATCAATGTGTGACATGTTTTCCTTTCTTTCTTTCTTTTCTATTAAATAATTTTAAAGCTTAACATACAATACGTTTTAAATTTTCTGGTACGCAACAACATTCTAACATTCGTTCTAACATTCGTAACTTATTGATTGTCTTAAACATTGCAAAATAAAAACGCGAGATTTAATTTTTGAAGACTATTTTTATTGATATTTAATTAAATAACTGTAGTCTTCATTTAAGCTTATAAAAATAAAAAAAATAACCGAAAAAAAGTAATTAAAAAAAGTTTCACCAGCCGGCTGCACATGGGATTCGAACTCAAACACGCAGGACCGCTGTCCGCCACTCTAACCACTAAGCCACCGCCTCACTTATTGATTGATCGGCAGAGTTGCATTCTGAGCTAATTATGTTACTATTCTCTGCAAATAAAAAGTTGTGTAGAATGCTGTGTGTCTGACGATTCGAACTTCGGTATGATGCGCAAATTAGGTCTTAATATGCGCATAAGTATACGTTCAAATTGAGTTTAATTCGGATCATATCTCACTTATTTTTAGTCCGATTTCTATGAAATTTTCAGAAAACACCCGTGGCAAGGTATTTGGCATGTGAGTTGTACAACTTTTGTTGTTGGGTGTATATTGTGTATATTAAACTGTTATTACTGATTTACAGACGGACAGACGGACAGACAGACAGACAACAATCGACTCGGCTGTTGATACTGATTCAGAATATATGTATATAGTTTATGGGGTCGGAGATGCCTCCTTCTGCCTGTTACGCACAAACTCGTTCCGACAAACACAGTTGTCCATGAATTTTTTAAAATCCATGGCCTAAAAATAATATATATGTATAAAAAAGGTGTCTTCTTCTAAGAAAATTAAAAATAGAAGCGTAAAGTAATGGTAAAAAAAAAAGAAGGAAGTTGTCATTACGCAAAATGTTTCGAGACAAACCTTTTTCTAATAATTAAGATAGATAAGAAATAGTATATATTAACAAAAAAAATATAATGACTACATATATTACGTCATTTCTTTAAAAGTACCAGCGGGCACGGGCGTCCCCTACGGCAAGTGGAGTCACAGTAAGCGGTGTCATGAGTTAACGCTAGCTGGCCATGTGCTATAACGTGTTGCGGCGAGTGTAACAGAATGGTGACTCACGCGCCAACCGACTCATATTTCGGCCAATTGGGTTTAAGACCCTGGCTCTGTTTATGTAAACACTGCAACAAAGTGTTACAGTGTGTTCACATTTTAAGTACTCTTTATACAGTAGATATTCAATATGTATGCATACTGCATGATCAGTGATGTATTCAACAATGCCGCAACGCCCGTGCTCGCTGGTACTTTCGCCTGTGTTTTCGCAAGTCGCTCAGTAGTGTATTCCACCATATCGCAACTTCGTATTTTACTCGCAGATTTACTTTTCTAGTGCTCGCACGTCTTGCTCACACTACTGCGCTCAATTGACAGACCTGTGCCATAGTTACGTAGCTCGAACTTCGCTGCTTGCTTTCCGTTGCATGCCTGGAGCGCTGCCTGTCTGGCACCGTTGCCTTGAAATGTATCGCTATGCCGTTGAACTTGCGCCTTGTGCTTTCTGTGTACACGCTCTGGATACCGAGGCAGTACAAAGTGTATCATATGTGCGCCAGACATGGGTGCCGAACGAATGGGGTGCGTCATGTATCACTGCGGAGTATATTAGAGTTAAGTTTAACTTTTATTTATTTATAATATAAAAAAAAAAATGACAGATCCAAGATCATTGATTTTTAACGTGGTGTATGTTATGTTAATCCCTAATATTGAACAGCTAGCTCGACTTAACCTTTAAAAAACTCGAAAATTTTGAAGCCCAAAAAATAATTTACCTATCACGTCTGAATTCTCTGGCCACATGTTAGTGGGTCCTGCCACCACGTGGTTTTCTTGGGGGCTCACGTGCGTGTGTCGCGTGTCACGCGTGCCTGGCCGGCGGCTTATCATGAGGAACGTTCGCGGCCTCCGGCGCTTTCGCTAGCACAGCCACAAGTCGCTCTGGGACGTATTCCACGCTCACGCACTCTGCTCGCCAGCTATCGTCCACTCACGACCCCTCCCACGGTTGATCGTTGGCCGTGCAGAACGCCCGTGACGCCCCTATGCTCCCACAAGTCGCTCAGTGGTGTATTCCACCACCGCAACCTGTTAAAGCACACGCTCACGCACCCGCTTACCAACTAGCATTTCACTCACGGCACGGACAGTGAGTGTGTATGCCAAGAGTCGCTCACTGGTCAGCGGAGCACCGGCATACCAGAAAGCACGGCTCTGTTAATACACACACACACGGCACACACGTACACGACACACTCACGGATACACTGGGGAAGAATTAATCCCTGGGTTTCAAAATAATTCACTGCGGGTTTGGTTTCATTTTTCATTAAAACTATACACGTGGTTGTATTTTCCTTTCTCTTCCTATGCTTTGCTCACACTAGTTTCTTAATTTATAATTGTCCCTGCCTTCCTGCCTACTTCGCACCATACACATAACTGCGCTCTTAATATCCTTGTACAGCTCACCTGTTATGTCCTGCGACAGGATCCATTTTTACTGAGAGGCGGGTCCTTGCTGGCACTTCGACTTGAACACAAACTTTTATTCTTTATTTTGCGGGAGCTTTTCTGCCCGACTTCTATTGGTGCTCGCGAAAGACTGTCCTGTGCCCTAGTTACGCAGCTCGCACTTTGCTTCGCTGCCTTTGCTTTGTCGCCGCTGCGTATATGTCGCCTACATGGCGCCGCTGCTTTCGACCGATCGTGCCTTGCTGTTGTCGTTCTCTTCGCACTTCGTTGCTTGCACGGCTCGGCCGCTTGCCTAGCGTCGCTGCCTAACTGGCGCCGTCGCTACAAAATCCCGTTGCCTGTTTGCAGCTGCAGTCTATGCTCGAGCTCTGGGTACCGAGGCACCGTTACTTGTGCGCGTGCTATTTTGCTCGAGCCTATGCACAGGCTTTGGGTACCGAGGCACCGTTACTTGTGCGCGTGCTATTTTGCATATAAACGTGCTCTTTTCCTTGTCTTTGCCCACGCCCCTGTCATCTGTTTTTGGTGCCTATGTTTTCTACGTATGTTTTCTGCCTATGCTTATGCTTGTGTTTCTGCCTATGCTTATGCCTGTGCTTCTGCCTATGCTTATGCTTTAATAAGAATACTGCGGGGTATATTCGACTTAAAGTAACTTATATTTATCCAAAAATTAAAAATATTATGCGAGCCGCTTCATGCGGCGTCACACAGCTTTACCATCAAAACCTGGTATAAGCTTAGTAGCTGTATTTATAAAATCGATATTAGTTTGTGCCATTGCGATATTATTGCCTGGTTTGTTCTCTGTTATGATTGAAGAAGTATCAGAATCCTTACAATTATCCAGATCTTACATCAAAACAGCTGGGATAGTAAGGTTGTTAAAATCCGACTCTATTTGGTCAGGGTCAGTTTGTTGTATTGATTCCGGTTCATCACCAGTTTTAATTGTTAGAGAAGAGTTAAATTAATATTAAATTACATCGTACTCTGATCAAAAATTTGTAAACTTGGGACCAACGATCTTGATTTAATTATTCTTTTTTATATTATATAATTCTTTATTTAATTCATTAAATTCCATTATTTTGTGGATATGAAGTTTTTCTGATCTCTGTCATATCTTTTTCTAATTGCCTTTGGTGTAGCCATACTTTAGTTAATATATATTTTTTGTGATTTATTTGTAATTCATTATATTTTCAATGTTGTTTGTACTCTTTTTATACCCTTCGACCATTGAAAATGGTCAAAAAAGGGTATACTAACTTTGTGCAAATGTATGTAACAGGCAGAAGGAGGCGTGGGAGACCCTACAAAGTGTATATATTCTTGCTCAGGATCACTAGCCAAGTCAATTTAGCCATGTCTGTCTGTCCGGATGTCTGGATGTCCAGATGAAAACACAGATCTCAGCTATTATAAAAGCTAGAGACACCAAATTTGGCATGAAGGTTTCTGTTTATCCGGGACAGGTGAAGTTTATTTTAAATGTTGGCTGCCACGCCCCCGCTCACGCAAATCAATAATTTTCTCTTTTAAGCTGATTTGCGAGCGACATATAAAAGATAGAACATTCTGAGTAAGACTATACTAAGCTAATTATTTTACCATATACCTATCAAATTGTTATACCAAGAAATATCAGGCATACGAGCAGCGATACTAGATATTTTAGAAAGAGAGGAACTAGACGATGAAATACGCAAAATAATAGAAAATTCATATGAAAAGACTTGCGTACAGAAAATCATAGTCGGACCGTTAAAATGGACGGTTAAAGCTCAAAATCCAAAAACATTAAGATTATAAAAATTATACGAACAACAGGGGACAACAGTATAAAAGAGGTAGTTATTCAGGATCTACTGGACCAGAGCGGAGCCAAGGGGGTCCGCAAGAGCAGGACGATAGAATAGATAGAAAACAGAAAACCACCAGTAGGGGATATGTTGAACTTGAAAATGTAGAAGACGTCCCCAATTTTTCAATAAATGCCTCGGACATTCCCCTAATTATACCACAAAATCAAAATGTAGAGGTGCACTAATCTATATTTTCATTGAATCGTCATTTGGCAGACCGTTAAAATTCTTAATAGAAAGCGGATCAAATGTTTCATTAATTAATCAATAATCGATAATCAGCTTTCTCTTCAAGTGAACAGACACGTTTTTCTTTTGCTCCCCGAAGTTTCTTTATTTCTTTAAACAACCGAAGTTCTATGTAACAAAAGCTTAATACTTCTTGTAGTGTTTTTTCTTATTCTTTTGCTGCAAAGTCTGTTCACTCGCGAGTGCTTTTTTATTAAATTAGTCAAACATTTGTTTTTGGTAATTTGGTAATTGGTTTGCAATTTGCTTGTTGTAGTGTTTTTTCTTATTCTTTTGCTGCAGAGTCTGTTCACTCGCGAGTGCTTTTCTATTAAATTAGTCAAACATTTGTGTTTGGTAATTTGGTAATTGGTTTGCAATTTGCTGGTCAAAAAAGGGTATACTAACTTTGTGCAAATGTATGTAACATGCAGAAGGAGGCGTGGGAGACCCTACAAAGTGTATATATTCTTGCACAGGATCACTAGCCAAGTCGATTTAGCCATGTCTGTCTGTCTGTCCGGATGTCTGGATGTCTGGATGTCCAGATAAACACACAGATCTCAGCTATTATAAAATCTAGAGACACCAAAGTTTGCATGAAGGTTTCTGTTTATCCGGGACAGGTAAAGTTTATTTCAAATGTTAGGTGCCATGCCCCCCGCCCACGCAAATTAATAATTTCATCTTTTAAGCTGATTTGCGAGTGACATATAAAAGATACAACATTCTGAGTAAGACATAAAATAAACAAAAACCTTGTTCGCTTTGATTGTGTATACAGACCAGCAAGCTGTGACGTCATTGCAATGCTCATGTAGGAAAGAAAAGAAAAGAGAATGCGAGCGCGTAGCGCTATCTGTTGTTCTTCTCTTCTTTTCTATGCACACGCATTTTTTGCATTCAAACGCACACACACATATACATACATTTATGCTTGATCAATGAAATGATACACGCATATACACGTATTCGTACACAGACGCATATAAAGGCTTACGTTACGATATTTCTATTAAGTAGAAGTATTGTACAATTATTGACTCTTTACGTTTCAAAAAGGTGGAAGGGTATCCCACTGTCGCGTGTCGCTCGACTGTTGCTCTTGTTTTTAATTTAATTTTGTCCTGATCATTTGCGTGGCTGATTTATATCTTTTTTAAACATTTGTTGTGTCATTTATACAGTTTATATAATCAATGTCAATATTATTTGTCTCTATTTTATTAATAACATTGGCTGTGTGACTTAACGTCTACTATTGCCATTTTGAACATATATATTTAGGCCATGGATTTTAAAAAAATTCATGGTCTACCGTGTTTGTCGGAACGAGTTTGTGCGTAACAGGCAGAAGGAGGCATCTCCGACCCCATAAACTATATAATTCTGCATCAGTATCAGCAGCCGAGTCGATTGAGCCATGTCTGTCTGTCCGTCTGTCAGTCTGTCCGTCTGTCCGTCTGCATGAACGCCTGGATCTCAGCAACTATACGAGCTAGAGCCATAAAATTTTGTGACAACATACGTGTATATCCAGGTGTTTCAAAGTTTTTTTTGAAATTTGGCCACGCCCCTTCCCGCCTCTGTAAATCAGAAATAACGATTTAATATACACAATATACACCCAACAACAAAAGTTGTACATCTCACTTGACAAATACCTTTCCACGGGTGTTTTCTGAAAATTTAATGTAAATCGGACTAAGAATAAGCGAGATATGAACCGAATTAAACTCAATTTGAACGTATACTTATGCGTATAATTGGGACCTCATTTACGCCATCATACCGCAGTTCAAATCCAGCGTCGGACACAGCATTTTACAAAACTTTATATTTGCATATGGTATGGTAACAGAATTAGCTCAGAATGTAACTTGCCGATCGAACAAGAAATCAGTGGCTTAGTGGTTAGAGTGGCGGATGGGCAGCACTTTAGGATTTTGTGTTTGCGTGGCATTGTGCAACTTTTTATTTTAATTACTTTTATTTGGTTATTTTTTTTATAAACTAAAAGATAAACTACAGTGCTTAATGCTAAATTATTTAATTAAATATTAATAAAAAGGGTTTCCTAAAATTTTGATTTAATATTTTTATCCAATATTTAAGATAATCAATGTATACGAAAGTTAGAGCGGGACGCCGATACACACATGTCTGCATTTGGACATTTGTTTTGGTATCCCGCTCTAACAAACATCAATTACCGTATTCAGCACACACACGCAACTGTAAGATTTGTGCAACAGTCGGCAAAGATTATAAAAGTGTTCTAATTACGTATGTTGCATACCAAAAAATTATTGTTTGTTAAGCTTTTAAATTATTTAATAGAAAAGAAAGAAAAAGCAACATTTCACATATTGATCGCGGCAGAAATCGAGCCCCGAACACTATCAACATCGTTGGCCTACGAATCCGGCACACACTCCACTAAGCTACTGTACAACTCCTGCGGCCGCCACAATTGTTTGGCAGTCGTCTGTAAGTAAGTATGTGCTTACAAATGCAGCACATATATACTACAGAGATGCCGGTGTCGCAAATGGCGAGTTTAGAAAGAAAAAGTTTTCAGTTGCTCTTTTTATGACTTTCTTTACTTTGCTTGGCCGGAATTCTATGGGATCTTGTGCTGCTAAGTCAGAAGTAGTTAAGAGTAGCAGAGTAAATGAGTTAGTGGCTGGAATTGGTTGGAATACTTTTTTGAGATGATCAGCGATAACTCTTGCTCTGTCCATGTCACTACGAGACCAGTTTCCGGTAGAGTTACGGAGGGGTAGGATAGTTTCTGCTGGGGCCTGTAGGTTACTGTGGGCTTTCCACAATGAGTTCTTTGTGCTGGTGGGCATGAGATTTTTGATGTAATGTAGTTGTGCATCCGCTTCTTTCTTAAGCGCTTTAGTAAGTCTGCGAGAAGCTGCTTTTAGTCTACTCTTTGCGCCAGGTGATCTGTGCTCCTGCCACTCCCTTCGAAGTCGTCGTTTTTCAAGCACAAGCAGTTCGGTATCTTGACTTGTCATATTTAACTTTTTACTGCATCCGTGGGTATCTCTTGGAGTTGACGTTTTCGCTGCTGAAACTAGTGTTGATTCAAGGTCACCAACAAACTGATCGATATCTTGCTCGGGAACAAACATATTTTCTGTACCTCTCCCAGCTCTCTTTACTTGTAAGCCTATACGGCACCGGACAGTGATCAGATGAAAGTTCTGGAAGTGCCCTAGCTGTGTCATCGATTGGGATATTCTTTTAGTGATGGCAAAGTCAATCACATCTGGAAGCTTCTTAGTATCTGCTGGCCAGTATGAAGTCGCACCCGGAGATCCCCAGTACACGTGCTTGGCATTCCAGCCGCACGCTGAAACAAACCTTTCACCGAACGAGTCGAAAAGTTTTGTGAATTTGTCCTCAGACATTGCGAAGCGAGGTGGGCAATAGACAGCAGCCAGAGTGAGAGCACCGTTTTAGCATTGGAGGCTTATAGAGGTAGATTGAAAGCAATCTTCTTGCCAATTACTAAGAAAGTAGTATTTAATTCGCTATCGAATAAGTATGCCAGTGCCTCCATGAGCCTTGCCATCCGGGTGATTCGTAAAGTAAAATTTGTATCCTGGTATTTGGAAATTGTACTTTTCAGTGAGGTGAGTCTCTGAGAGTAACATAACGTCAATGTTTCTGTCGGCTAAGAACTGAGGAAGTCTAGCTTGTGCCGTGAAACGCCATTAGCGTTCCAGGTTTCTATTTTTAAGGGAGTCAATATCCTGTTTTAGAAGAATCTGGCATTTGAATAAGGATGTTTTGGTTCCTCATAATATCTTGCATAGTTGCTTGTAAGAAGGCCATGAAGTCTTTCATGCTGTGCTGCATCGAAAGCACAATCGCTTCAACGCCAATTGGCTGTTGTTGAATGTTCTCGTGAGTGTTTGTTCGATGAATGGGGGTATCTGCTATTGGTGCTTGGACCCCGGATTTTAGAGCACTTGCAAAGGAAATATTTGGCGCCGTTCGGTGACCGACGAAGGTATGTTAGTTGTAGGCGGTACCATTGCTTTGTAAATTGTGGGTGTGGTACGATCACGAGCTGAAGCCAATCGTTTGTTAAACGACTCTTAAGTTCCTTGTTAATTCATCCTCAGCAGTTGGCCGTGTGTTTTTCACCTCAGTTGCTGCATAATTTAATTGAACTGTCGTCCTTATTCTTGGCAGTTGCACAATGGTTTTTTATGTGTTTTTTTTTTGGCAAAAATGATGACCTATCTTCGGCAAATTTGGTTTGTGTTACTCTTTACTTCCCCCAAGATGATTCACAAAGTTTCAAGTGATTTGGTAAAATTTTCATATAGCTGCCATATAAGCGATCTGGCAGATATGCCATAAAAATATTTACCTTACCAACCTGGCAAATGTTTCCTTATGTAATCCAAGAAGGACTTAACTTTTTATTTACCAATGAAATACAACATTCATTTAAATTATTCTGACCAATTTTTTTTAATATATGCTGTTTAACTACAGAGCGACTATTGTTGCTGCAAATGTCTAGCAGCTCTGCATGCCCAAACAAGTATTCATCTACAAAAACGTAATTTTTTCAAAAAGGAACAAAAAGGAGCATATGAAACTACTTGTATAATATTATACATGTCGAATTGTCTTTGTCACCCATTAGAGCGTAGCGCGTTTCAAACTGTTCACAGGCGGTTCCTCAAGCAGACTGCCCTGCTCGTTTTCTAACAGCCTATACGAAACCTTCGAACCACACTCGGCGGCAACGTCGCATCGCCGTGCAACTAAACAGGCAACACGGCGTTGTCACACCGCTGCAACGGTACTTGCAGAAAAACGACGGACACACCGTGCAAATAAACAGGCGTCACGGCGTTGTCGCACCGTTCTAACGGTACTTGCAGAAAAACGACGGACACCACGAGGTGTCCGAGCAAAGACGCAAAACATAATATGATGAAATAATTCGAGGTCATGCGTAATGTTCTACTACTACCACTACTATTATTATTACTCCGACACGGCCATCCTGACTCTAACACGACCTCGTGTTCCATTCAATTCGTATAAACTTATCAAGTTAATTTCACAAAATAGTATCAAGCCTTCTTAACCAATATCTTTACATAATTCTTACTATAATGTAATTTTTAACAAAATCAATTATTCTTCTTCATTCAACATTACAAATTCAATGCCCCACACGCCATGATCAAAACAAACATCAGTTTGTTTTGCACTTGTGCTTGCATTATTTATCTTGTCTCGTTACTCTGCCATTTTCTTTGGCCAGCAGTAATTCTTTCATCACCTCTATTGGTGTGCTTCACTTTCTTCAGTGGCTTCAACATTTTAATTTTCGCTCTCTTCACACACATTCAACTCCTCGGGCACTTGCCCCTCTGGCATTTTTCTCAAATCTTCATGTGGATATTTATAATTTCTTTTATTGGTTAAGGACTTTAAAGTGTACCTGTCACCCAGAACCTGTATTATTTCAAATCTGTACAGTACTACACATTCCATTATTGCCTATGCCTTTCAACATAACAACATTACTTTACCAGAAAATTTAGTACTTAGCTTTTCTTTCAAAATAATTTCAACGGTGTTACACCACGACGAAGCGATTGCGCCTGCCTTGTCTGGGTTGAATTTGACTAGTTGCACCGCTTTACTTTGCCCCGCATCAGACGCCGTTGTTTGTATGGCCCGCACAAGTTCAATTAAATTTTTATTTTGCATTTCCATAATAGTACGCCATGGTCCATCTATTGTTGAAGGTATAGGACCCGATCCCACTTCTGATGTCGAATTGTCTTTGTCACCCATTAGAGCGTAGCACGTTTCAAACTGTTCACAGGCGGTTCCTCAAGCAGACTGCCCTGCTCGTTTTCTAACAGCCTATACGAAACCTTCGAACCACACTCGGCGGCAACGTCGCATCGCCGTGCAACTAAACAGGCAACACGGCGTTGTCGCCCCGCTCCAACGGTACTTGCCGAAAACGACGGACACACCGTGCAGTTAAACAGACGACACGGCGTTGTCACACCGCTGCAACGGTACTTGCAGAAAAACGACGGACACACCGTGCAATTAAACAGGCGTCACGGCGTTGTCGCACCGTTCTAACGGTACTTGCAGAAAAACGACGGACACCATTATTTTATGGGGCTCCAAAAATTTGTTGAGTTTTTTGAAGTTAAGTCGAAATATAGACGTCTAGTGTAAGTTTTGACTTCGGATTCGGCCTAAGAAGGTCAAAATACATGTTAAAGCATATATAGCATGCCCAGATCAGGATTCTATATCTCTTGGGAGATATTTAAAGGTTTTTCAGTTTTTTGAGGTTATGTCGAAATCCAGACGTGATGGAGAATTTCTGATACCGGATTCGGAATCAGCGACCCAAAATACATATAACTGCATATGCCGCATACCCAGATCATGAAACTTTTTTTTTTTTGTGGGGCTGTGTTATCTAGCTATAGTGGTAATTGCACAAACACAACACTTCACTCAGTACTCAAAGGTAGTAGTGTGACTCAAAGAACACGACCAACACTAATTTCTGCACAGTGCTTTTTTCCTCTAAATTTGGATTTATGACATTATTTTACATTTTTAGCCGTTTTTTTTTTAATGATTTTCTTTTGTTTTACGAATCTTAAGCCGCCTATACCTTATACTGAGGGCGAAGACCCATTTGATATGATATGTGATGATGCACAGATAGCTGAGTGGAATAACCAGGGACTGCCAAGCGATCGAATGTCTGCAGAAAATGCTGCGATTTTGGTTCAATCTCAGCGCTATCCACTCATGATTGATCCTCAATTGTAAGTGCAAAAAATTTTCAACATTTTTTAAAATAATAATAGTTAAGATTATAGGCAGGGTATCAAATGGGTAAAATCCAAATATGGATCCGGTCTAGTTGTCTTACGTCTTTCACAAAAAGGATATTTGGATGGTGTAGAACGAGCAGTTAGCAACGGAAACGTTTTATTAATAGAGAACATTGAAGAAAGCGTAGATGCTGTGCTGAACCCGTTACTTGGACGACAGTTAATCAAAAAGGGAACTGTTTTGAAAATTGGTGACCGTGAAATTGATTTTAATCCCAACTTTCGATTAATTTTGCATACCAAACTGGCGAATCCACACTACAAGCCTGAAATGCAAGCTCAAACTACACTGATTAATTTTACAGTTACGCGAGACGGTTTAGAAGATCAGCTACTTGCTGAGGTAGTTAAAGTGGAAAGACCAGATTTGGAGTCCATGCGCACACGACTTACCCAACAGCAAAATCATTTTAAAATAACACTAAAATTTTTGGAGGACGATCTCTTGGCACGATTGTCATCTGCTGGTGATAATGTACTTGAAGATATAACTTTGGTTATGAATCTTGAAAAAACTAAAAAAACGGCTGACGAAATCGAAATAAAGGTTGCAGAGGCTAAGATTACAGGTGTTCAGATTGACTCTGCACGTGAAGCTTACCGTCCTGCAGCTGAACGTGCTTCAATTATATATTTTATATTGAATGATCTATTTAAAATCAATCCAATTTATCAATTTTCATTAAAAGCATTTACAGTAGTTTTTAATAATGCAATGATAAGTGCTCCTCCAGCAGAGAGGTTAAAAGAACGTGTTGTAAATCTTATGGAATCAATTACCTATTGCAGCTTTATTTATACTTCTCGAGGCTTATTTGAGCAAGATAAACTAATATTTCTTCTTCAAATGTGCTTACAAATATTAGTCAATTTGGGAGATATTGATACAAGTGAACTAGATTTTCTCCTTCGATTTCCATATATGCCTAACCAAACTTCTAACTTTTCTTGGCTTTCACATACTGGGTGGGGTGGAATACGCGCGTTAAATAATTTAACAGCATTCAAGGGAATTGAAAAAGATATAGAAACATCAAGTAAGCGGTGGATGAAATTTGCCGACTCGGAAAATCCCGAAAATGAAAAACTGCCTGGCGAATGGAAGACAAAATCGGCCATACAAAGACTTTGTATTTTGCGGTGCATACGTCCGGATCGTATGTCTTATGCAATGAAAGGATTCATATATGAGAAATTGGGCTCAAAATATATAGATGCAAGATCCGTAGAATTTTCGAGAACTTTCAAGGAGTCCAGCCCAGAAACACATATTTTTTTTGTTTTATCACCTGGAGTAGATCCCTTGAAAGATGTGGAAAAACTTGGAAAAGTTTTAGGTTACAGCTTTGATTACGAAAATTTTCATAGTGTTTCGTTAGGCCAAGGTCAGGAAATAATTGCTGAAAAAGCAATTGAAACGGCAGCACAACAAGGACACTGGGTGATTCTTCAAAACATTCACTTAGTGGCCAGATGGCTACCGAGCTTAGAAAAAAAAATAGAAGCATCGCTGATCAATGTTAATTCAAAATACAGACTTTTCCTTAGTGCCGAGCCAGCGGGTGATCCAACAGCGCACATTTTGCCTCAAGGAATACTAGAGTCTGCTATTAAAATAACAAACGAACCACCTACGGGAATGATGGCAAATGTCCATAAAGCTCTCGATAATTTCTCTGATGAAACACTTGAAATGTGTTCCAAAGAAACAGAATTTAAAGCCATTCTGTTTTCACTTTGCTATTTCCATGCAGTTGTCGCAGAACGTCGAAAATTTGGTCCTCAAGGCTGGAATCGCTCTTATCCTTTTAATGTCGGTGACCTCACAATTTCAGTATATGTTTTATTTAACTACTTGGAATCAAATACTCGGGTACCATGGGAGGACTTACGTTATCTATTTGGAGAAATCATGTA
Organism: Zaprionus indianus; assembly: GCA_018904595.1. Taxonomy (NCBI): domain Eukaryota; kingdom Metazoa; phylum Arthropoda; class Insecta; order Diptera; family Drosophilidae; genus Zaprionus; species Zaprionus indianus. The sequence goes on from JAEIHA010000581.1 coordinate 254,651, forward strand.
TGGTGGGCATATTACAGATGATTGGGATCGTCGACTATGCCGCACATATTTGGAGGAATTTATGCAACCCGAACTGATTGATGGCGACCTTGAGTTTGCCCCAGGCTTTCCTGCTCCAGGTATTTTAAAATATGCAGGATATCATCTTTATCTGGACGAAAATTTACCTCCAGAAAGCCCATCTCTGTATGGATTACATTCAAATGCTGAAATTGGTTTTTTAACTATGGTCTCTGAAAGACTTTTCCGGATTGTCTTTGAGTTGCAACCACGAATGTCAAGTGGCGGAGGTGGTGAATCTGTATCCCAGGAAGACATTATAAAGGGTGTGATTGAAGATATAATTGACAAAGTACCATCACCTTTTAATATTTTAGAACTGATGGGACGTGTTGAAGATCGTAATCCATATATTATTGTGGCATTTCAAGAATGTGAGCGTATGAATATTCTTATGTCTGAACTAAGACGTTCCCTTAATGAATTGGATTTGGGACTTAAAGGGGAACTGACTATATCCTCTATAATGGAAGATCTTATGTTATGTCTCTATATGGATCAAGTTCCAGAGCAATGGACAAAACTTGCTTATCCTAGTCTTTTAGGATTACAGTCATGGTTCGGTGATCTTTTACTCCGTTTACGTGAATTAGAAGGTTGGGTATCGGACTTTAAATTGCCATCCTCAATATGGCTTGCGGGTTTTTTCAATCCACAATCTTTACTTACTGCTATAATGCAGCAAACAGCACGTAAAAATGAATGGCCGTTAGACAGAATGTGTCTAAACTGTGATGTTACTAAAAAATCTAAAGAGGAAATTACGTAAGTCATATTCATACACACAACAACATTTATATTTTTGCAAATAATTGATTTATTTTTTAGTGCTGCTCCCCGCGAAGGAGCTTTTGTAAATGGCCTATTTATGGAAGGTGCTCGCTGGGACAAGAAACAAGGTTCCATAGCAGATGCTTTTAATAAAGAATTGTTTCCGTCAATGCCAGTAATTTATATAAAAGCTGTCACACAAGATAAGCAAGATGTAAAAAATATTTACGAATGTCCGGTATATAAAATACGGTAAGTAAAAAACCTTCGGAAGACCTTGTTTCAATATTTTGCTTTTGTTTTCATTGGATTGTTTTTAATAGTGTCTGGTGTAGTTGATTTGGCTGCAATATCTTGATAAATAACATTAATTGCCCGATAAATAGCAACGCAAAATAGTCTTTCAGGTGGAATCTAGCGCCCACTATCAGGCGGGGCGTTTCCCGTTTTCAAGCATTTTAGACCCCAGACCAGCGATAACGTTAGAGCGAGTAGCGATGGAATTTATCATCGTTTAAGCTTGCATAGCTACAAGTTGGTTAAAATACAAACATTTCCATCTACATCTAACTTACCCATGCCCTTCCATCTGTTGCAAACTAATCTCTCAGTTGCATGAATTCTTACATATATGCATCTTATTGTTTTGGTTTTAATTACACATATGTGCCTCAGTCAAAGATTGCTCGCAGGTTAATGGAGTGAGGATCCCGGTGACTTTTGTTTCCATACCCGTTGTGGGTCCTATTGCACACATATAGTCAAAGGCAGAGGATTAATGGATGGAAAAAAGAGCGTTAGCAGAGTTTCGTATTATGCGTTAAATAACCTTTTATTTCATAATTTTACTTATTTTACTGTTTTAAAAGTTTGGGGGATATTATAGATGAGATTTTACAAAAAAAAAAAATAAATAAATAATAATGTTTTGACAGTTTATGGTAAGATTATACAATAATTGAATTGTTTTTTACTATTGGTTTTATGATAAGCCATCGTTAAACTCAATTATTTCATCGATTAATATTCAGTAGCATGTTATTTCTTTTAAAAATAAAAGTGTGTTTACTACGCTGAGTCGTACCACCGAATGACATATTAAATGTAAATAATTTATTATCTTATTCTCAAGAAGCTTTCTCTTCAAGTGAACAGACGCGTTTTTCTTTTGCTCCCCTAAGTTTCTTTATTTCTTTGAACAACCGGTGTTCTATGTAACAAAAGCTTATTAATATTTCTTGTAGTGTTTTTTCTTATTCTTTTGCTGCAGAATCTGTTCACTCCCGAGTGCTTTTCTATTAAATTAGTCAAACATTTATGTTTGGTAATTTGGTAATTGGTTTGCAATTTGCTTCTTTGTTTAGATTGTAGTAATATGTAGTACGTGTAGTTATAATTAGTATGTAAGATTCTATGTAATTGTAATTATTGTTTAGTTTGTCGATCATGGCTCAACGCCATCTATTGTAAGTTAAATAGTTCTAGTTCACTAAGCTGGTGTAAACAAGAGGAGTAGAGAGTTAGGAGAAGCGACGCACTTCACTTTTAAGCAGAACGCAGTATTGTACGGACGCGCATTGTGAAATTAAAAATATTGTATTAACGCCTAAAATAAAAACTTTAATTGACTCAACTATAAAGGCTATCTGACTACTAAAACATCAACTCTTTACTGTTGCATTGCTTGGTAGCTTGATCTATTTTTAGATTCTGTCGTGAGCGCACTTACTCTCTTCTGTTCGCTCTCTCTCTCCTACTTTCGTCTGCGCTGTGCATTTGTTGTTGCAGTTACTGTAACGACAGTTAACGCTCTCGCCTACTTAGCATTTGCTTTTTATACCGTTCGACCATTGAAAATGGTCAAAAAAGGGTCGTTTGATAAGTCCGTGACTTTTTGAATAAAATATATTTTTTTCGTCAAAGAAGCGTTTTATTTCTCAACATAATCTCCTTTTAGCTCTATACATTTAGTCCAGCGTTTTTCCAATTTTTTTATTCCTTCCAAATAATAGGTTTTCTCAAGGCCCTCAAAATAGTCGTTTGTTTCTGTGATGACCTCTTCATTTGACCCGAATCTCTTACCGCCGAGCCATTTCTTCATGTTTGGAAACAAAAAATAGTCACAGGGGGCTAAATCTGGAGAATATGCTGGATGGGGTAGCAGTTCGTAGCCCAATTTATGAAATTTTGCCATGCTGACTACACACGTGTGCACCCGTGCATTGTCCTGATGGAACAGCACTTTTTTTTCGCCAAATGCGGTCGTTTCTGCTTCAAATCAATATCGAATCTGTCCAAAAGCTCTGAATAATATTCGCCGGTGATCGTTTTACCCTTTTCAAGGTAATCGATGTGAATGATACCTTGTGCATCCCAAAAAACTGTGGCCATGACCTTGTTGGCCGACAGACCCACCTTGGCCTTCTTTGGTGCACGTTCACCCGGAGAAACCCACTGTCTTGATTGTTCTTTGGTCTCTGGTGTGGTGTGGTGGATCCATGTTTCGTCTACGGTAACGAAACGGCGCAAAAATTCGTTTGGATTGCGGTTGAACATCGCCAAACACTCCTTTGAAATGGTCACACGGTTGCGCTTATGGTCGTGTGTGAGCAATCGCGGCACCCATCGCGCGGAAAGCTTTTTCATGTCCAAATATTCATGTAAAATGTGATGTACCCGTTCAGTTGAGATGCCTACAGCCTCAGCTACCTCACGCACTTTCATTCTCCGATCATCCAATATCATTCCATGGATTTTGTCGACGATTTCTGGCATGACGACCTCTTTTGGGCGACCTGAACGTTCGGCATCACTTGTACTGGTACGACCACAACGGAACTCAGTAAACCATTTCTTAACCATTGAAATTGACGGTGCAGAGTCCCCATAATATTTATCAAGTCTTTCCTTGGTTTCGGTGATGGATTTTTTACGCAAAAAATAATGCTTAATTAGCACACGAAATTCACTTTTTTCCATTTTCGTTAAAATTCACGAGATCGTCTGCTTTCAATGCCTATAAAACGCAAACAAAAAAACGCAGCTTTCTCAAAATTTTACAGTCAGCTGTTAATCGATAACTGCTGACAGGAGCAGTGTTGTATTTAGAGCAGGTGCGCGACAAAAAGTCACGGACTTATCAAACGACCCTCGTACTAACTTTGTGCAAATGTATGTAACAGGCAGAAGGAGGCGTGGGAGTCCCTACAAAGTATATATATTCTTGCTCAGGATCACTAGCCAAGTCGATTTAGCCATGTCTGTCTGTCTGTCCGGATGTCTGGATGTCTGGATGTCCAGATGAACACACAGATCTCAGCTATTATATATAAAAGCTAGAGACACCAAATTTGGCATGAAGGTTTCTGTTTATCCGGGACAGGTGAAGTTTATTTTAAATGTTGGCTGCCACGCCCCCGCTCACGCAAATCAATAATTTTCTCTTTTAAGCTGATTTGCGAGCGACATATAAAAGATAGAACATTCTGAGTAAGACTATACTAAGCTAATTATTTTACCATATACCTATCAAATTGTTATACCAAGAAATATCAGGCATACGAGCAGCGATACTAGATATTTTAGAAAGAGAGGAACTAGACGATGAAATACGCAAAATAATAGAAAATTCATATGAAAAGACTTGCGTACAGAAAATCATAGTCGGACTGAAAAACCCGTTAAAATGGACGGTTAAAGCTCAAAATCCAAAAACATTAAGATTATAAAAATTATACGAACAACAGGGGACAACAGTATAAAAGAGGTAGTTATTCAGGATCTACTGGACCAGAGCGGAGCCAAGGGGGGTCCGCAAGAGCAGGACGATAGAATAGATAGAAAACAGAAAACCACCAGTAGGGGATATGTTGAACTTGAAAATGTAGAAGACGTCCCCAATTTTTCAATAAATGCCTCGGACATTCCCCTAATTATACCACAAAATCAAAATGTAGAGGTGCACTAATCTATATTTTCATTGAATCGTCATTTGGCAGACCGTTAAAATTCTTAATAGAAAGCGGATCAAATGTTTCATTAATTAATCAATAATCGATAATCAGCTTTCTCTTCAAGTGAACAGACACGTTTTTCTTTTGCTCCCCGAAGTTTCTTTATTTCTTTGAACAACCGAAGTTCTATGTAACAAAAGCTTAATACTTCTTGTAGTGTTTTTTCTTATTCTTTTGCTGCAAAGTCTGTTCACTCGCGAGTGCTTTTTTATTAAATTAGTCAAACATTTGTTTTTGGTAATTTGGTAATTGGTTTGCAATTTGCTTGTTGTAGTGTTTTTTTCTTATTCTTTTGCTGCAGAGTCTGTTCACTCGCGAGTGCTTTTCTATTAAATTAGTCAAACATTTGTGTTTGGTAATTTGGTAATTGGTTTGCAATTTGCTGGTCAAAAAAGGGTATACTAACTTTGTGCAAATGTATGTAACATGCAGAAGGAGGCGTGGGAGACCCTACAAAGTGTATATATTCTTGCTCAGGATCACTAGCCAAGTCGATTTAGCCATGTCTGTCTGTCTGTCCGGATGTCTGGATGTCTGGATGTCCAGATGAACACACAGATCTCAGCTATTATAAAAGCTAGAGACACCAAATTTGGCATGAAGGTTTCTGTTTATCCGGGACAGGTGAAGTTTATTTTAAATGTTGGCTGCCACGCCCCCGCTCACGCAAATCAATAATTTTCTCTTTTAAGCTGATTTGCGAGCGACATATAAAAGATAGAACATTCTGAGTAAGACTATACTAAGCTAATTATTTTACCATATACCTATCAAATTGTTATACCAAGAAATATCAGGCATACGAGCAGCGATACTAGATATTTTAGAAAGAGAGGAACTAGACGATGAAATACGCAAAATAATAGAAAATTCATATGAAAAGACTTGCGTACAGAAAATCATAGTCGGACTGAAAAACCCGTTAAAATGGACGGTTAAAGCTCAAAATCCAAAAACATTTTTTTATTATTTTTTTTTTATTATTGGACGTTGAATACAATGACTGTATTAGCAAGTGGTCCAACGACACCAAGCCGATGCTTGTTGCGCGCGGAACCCAAACGAAGTCCACCTCCCGCCTGACCGACCGAGAGGCACCGTCGCATAACGGACGACACGGAAACGCGGTAGTAATGCGAATAGAAACGCGAGTAAAAACTAACGCGATGTGGAAAAGAAATAAAATAAAATAAAAAAGACGAGGCGATAGAACGCGGCATGCAAGTAGGGGAAAAAAAGGAAAAACATAGAATAGAAAATCGAGGAAGATTCAAATACTAATTACTAATTACGTACTAGATAGGCCAGAATTAAGGACTTCATAGCAGCGATAGTGTTAGTGCTAGCTATGATGTGTTGGAGCTTATTGTAGTCCGAACATAATGCCCTGAAAGGATCATGCAGTGCATAGTTCGATCTACAATAAGGAAGTGTTAGTGGAAGGAAATAGCGAATTCTTCTGCAAGGAACAGAGAAGTGTAGCTGCCTTAACAAGGCCTCACTGTCAATGTCACCTTGCATAAGGTTGTTAATAAATAAGACCCCTAGCATGGTTCTGCGGTTAGTTAGGGAAGGCAGATTTAGTAACAGAAGTCTACTATTATAGGAAGGCAGTCTCAAATTTTCATCCCAGTTAAGGCCGCGTAAAGCAAAAAGTAAGAAATTTTTCTGTACAGATTCGATGCGTTCCTTATGAATAGTGTACTGGGGACACCATACGCATGAACCGTATTCGAGAATGGGACGAACAAGTGCAACGTAAAGGGTCTTTGTAATATAAGGATCGTCGAATTCCTTAGACCATCTTTTGATAAAGCCTAGGACACCCATGGCTTTATTGACCATATTAGTTATATGATTGGAAAACTTTAGTTTTCGGTCCAGACGGACCCCCAGATCATCAACTAGGGTGATTCTTTCCAAGGCACAACCACAAAGAGTATAAGAAGCAAACTTCGGACTGGCTCGAGAGAATGTCATCAGCTTGCATTTAGAGCTGTTCAGGTTTAAAAAATTGGCACAACACCAAGAATTAAAACTATTTAGGTCGGTTTGTAGGTTTGAGTGACAGTGGTCGTCTTTAAATTGGTAGCAAAGCTTTACATCATCCGCATACATAAGAGTACGGGAGTTACATATGACCAAGGGAAGGTCATTAATGAAAAGCGTAAAAAGTAGGGGACCAAGATGACTCCCTTGAGGAACACCAGATGTGGCATGAATTGGGTTTGAAAGGGTGGTTTTAAAGAGGACTCTTTGAGTTCTGTCAGCCAGATAGCTTACAATCCAACTAAGTAGTTTTGGTGAAAAACCTAGAAGGTCAAGTTTATGTGCCAGAAGGGAATGATTCACTGAGTCAATAGCTTTACTGAAATCAGTATAAATGACATCAGTTTGAAAGATTATAAAAATTATACGAACAACAGGGGACAACAGTATAAAAGAGGTAGTTATTCAGGATCTACTGGACCAGAGCGGAGCCAAGGGGGGTCCGCAAGAGCAGGACGATAGAATAGATAGAAAACAGAAAACCACCAGTAGGGGATATGTTGAACTTGAAAATGTAGAAGACGTCCCCAATTTTTCAATAAATGCCTCGGACATTCCCCTAATTATACCACAAAATCAAAATGTAGAGGTGCACTAATCTATATTTTCATTGAATCGTCATTTGGCAGACCGTTAAAATTCTTAATAGAAAGCGGATCAAATGTTTCATTAATTAATCAATAATCGATAATCAGCTTTCTCTTCAAGTGAACAGACACGTTTTTCTTTTGCTCCCCGAAGTTTCTTTATTTCTTTGAACAACCGAAGTTCTATGTAACAAAAGCTTAATACTTCTTGTAGTGTTTTTTCTTATTCTTTTGCTGCAAAGTCTGTTCACTCGCGAGTGCTTTTTTATTAAATTAGTCAAACATTTGTTTTTGGTAATTTGGTAATTGGTTTGCAATTTGCTTGTTGTAGTGTTTTTTCTTATTCTTTTGCTGCAGAGTCTGTTCACTCGCGAGTGCTTTTCTATTAAATTAGTCAAACATTTGTGTTTGGTAATTTGGTAATTGGTTTGCAATTTGCTGGTCAAAAAGGGTATACTAACTTTGTGCAAATGTATGTAACATGCAGAAGGAGGCGTGGGAGACCCTACAAAGTGTATATATTCTTGCACAGGATCACTAGCCAAGTCGATTTAGCCATGTCTGTCTGTCTGTCCGGATGTCTGGATGTCTGGATGTCCAGATAAACACACAGATCTCAGCTATTATAAAAGCTAGATACACCAAATTTGGCATGAAGGTTTCTGTTTATCCGGGACAGGTGAAGTTTATTTTAAATGTTGGGTGCCACGCCCCCCGCTCACGCAAATCAATAATTTTCTCTTTTAAGCTGATTTGCAAGCGACATATAAAAGATACAATAATCTGAGTAAGACTATACTAAGCTAATTATTTTACCAACATAAAGTCAAAATTCCAATCCGATCGGACAACAAACACAGAAGTTATTAAACAAAAACCTTGTTTGCTTTGATTTTGTATACAGACCAGCAAGCTGTGACGTCATTACAGAGCTCATGTAGAAATGAAAAGGAAAGAGAATGCGAGCGCGTGGCGCTATCTGTTGTTCTTCTCTTCTTTTCTATGCACACGCATTGTTTGCATTCAAACGCACACACACACATACATACATTTGTGCTTGACCAATAAAATGATACACGCATATACACGTATTCATACACAGACGCATATTAAGGCTTACGTTACGATATTTCTATTAAATACAATTATGACCTCTTTACGTTTCAAAAAGGTCGAAGGGTATCCCACTGTCGCGTGTCGCTCGACTGTTGCTTTTGTTTCGTACATAGTTTACTCTTAGTTTTTTCTAACGTTTTATTTGGCTACTCTTTTACAGTGGTGTCTTATTATTAATGGACGGACATCTTATTTGTGCTGTTAAAACCTGCAAAGGTGAGATTACGTGTGCTCAGCCAAGTAGGAGTGTCGTGAGGTTCAGAATGAAATGAGAGCCTTCATGCGGCAGACACGGAAAGGCTTTAAGGAATTTTTTAGTGGTTTTCGTACGCTATCTAAACAGTTCTCTAAGCTGGACTCGGACTTTAATGGCCTTCAGCTGTTATATGAGTCCCCGAAGCGCAAAAAATCAACGCGTAAAGAAGAGACCATGTCTGCTGCTTTTCCGCCACCAAACGTAGCTCAGCCTAGTACTCCGTTGACACAGCCGTTGATACCGGTCACCACATCGGTGGTAACGAGATCGGCGGCTCAGAAAAATTTGGTTCCCGAATGTGTCAACAGTGAGTCTTCGCAACCAGTGACGCCAAAAATGCCTACCAATTTAGCACCTGCTATTGCCTTAATACCTGTGTCTGCTTCACCCTGGGCAACAACCACTGCTTCTTTATCAGTGGTGCCCAAGCCTCTTGTAGGGATTCCCCCGAGGAAATAAATTTTTGTTTCCAGGCTTTGCCCCTGATCTCACATCTGATGATGTTATGGCTTTTATTCAAGCCCCAAATACAAGCCGCTGAGATTAAGGTGGAAAAATTTAAGTTCTCTTATGAACGGGACGTATCATCCTTTAAACTTTGTGTCCCTAAAGAATGCTTTAACCACATATGCACGCCTGGTTTTTGGCCAGCTCATATCGTGGTTAAAGAATTCGAGGCAAAGAAGAAAAAGAATCGGCCCCCGATTAGACTTACTTTGTCAAACCAGACCACTGCGCCCAATAAGACGACAAAAAACTAAATTTGTATCTTTCTTTCTCCTATCAAAATGTAAGAGGCCTTCGTATTTCTTTGAAATACTTACGGTGCATTCTTAAGCCAAACTGGCATCGACAGGACCTCATTCTGTCCGTCATGGGTGACGAATGCCGTATATTCGACAGAGTTCGGATGCATAGGAACTTGGTAATATCCACTCGCCATGTCCAAGCAAGTAAAGAACTTTGCACCGCGCAATCTAGCTATCTGGTCGGAGATTTGAGGCAATGGAAACTTGTCAGCCACTGTATTTGAATTCAATTCAATATAGTCCACAAATTGGGGGAAGGTATACAAGGTAAAGCTACTGACTGCGTTCAACTTGGTGGGCGCCAGTGTGATCCTTGTCCCTGCTTTCTTCAAGTTGACGCACTACCTCCACGTGGTTTTCCCTGGATTGTAACTTAGCAACCGCTGAGTTATAAACCAAAGTGCACGGCGGGATCCTAGTCCTTAAATTAGGTTTTGGCGTAGGACTTGATATCCACCCAAGGAAAACAGCACATCAGCGAAGAATGCAAGAGGAGCCTCGGATAGATACCCGAAAAACGTTGACGACCACGGAAAATTCATAAAGGACAATGATCTGAGTGTATGCACTTGGAATGTACGCACATTGTACAGGCCTGGTGCCACTCAACAACTAGTGGATACTCTAAGCAATCTGAGGGCTGACATTACAGCTATCTAGGAAATGCGATGGAACGGAAAGGGATGCATGAAGAAAAGGAATTGTGACATATACTACAGCTTTCATACAGATAGGCGCGAGTTTGGTTGTGGATTCGTCGTAGGAGCCAGGCTACGGCACCGAGTCTCACAGTTTACACCTGTAAATGAGAGACTTGCGACGATCCGAGTAGCTGCCAGATTCTTTAACATCAGCCTTATCTGTGCACACGCACCAACGGAGGAGAAGGACGACGCCGTCACATGACATTAAGATCCTCCTCGGAGATTTTAATGCCAAAATCGGACGGGAAAGCATCTTTGGAGCAACCGTTGGACAGCACAGTCTACATGAGTCTACCTCGGCAAACGGGCTTAGACTTATAGGTTTTGCTACTGCGCACAATATGACAGTTAGCAGTACAAGATACCGTCATCTCAACATCCACAAAGCAACCTGGCTGTCACCTGATCGTCTGACTTGCAACCAGATTGATCATGTTGTGATCGATGCAAGGCATGCGTCTAGCATACTTGATGTGAGATCGTGCCGGGGTCCTAACATCGACTACCTTGTCGCAGCCAAGGTTCGCGCACGGTTGTGTGTCGCGAAAATCTCACGTCAAGATATGCCAAGAAAGCTTGACATCGAAAAGCTGCAATCACAACAGCACAGGGATGCCTTCTCCGCTCGACTCTCAGGCCGACTTGGCCAGCACCCTCCAACGCCTATAAATACGTCAGATATGTGGACGTGCATATCTACCGCCATTAATACTTCTGCTGTGGAAATCCTTGGATTCCAACGTCCCCCAAAACGGAATTCATGGTATGATCAGGAGTGTCGGGAAGCGACTGCTGTAAAGAACGCTGCATACAGGCGGACGCTGCAAGCAGGAGCCACACGAGCAGTGGTGGATATTTATAGGACGCGGAGAAGAAATGAGAAGCGCCTTTTCAGGATGAAGAAGCAGGAGATGGAAAGGCTTGAGTGTGAGAAGTTGGAAAATAGCAGGAGCAGGAATGATGCCCGCGTCTTTTATCGGAGGGTCAAACGCATGACTCAAGGGTATAAGTCTGGATCGCTTGCCTGCAGGAGGGATGATGGAAATCTTGTCACAGATGCAGAGACAGTACTGAGGTTATGGAGGGATCACTTTGAAAGCCTTTTGGCTGGAGACAACCAAGAGCCTGCTGAAGAAGATGCACTAACCCCAATCAGAGAGGATGGTGTTGAAGTTCCCATCCCTAGCCATACGGAGGTCGAAGTCGCCATAAAACGACTTAAAAACAATAAAGCCGCGGGAGCGGACGGACTACCGGCTGAACTGTTTAAGGCTGGAGGCGATGAGTTGGTAAGGAGCATGCACCAGCTCATTTGCAACGTATGGTTAGGTGAAAGCATGCCCAATGATTGGAATCTGAGTATGATCTACCCCATTCTGAAGAAGGGTGATGCAACACAACGCACCAATTATCGTGGCATCAGTCTTCTTCCCGTCGCATACAAAGTTCTCACGAGCGTAATGTGTGAGCGACTTAAGCCATATGCTGAAGCATTGATCGGACCGTATCAATGCGGCTTTCGCCCTGGTCGGTCCACAGTCGACCAGATCTTCACACTACGCCAGATCCTGGAGAAAGCGTATGAGAACCAAATCGACACCTACCACCTGTTTGTCGATTTTAAAGCTGCTTTTGATAGTCCACGGCGAGGACGCCTGTACGCCACCATGTCTGAGCTTGGTATTCCTGCAAAGCTAGTACGGCTTTGTAGTATAACATTGAGCAACACCATCAGCTCTGTCAAGGTAGGAAATGACCTGTCCGAAACCTTCAGTACCAGGCGGGGTCTCAGACAAGGCGACTCGCTATCTTGTGTGCTCTTCAACCTGCTAATGGAGAGTGTCATAAGGAAAGCTGGAGTGCATCGAGGGGGCACAATACTGGGACAGAAATGTGTCCAGCTCCTTGGTTACGCTGATGATATTGACATCATTGGTCGTACCAAGCGTGATGTGACGGCGGCTTTTGGAGCTATAGAAAGAGAATCGGCTAGAGTTGGTCTTGCAGTGAATATGGGCAAAACAAAGTTTATGGTGTGCAGTAACCGAGAGACGCGGCGTCTTGACTCTCATCTTACTGCTGGAGACTATGACTTTGAGTCGGTCAAGGACTTTGTCTACCTAGAAACTGCAGTGACCAGCAACAACGATGTCAGCCTGGAGATCAAGCGGAGGATCACACTGGCCAACAGAAGTTACTTTGGGCTCAGTAGGCAAATGAACAGCAGAGCTCTCTCTCGAAAGACGAAGCTAACCCTTTACAAGGCCCTCATCATCCCAGTGCTTCTATATGGTGCGGAAGCCTGGACGGTGACGCAGTCAGATGCAGCTGCTCTTGGTGTTTTCGAGAGAAAAATTCTTCGCAAGATCTTCGGACCTGTTTGCGTTGGCGGAACCTACCGTATCAGGTGGAACGACGAGCTGTATGAGCTATATGGCGATGTGGACATAGTCAAGCGAATTAATATGCAGCGACTTCGCTGGCTTGGCCACATAGCCCGTATGGAAGGAACAACTCCAGCTCAATCCGTTTTCGATGCGGTAGTTGGCGGACAACGTAGGAGAGGAAGACCACGCGCACGTTGGAGTGACCAGATGGACGCAATTCTGGCGACGCTTGGGATCACCAACTGGCGGAGTCGCGCACAGGACAGAGGAGCGTGGAGGCAAATCGTGCATCAGGCTGTACCCCGTTAGGGGTGTTTACGCCATATATATATATATATAGTCCACACAAAGCCTGGCTGATCCATTCTTCTTCTTCACCAATAGAACAGGGCTCGCAAACGGAGAGTTACTCGGTCTGATAACATTACATTTTAATAACCTTGAACTTAGTTTCTAACTACCTCGCTCTCGCTGGGGCTCAATCGATTTGGTCTTCTCTGTACCGTTTTAGTCTGAACAATCAATCGAATTACCATTTCACCAGAGTTGACACGCGTCTGAGGCGTTCCCTTTATGAAAGAACCTAAGTAGGATTTTAACAATGTTATTATTTCGTTTTTGTCTTCACCATTTACATTGCGTTCTAATAGCTCAAACGAGTTGTTTATAAATTTAGAGCAATTATTTACAGTTTTTGCTGAGCTCTTAATTATTTCTACTCCTTTACAAGACACTACTGCAGCTTATCCCTGAGCTAGCACTTCTCGTCCTAGTTTGACATACAGTTATCTGGTACTACATGAAATATTAACATACATTTAATGTGTTTCCATTAATAAGAATGTTATTATCAATTTGCATTGTACTACAAACATTGGCTTTTCCAATACCTTTCAGCCTGTTTCGGCAGTCAATCATTTTGTGCCCCATCTTACCACAAAGATGGCATTTCAGTGACGCAACCTTAGCTCGCTTTGCTCCAGGCTCCTCATTTCCAAGATGATGTGTGCGCTTGTCAAAAGCGAAGACCTGCAACTCAGGTAGCGTCTATTTTTGATCTCTGCTGTGTAAGCAATTTTTTGCAATCGGCGATCCAAGTTGGCCATATGTCCCAAAACCACAGACACAGCAATCCTCTCGGTATCCAAGCTCTTCCACTTTCTAACGAGTGAAGTCACCATGCGACTAGCATATACCGCAAGGCATTCACTGTTGTTGGGGCGACTATTTAAAAGCTGCAAAAACATGGCGGCTAACGTTTCGGTATTAGCGTAGCGTTGTTGAAATAACCTGCATAGCACACTTCAGGATGCGCGGATGAGCTGTTAAAGCACTACCTTCCAGTGTTTTTTCATAAAAAGTAATGTCGACTGTACCACACCATTGAGTAGCGTCAGCGTCTGTAATGTCGGAGTTAAATTTTGGCAACGTGACGACGCCATTTTGTAACGGTACTTGTACCGACGCTTGCAGTGTTTTTGCCAACTCCAGGAAGCTTTGACTTTTGTGTTCCATCAAGATGCGCAGATACTATCCCCCTTTTGATGTCAGAGCTTTAGGGTTTATCTTGATTATGCAGCGAGTCCCTGATATTTCTCTTTATATTTCTCGTTAGTTCTCTGCCGTTACGTGTGCACGTGTTTTTGCTTAGTCAACTTTCGATTGTCCCGCACCGCAACTTTACCAGGCCACACTCGATCTCAATGTATATCGAGACCTCACAATCAAATACAACCCGTCTTATCGATAAGTCAAGTACCACACGTCCTTTCTATAAGTTTCTTAAGCAGTTGACTATCGATAAGGCGCCCATTTCAAAATAACATTACTTTCTCTGACATATATATAAATTATTTTATTTATTTATTTATTTATTTTTTTATACATACACATATATTGTTGTCACTTATACATATATTAATAAGCATACCAACATATATTTGTTGCCTAATACACACAGTTCAAATAGGATTTAAAATATGTCAGCTAATCGACGAAGAAACACACCCATAACGAGAAGCTTAGCTAGAGCAGCGGAAAGAGCAAGGCCGATTAGAGTTTTGCAGCCTCTAGAAATAGAAGTAGAAGAAAACATTCTTATACGAACTAAACAGACCACCATGACGCAAAGAACCAATAGAGACATAATGGATGAACTTCAAATACGATACCAGATGCAATTAAACTATTACCCACGTATGATGCAGACAAAGAATTACTAACAAAGTTTATTACAAGCGTAGAGCGAGTAATGAAGTTGGTCACCAACGTAGAAAAGACAGAATACGGAGAATTACTATTTGGAGTAATTAGAGACAATATAGTTAGACAAGCAGACAGGACATTAATTAGGGAGAGAGTAATACTCAATTGGGTTAATATTAAACAAGCATTATTTGATAATTTCGGGGAGTCAAGAAGTGAAGAACAATTATTGGACGACCTTCGTGAAATCCCATATACCTATCAAATTGTTATACCAAGAAATATCAGGCATACGAGCAGCGATACTAGATATTTTAGAAAGAGAGGAACTAGACGATGAAATACGCAAAATAATAGAAAATTCATATGAAAAGACTTGCGTACAGAAAATCATAGTCGAACTGAAAAACCCGTTAAAATGGACGGTTAAAGCTCAAAATCCAAAAACATTAAGATTATAAAAATTATACGAACAACAGGAGACAACAGTATAAAAGAGGTAGTTATTCAGGATCTACTGGACCAGAGCGGAGCCAAGGGGGGTCCGCAGGAACAGGAGGATAGAACAGATAGAAAACAGAAAACCACCAGTAGGGGATATGTTGAACTTGAAAATGTAGAAGACGTCCCCAATTTTTCAATAAATGCCTCGGACATTCCCCTAATTATACCACAAAATCAAAATGTAGAGGTGCACTAATCTATATTTTCATTGAATCGTCATTTGGCAGACCGTTAAAATTCTTAATAGAAAGCGGATCAAATGTTTCATTAATTAATCAATAATCGATAATCAGCTTTCTCTTCAAGTGAACAGACACGTTTTTCTTTTGCTCCCCGAAGTTTCTTTATTTCTTTGAACAACCGATGTTCTATGTAACAAAAGCTTATTAATACTTCTTGTAGTGTCTTTTCTTATTCTTTTGCTGCAAAGTCTGTTCACTCATGAGTGCTTTTTTATTAAATTAGTCAAACATTTGTGTTTGGTAATTTGGTAATTGGTTTGCAATTTGCTTGTTGTAGTGTTTTTTCTTATTCTTTTGCTGCAGAGTCTGTTCACTCGCGAGTGCTTTTCTATTAAATTAGTCAAACATTTGTGTTTGGTAATTTGGTAATTGGTTTGCAATTTGCCGGTCAAAAAAGGGTATACTAACTTTGTGCAAATGTATGTAACATGCAGAAGGAGGCGTGGGAGACCCTACAAAGTGTATATATTCTTGCACAGGATCACTAGCCAAGTCGATTTAGCCATGTCTGTCTGTCTGTCCGGATGTCTGGATGTCTGGATGTCCAGATAAACACACAGATCTCAGCTATTATAAAAGCTAGATACACCAAATTTGGCATGAAGGTTTCTGTTTATCCGGGACAGGTGAAGTTTATTTTGAATGTTGGGTGCCACGCCCCCCGCTCACGCAAATCAATAATTTTCTCTTTTAAGCTGATTTGCGAGCGACATATAAAAGATACAACAATCTGAGTAAGACTATACTAAGCTAATTATAATACCAACATAAAGTCAAAATTCCAATCCGATCGGACAACAAACACAGAAGTTATTTAATAAAAACCTTGTTCGCTTTGATTTTGTATACAGACCAGCAAGCTGTGACGTCATTGCAGTGCTCATGTAGAAATGAAAAGGAAAGAGAATGCGAGCGCGTGGCGCTATCTGTTGTTCTTCTCTTCTTTTCTATGCACACGCATTGTTTGCATTCAAACGCACACACACACATACATACATTTGTGCTTGACCAATAAAATGATACACGTATTCATACACAGACGTATATAAAGGCTTACGTTACGATATTTCTTATCATCTTATTTGTGCTGTTAAAACCTGCAAAGGTGAGATTACGTGTGCTCAGCCAAGTATCTTATGTTGGCTGTGTGATAGTGTTGTAAATGCCAAATGTGTCAACGTCACTGGTTCAACTGCTGATGCTTTGGCTAAGCGCATTCGGCTGCACTATTGTTGCGAGGAGTGTCGTGAGGTGCAGAATGAAATGAGAGCCTTCATGCGGCAGACACGGAAAGGCTTTAAGGAATTTTTTAGTGGTTTTCGTACGCTATCTAAACAGTTCTCTAAGCTGGACTCGGACTTTAATGGCCTTCAGCTGTTAAATGAGTCCCCGAAGCGCAAAAAATCAACGGGTAAAGAAGAGACCATGTCTGCTGCTGTTCCGCCACCAAACGTAGCTCAGCCTAGTACCCCGTTGACTCAGCCTTTAATACCGGTCACCACATCGCTGGCAACGAGATCGGCGGCTCAGAAAAATTTGGTTCCCGAATGTGTCTTCGCAGCCAGTGACGCCAAACATGCCTACCAATTTAGCACCTGCTATAGCTTCAATACCTGTGTCTGCTTCACCCAGGGCAACAACCACTGCTTCTTTATCAGTGGTGCCCAAGCCTCTTGTAGGGATTCCCCCGAGGAAACAAATCTTTGTTTCCAGGCTTGCCCCTGATCTCACATCTGATGATGTTATGGCTTTTATTCAAGCCCCAAATACAAGCCGCTGAGATTAAGGTGGAAAAATTTAAGTTCTCTTATGAACGGGACGTATCATCCTTTAAACTTTGTGTCCCTAAAGAATGCTTTAACCACATATGCACGCCTGGTTTTTGGCCAGCTCATATCGTGGTTAAAGAATTCGAGGCAAAGAAGAAAAAGAATCGGCCCCCGATTAGACTTACTTTGTCAAACCAGACCACTGCGCCCAATAAGACGACAAAAAACTAAATTTGTATCTTTCTTTCTCCTATCAAAATGTAAGAGGCCTTCGTAGCAAACTTTCAACTTTCTTTCTGAATAGTCTTTCATCTACTTCTCATTTTTTGGCGTTAACAGAGACTTGGTTAAAACCGGAGATAAGCTCCGAGGTTTTACCAAGTAATTACACTATTTACAGGCGTGATAGAACTGATCGACGTGATGGTTCTTGATGCAGTAGACTCCACCATTACATCAGATTTTATACAGCCGGAGGTTCAATATGATATTGAATTTATTTGTGTAAAACTACACCTTCCCGGCTTTTTCTTATATATAACCTGCTCATATATTCCGCCGTCATCGGAATCATCAGTCTATTCGCAGCATTTGTCTGCAATTAAAACTGTATTTAACCTGTTATCAGATAGGGATCAGTTCATAGTCCTTGGGGACTTTAATATTCCTGATTGCAATTGGACACCTAGTCCTGAGGAATATTCTCTATTGCCTTCCCAGCAGCACGATCTTTTCGATGGACTGTTTGTCATGTCATTGTCGCAGGTCAATCATGTCCTTAACTCCATGAAAAGATCGGTAGATCTATGTTTCGTTTCTGATCCATCTAAGGTATTTTTAAATAGGGCCCAACCATTCTCTGTACCTGAAGATCCTTACCATCCCACCTTCGAAGTCAATTTCGATTTTGGATATTATTCTTTGACTAATAGTAACACTAATAGTATGCGTGTGCGGTGTCTTTTATAGCACCATTAATTCATTTTTTGATATATGTGTTCCGAGATTCTATCCGACAGCCTCAAGTAAGCCCCCGTGGCTTACAAAAGAGCTGTCAGGCCTAAAGAATTTAAAGAATGCCTTATTTAAAAAGATAAACTTAGACACTCTTCTTTATTCTTTTCTCGCTATTTAACTGCTCGGTCAAACTTCACCGTGCTTAACGCCAAGTGTTATAAAAATTATTTAAACCGTTGTAGGGCTCAGTTTTTTCAAAAACCCAAACAGTTTTATAATTTTGTTAACATGAAGCGTAAATCAGCGGCTTTTCCATGCAAATTGGAATTTGAAAATGCTATTGCAGACACGGATCAGGCCATGGCCGATATGTTTGCAAGTTTTTTTCAAACTACTTATTTACCTGCCAGCCAAAATACTCAGTCATATCCTTATAATATCTCAAGTTCGAGTGGTATCTTCACTTCGCTTTTTAATGAATGTTCAATTGCTAGGGATCTTCACTTGGTTACACCACTTTACTCGCCAGGCCCCGACGGAATTCCCGTGTGCATACTACGGCTCTGTGCTAATTCCCTGAGTAAGCCATTGCTAAAACTATTCTCGCTGTCCTTAGAAACTTCTTTTTTTCCTTCCATTTGGAAGGAATCATTCATTATTCCCTTACTCAAAAAGGGCAGCAAGTCGGGTGCAACTAACTATAGAGGCATCTCTAAGCTATCGGCCTCTTTAGTAAAGCCAGTCTTCTCACCAGGCCCTGACGGTGTTCCTGCTTGCATACTTCGATTCTGTGCTATCTCCCTAAGTAAGCCATTGCTCAAACTATTTTCGCTGTCTTTAGAAACTTTTTTTCCTTCCATTTGGAAGGAATCTTTTATTATTCCCTTACTTAAAAAGGGTAGCAAGTCTGATGCAAGCAATTATAGAGGTATCTCTAAATTGTCGGCTATACCCAAACTTTTCGAGAATGTTATAACTCCTCACTTGCAACACTTGTAGATCCATCATCTCCCCTTGTCAACACGGATTCATCAAACGTCGTTCCACTACGACAAATTTACTTGAGCTGACATCCTTTGTAGTACAGGGATTTCAGCAAAATCTTCAAACTGATGTCATTTATACTGATTTCAGTAAAGCTTTTGACTACCCAAATGGTACTTTTTAAAGATTGCCTTTCAAACCCACTTCATGCCACCTCTTCATTCACTCTTTTCATCAATGACCTTCCGCTTGTCATACAATCTGCTCGCACTCTTATGTATGCAGATGATGTAAAGCTGTGTTTTCAACTTAAAGATGCCTTCTGTCACTCTTACATACAAGCTTACAATTTATTAATTCTGAATAGTTCTACATGCAAGCTGATGACATTCTACCGAACCAGCCCTGAGTTGGTATACTATACACTTTGTGGTTGTGCCTTAGAAAGAATTGCCTTAGATGACGATCTTGGTATCCGTCTGGACCGTAAACTTAAGTTTTCGGAACATATTTCTACAATGGTCAATAAGGCTATGGGAATACTTAGCTTTATTAAGCGATGGTCTAAGGAGTTTGAAGATCCTTATCTAGAAAGAATTGCCTTTGTTGACGATCTTGGTATCCGTCTGGACCGTAAACTTAAGTTTTCGGAACATATTTCTACAATGGTCAATAAGGCTATAGGAATACTTGGCTTTATTAAGCGATGGTCTAAGGAGTTTCACGATCCTTATCTGACA
This sequence comes from Zaprionus indianus, assembly GCA_018904595.1. NCBI lineage: Eukaryota > Metazoa > Arthropoda > Insecta > Diptera > Drosophilidae > Zaprionus > Zaprionus indianus. The sequence continues at coordinate 274,804 of JAEIHA010000581.1, forward strand.
AAGACCCTTTATACCTCACTTGTTCGTCCAATTCACAGTACTCGATTCACAGGGACCGTATTGAATCCGTGCAAAAGAACTTTTTAATTTTCGCCTTGCGAGGTCTCAACTGGGATGTAGATATAAGGCTTCCTCCTTATACAAATAGACTTAGATTACTTATTTTACCGTGCTTGGAATGAATAACCTTATCCAAGGGGACGTTGTGAGTGTTGATCTGGTTAGCCAATTAAACTTCGCCGTCCCATGTAGAATTACCCTTAATTACTTACCACTAACTCTTCCTAATTGTAGATCGACTATGCCCTGCATGAACCATTCACGGTATTATGTTCTGATTTTAATAAGTACTCCTTCATATTAACAAATATAGACTCTGTACCAGCCTTAAAATTGAAACTTTTGTCCTACCTAGGTAGAAGTTAAATTTTCCTCGAAACGCCTGCCTATTTTTTTCTTAGCTTATATTTCTACATGCTCGCGTTTATGACACTGTCCCTCGGTCCGTTGGGCATGTCTTAACATATACTAACTTTTTACTAATACTGTTAACTATTAACTCTTCTGATCTGATTGGGTTTTTCTGGGTTTTCCCCAATTCTTTGCAACAAATGTTGGATCGGTTATATCTTTGTCTATCCCAGATTAAATTAAATTACATCTTTCACTTATTGATTGTTCTTTTGTCAATTCACTCGACTGCATTTAGTTGACTTTAAATTAATTAAATAAATAAAATAACTTATTATATGTTATGTATCACAAAGGCACAAGTTAGAAGTACTAGTTCCGAATACATTAAATTTCCCAGCTGAACTATTACTAGACTGAGGAATGAGATAGTAAGCAAACAGAAAGTAAAATAGGAAACACGATGGCACAATCAGTAGTAATTTTCCTAAAGACAGCCTCGTCTCTATTATTTGAGTACGACGGCTAGGCCGAAAACCTACAGTGTTTCAAAGACGCTCTGAACCTGTTTGATTCGATAAAAGGAGAACATGAGACTTTAGCAGTCAATGTCATTAAGACCAAACTAAAAGTTCATGCTACGAACCTCATTAGCACAGAAAGAACAATACAGGAAATAAAAGATAAACTCTCGAGAACAGTTAAGGGAGAATCTGTTTAGGTACTCTCTGGAAAATTGCTAAATCTGCAGCAAAAGCATAAAACAGCCAACCTCTACATGCAAGAGTTTGAGCAATTAACAAAAGCTCTAGAAGGTGCTTATATTAGTGATGGATTGAATCCAGAACTAGCAAATAAATACGGCACGACCCAAGCCGTAAAGGCAATGACAAAAAATTGCTCGATTGATAGGTAAAAATTATCATGCAAGCAGGCATGTTTAACAGCATGAACGATGCCATATCTAAATTTATACAGTTGCACAGAAGCAACTGGATATTCCAACACTGTTCTCTTCTACCAAAAACAGACTCAGCGCGGTACATACCGCGGTCGTTAAAATACAGGGGTCCGCCTTTATTAATAATAATAATAATAATAGCAGAGGAAACTCCCGTGGTGGCCAATATAACAGAAGAGGAAACTCTCAATATAGAGGCAACCCAAATAGAGGGAATAATCGGCGTACTCGAGTACGAGTTACCCAGAGTAACTCGGAAAACCAAGTAGCCCCCTTGAGCAACCAACAGTATTGAAGGTATTCAATATAAATCTAAGCTTCAGTAGTCTCATTAAAATAAGAATTAATAATAACAATAAATTCTTGATACTATTAGTAGATACAGGAGCATAGGACAAGGAACTATTTAATCAATTGGACAAGCTTCAATTGATTTACTTTTTGTCAATTTTATAATGGAACACGACTTCCAAATAGTCCACAATGAATTCCCCCTTGTGATGTAATCATTAGACTCGACTTCATTAGAAAATTTAATTGACAGATAGATTATCAAAACGATGAATTTATAGTAAACCCATCCCCGAATAAGTACCAAATTCACGTACCATTAGTACACAGTAATATTGACAACTCAATATTATTACCTGCTAGGTCAGAAGTTATGAGGAAAATCATAATTAAAACTGACCAATATACTGTATTAATACCTAACCAGGAAATACACACGGGGGTATTAATAGCGAATAGTGTCGTAGCAAGTAAAAAATAGTCCGAATATTAAACACAACAAATAAAATAGTTAAAATAGAAAAACACCAAGAAAAGCTTGAATCGATAAGAGATTACGAACTAATTAAAGACAATATTAAATACCCCACCAGAAGTAGCGAAGTACTAAGTAAACTTAAATTCCCAGATCAATTCAAGGCACAGCTTACTAAACTATTCACCCAATACTGTGACGTATTTAGCCTAGAAACAGAAGCAATATCAAGTAATAATTTTTTCAGACAAAAATTAGGATTAGCCGGAAATAGAGGTAAACAAATTAATTAAGGATGGTATTGTAGAACTATTCATATCAGAATATAATAGCCCACTTCTCTTGGTACCCAAGAAATCTCTTCCGACAAATTAATAAAAAGCTGTTGGCAGATAAATAAAGAAACTGCGCGAAGACTTTGATAGATCGTTAAAGTGCCTCAATAAGAGTGCACCAATAAGTAACGATACAAAAATAAAGAATTTAAACACAATATTAGAGAAATATAACGAGGTCCGTGTCATAATACTTGACCACAATACGAAATTATCTTCATAAATCAGCTTTCTCTTCAAGTGAACAGACGTTGTTTTTTCTTATTCTTTTGCTGCAGAATCTGTTCACTCGAAGTTACGCAAAATAGAGCTAGGAAATTAATGTAGAATTAAAGGTAGGCAGCCTAGTACTTGTAAAAAACGAAACCGGCCATAAACTGGAACCAATGTATCTAGGACCATTTGAGTTATTAGAATAGAAGAAATAAAAAGAACAAAGAACAGAAAGTACATAAGGATATGCTAAAGATATATAATCAATGAAACGTTCCCAACACAAACCAGTCGAACGCTACAGTCAGGTGCTGACAGTAGAAGGCCATGGATTATTATAGTATAGCGTGTATCATTTATTTTCCGTTACTTATAATTAAAATTTTGCATTATTTGGATTATTATTAAGCATTTAAAAATATAAACTTTATATTCTTATTATTTTATTCGAACGACACGCACAAATTTAATTGGCGGATACAAGAAGAAGAACGCATAAACAATGCAAAAGCGAATAGACAAGAATTATAAGCATTAGGTAGGGCAAGAGAGCAATAAGTTTATGTATGCATTTTTGCTTTTCTCAAACAGTAGTGGTGACCGCGGAAGTTGTATAGTAGCTTAGAGAAGTGTGTGCCGGATTCGAAGACCAATGATGTTGACAGTGTTCGAGTTCAAGTGCTGCCACGATCAATGTGTGACATGTTTTCCTTTCTTTCTTTCTTTTCTATTAAATAATTTTAAAGCTTAACACACAATACTTTTTAAATTTTTTGGTACGCAACAACATATTTAATTAGAAGACTTTTATAAACTTTGCCGAATGTTGCACAAATCTGACAGTAGCGTACATCAATCAATAAGTTACGAATGTTAGAGCGGGACGCCGAAAAGTAAATGCGCAAATGCAGACATGCATGTATCGGCGTCCCGCTCTAACATTCGTAACTTATTGATTGTCTTAAATATTGCAAAAAAAAAACGCGAGATTTAATTTTTGAAGAATTAAAAAAAGTTTCACCAGCCGGCTGCACATGGGATTCGAACTCAAACACGCAGGACCGCTGTCCGCTACTCTAACCACTAAGCCACCGCCTCACTTATTGATTGATCGGCAAAGTTGCATTCTGAGCTAATTATGTTACCATTCTATGCAAATAAAAAGTTGTGTAGAATGCTGTGTGTCTGACGATTCGAACTTCGGTATGATGCGCAAATTAGGTCTTAATATGCGCATAAGTATACATTCAAATTGAGTTTAATTCGTTTCATATCGCACTTATTTTTAGTCCGATTTCTATGAAATTTTCAGAAAACACCCGTGGCAAGGTATTTGGCATGTGAAATGTACAACTTTTGTTGTTGGGTGTATATTGTGTATATTAAACTGTTATTACTGATTTACAGACGGACAGACGGACAGATGAACAGATAAACAGATGGACAGATGGACAGACATAGCTCAATCGACTCGGCTGTTGATGCCGATTCAGAATGACAGATGGACAGATGGACATAGTTCAATCGACTCGGCTGTTGATACTGATTCAGAATATATGTATATAGTTTATGGGGTCGGAGATGCCTCCTTCTGCCTGTTACGCACAAACTCGTTCCGACAAACACAGTAGACCATGAATTTTTTAATATCCATGGCCTAAAAATAATATATATGTATAAAAAAAGGTGTCTTCTTCTAAGAAAATTAAAAATAGAAGCGTAAAGTAATGGTAAAAAAAAAGAAGGAAGTTGTCATTACGCAAAATGTTTCGAGACAAACATTTTTCTAATAATTAAGATAGATAAGAAATAGTATATATTAACAAAAAAATATAATGACTACATATATTACGTCATTTCTTTAAAAGTACCAGCGGGCACGGGCGTCCCCTACGGCAAGTGGAGTCACAGTAAGCGGTGTCATGAGTTAACGCTAGCTGGCCATGTGCTATAACGTGTTGCGGCGAGTGTAACAGAATGGTGACTCACGCGCCAACCGACTCATATTTCGGCCAATTGGGTTTAAGACCCTGGCTCTGTTTATGTAAACACTGCAACAAAGTGTTACAGTGTGTTCACATTAAGTACTCTTTATACAGTAGATATTCAATATGTATGCAAACTGCATGCCCAGTGATGTATTCAACAATGCCGCAACGCCCGTGCTCGCTGGTACTTTCGCCTGTGTTTTCGCAAGTCGCTCAGTAGTGTATTCCACCATATCGCAACTTCGTATTTTACTCGCAGATTTACTTTTCTAGTGCTCGCACGTCTTGCTCACACTACTGCGCTCAATTGACAGACCTGTGCCATAGTTACGTAGCTCGAACTTCGCTGCTTGCTTTCCGTTGCATGCCTGGAGCGCTGCCTGTCTGGCACCGTTGCCTTGAAATGTATCGCTATGCCGTTGAACTTGCGCCTTGTGCTTTCTGTGTACACGCTCTGGATACCGAGGCAGTACAAAGTGTATCATATGTGCGCCAGACATGGGTGCCGAACGAATGGGGTGCGTCGTGTATCACTGCGGGGTATATTAAAGTTAAGTTTAACTTTTATTTATTTATAATATAAAAAAAAAATGACAGATCCAAGATCATTGATTTTTAACGTGGTGTATGTTATGTTAATCCCTAATATTTAACAGCTAGCTCGACTTAACCTTTAAAAAACTCGAAAATTTTGAAGCCCCAAAAAATAATTTACCTATCACGTCTGAATTCGCTGGCCACATGTTAGTGGGTCCTACCACCACGTGGTTTACCTGGGCCTCACGTGTGTGTATGTCGCGTCTAGCGTGTGCCTGGCCGGCGACTTATCGCGGGGAGCGTCCGCGGCCGCAGGCGCAAGCCGCTCCGTGGTGTATTCCACCACACCGCAACTTATTAGAGTGCACGATCACGCACCCTGCTCGCCAGCTATCGTCCACTCACGACCCCTCCCCGTGACCGCAGGTACTTGCGCCTATGCTCCCACAAGTCGCTCAGTGGTCTATTCCACCACCGCAACCTGTTAAAGCACACGCTCACGCACCCGCTTACCAACTAGCATTTCACTCACGGCACGGACAGTGAGTGTGTATGCCAAGAGTCGCTCACTGGTCAGCGGAGCACCGGCATACCAGAAAGCACGGCTCTGTTAATACACACGCACACACGTACACGACACACTCAAGCGATCATACAGCAAAGGTGCACAATCGGTGATAAGGACTATGGCCCTTAGGCTCATTAGAGGGTTTCGGACGATTTCCGAGGATGCAGCTCTAGTCCTGGCAGGCATGCCGCCAGTTGACGGCAGTTGGAGATAAAAGGCTCTTGGCATGACAAGGCAGGGCATTACCCTGGAAGAGGCCCACGAGTGGCTGATAGGAGAATGGCAGGCCAGATGGCATTCGTCCGAGCGTGGTAGATGGACGTACCAGCTCGTCCCTAACCTTTCGGCATGGGCAAAGTGTCAGCATAAAGCTTCTGACTACCACCTGACCCAATTACTCACGGATCATGGCTGTTTCCGAGCCTATCTTTTCCGGTTCAAACACGTAGAGTCACCCCTGTGCCTCTTCTGTTCAGACGCGCTAGAAACAGCAGAACACGTCCTGCTCCACTGTTCAAGATTTCACGCTGAAAGAGGACATCTAGCGGCACTGTCCGCAGACCCTCTCAGTCCAAGAGGCCTTTTGGCAAGCATGCTGGCTGACAATAGAGCATGGGATATAGGGCATCGCATCATAGTTGATATTATAAAGCGGGTACGATAGGATGAGATTGCCCACAGAACTGGAACTGAACGAGACGGCGTATTCCCTTGGGGTGGCGGGTCGAGAATACCACCTCAGCCAGCTCGGCTTGTCGTAAAAGGCGAATATAGAGCGTAAAGAGTGGAAGCACGTGCGCCCCATGGCCAACACTTAAGGAAGGGAGTGCGAAGGGCTTCACATCACTGAAGTCATACCTTGACTGGCAGTCCCGGTGAGCATGTAAAGGACTCAGGAGCATACGGAAGTTTCTGTTTTAGTACGTAGGCATAACTCTATTTGGAGAGTTATGAATCATGCATGCCACCTACGGACGGTAGGTGGTATCATTAGGAGATTTTAATTTTCCTACCGTAATGCGCAAAAAAAAAAAAAAAAAAAAAAATACGTACACATACCCATAGACCCGAAGAAATATAACATGCACAACCTACAATATTTGAGCTACAATTTCTAATTCATAGGGTTCACGTTGTAAGGACGTTTTCTCAAGCTGGGGTACATATCTCGCCAGGCTCTTTACAGAAAATTTATAAATACAATGACTACCAAGACTCTTAGTAAGAGATGTACAGGGTATATGAGATGCACGTGGTCCACGTCATGAACACATACGCGCACCACGAGGTTTTCTTGGGGCTCACGTGCGTGTGTCACGTGTCACGCCTGCCTGGCCGGCGGCTTATCGCGGGGAACGTCCGCGACCGCAGGCGCTTCGCTAGCACTCTCACAAGTCGCTCTGGGGCGTATTCCACCACACCGCAACTTGTTAGAGTGCACGTATCCTGTTCGCCACCTATCGTCCACTCACGACGCCGCTCACGGTCGATCGTTGGCCGTGTGGAACGCCCGTGACCGCAGGTACTTGCGCCTATGGTGTATTCCACCACCGCAACCTCACGCACCCGCTTGCCAACTAGCGTTTCACTCACGGCACTACCTACGATCGGCCGTTGGCCGTGCAGAACGCCCGTGACCACAGGTGCTTGCGCCTATCCTCCCACAAGACGCTCAATGGTGTATTCCATCACCGCAACCTTAAAGGGCACACGCTCACGCACCCACTTGACAACTAGCGTTCACTCACGGCACGGACGGCGAGTGTGTATGCCCAGAGTTCCTCACTGGTCAGCAGAGTACCGTCATACAAGAAAGCACGGCTATGTTAATACACACACACACGGCACACACGTACACGACACACTCACGGATACACTGGGGAAGAATTAATCCCTGGGTTTCAAAATAATTCACTGCGGGTTTGGTTTCATTTTTCATTAAAACTATACACGTGGTTGTATTTTCCTTTCTCTTCCTATGCTTTGCTCACACTAGTTTCTTAATTTATAATTGTCCCTGCCTTCCTGCCTACTTCGCACCATATGCATAACTGCGCTCTCAATATCCTTGTACAGCTCACCTGTTATGTCCTGCGACAGGATCCATGTTTACTGAGGCGGGTCCTTGCTGGCACTTCGACTGGAACACAAACTTTTATTCTTTATTTTGCGGGAGCTTTTCTGCCCGACTTCTATTGGTGCTCACGAAAGACTGTCCTGTGCCCTAGTTACGCAGCTCGCACTTTGCTTCGCTGCCTTTGCTTTGTCGCCGCTGCGTATATGTCGCCTACATGGCGCCGCTGCTTTCGACCGATCGTGCCTTGCTGTTGTCGTTCTCTTCGCACTTCGTTGCTTGCACGGCTCGGCCGCTTGCCTAGCGTCGCTGCCTAACTGGCGCCGTCGCTACAAAAACCCGTTGCCTGTTTGCAGCTGTAGTCTATGCTCGAGCTCTGGGTACCGAGGCACCGTTACTTGTGCGTGTGCTGTTTTGCTCGAGCCTATGCACAAGCTCTGGGAACCGAGGCACCGTTACTTGTGCGCGTGCTATTTGCGTGTTATGCTTGGCTCCGATTGCTGGAGGGTTTGCATATACTGAGTGCCCTTTTCCCTCATTTATAGAGGTTACTTAGTAACATTATTTTTACTATGGGGCCCTAACATGGTGCCAGACTTGAAACCCTGCCTGGCTACTGTCTTAAGTGTGAATACGAGTCTTAGAATTAAGTTAGTTGGTGGGAGCCTGTCGCCCCCGACACCTGATAATCTTCGCTGGTCAAGTCTTCCTCGTGGAATGCCTTAAGGTCGGCTATTCCTTCTCTGCGTTGCTGCGTTTTGGAGCCGAAGGATCGTGGGCGAGATGTAACTTATAACCCGTTAGGGGCCGTCGTGGCGAGGTGCCAGTTTGGCGGCAAATCCGTCGGCTGCTATCGACAAATGATGTTGCTTCAGCAGTACGAGGTCGCCGATGGCGGGCTTCCACTCTCGGCGGCGTGAATTGTAATATTTTCCTTGCTCCGCGCTTGATTGTTGCGCATTCTCGGCGACGGTCTTGAACACGTCCTGCAGGTGTCGTTCCTTCTCCTCTGGCGTCCTTGGTTCCACTTGTATGACCGTGGTCACCTCTTCATACAAGGCTCCCGGCAAACGAGGCTCGCGTCCTTGTATCAGATACGCTGGGCTAAATCTGGTGGTGTCCGAGTTGCTCATTTTGATCGCCAGGCCGATCTCTGGGAGGCGCTCGTCCCATCCCCGCTGCTGGTCGTCCAGACACTGTGCCACCATTGGCTTCACCAGTGATGGGCCACGACGCGTCATCTTTGATTGTCGACAGCGTTAAGTCAAGAATGAGTCGACAATGAAGAGTTGGTCTTCCCGCAGACAGCTTTTGAAAGAGACCAGTTCGATAAAAGAGGCGGTCGGTGGATATCGATTGCGAATATTCTCGAAGGCAAACTAAAAATATACGATCGAGCCTTTGTCATCTTAAAAAGAACTGTTCAAAATGTGTGGAAGAAAGAAAAACAAAGCTTTTGCTGAACTAGGTTATTTGTTAGCCAAAGTGAACAATAAACATGCCTCCTTTTGTATGAGTTTGTGGTGGCGGCCTTGTAGAGATACTTCCTTCGTAGTGGGGATCGTGACGTGGGGCTGAAATACCTGTGGGTGAGAAACCGACGCGAAAACAAGTCGAAATAAAAAAAACAGATCGGGGCGCGTGGCGTTCACTTCACTTTATATTTCAATACTGACTGGTTTACATAAATTTATGTATTTTAATCCTAACTTAACATAACTTGACATTTTGGATAAAAGAGCGCGAGAGCCCTTAGTGACTCTCGCACTGTTTACGCCAATATGCTGCCTACTTTTAGGCGGCGGGTTTCGGCGTAAACATCCCGCCCCCCTTGCAATACTATTGCAAATGTGAGGGTGGAGACGGGATCTTACGAGTGCCACTGGAGGGCTGACTACGTTTGATAAGTCCGTGACTTTTTGTATTTGCCGCGCACCTGCTCTAAATACAACACTGCTCCTGTCAGCAGTTATCGATTAACAGCTGACTGTAAAATTTTGAGAAAGCTGCGTTTTTTGGTTTGCGTTTTATAGGCATTGAAAGCAGACGATCTCGTGAATTTTAACGAAAATGGAAAAAAGTGAATTTCGTGTGCTAATTAAGCATTATTTTTTGCGTAAAAAATCCATCACCGAAACCAAGGAAAGACTTGATAAATATTATGGGGACTCTGCACCATCAATTTCAATGGTTAAGAAATGGTTTACTGAGTTCCGTTGTGGTCGTACCAGTACAAGTGATGCCGAACGTTCAGGTCGCCCAAAAGAGGTCGTCATGCCAGAAATCGTCGACAAAATCCATGGAATGATATTGGATGATCGGAGAATGAAAGTGCGTGAGGTAGCTGAGGCTGTAGGCATCTCAACTGAACGGGTACATCACATTTTACATGAATATTTGGACATGAAAAAGCTTTCCGCGCGATGGGTGCCGCGATTGCTCACACACGACCATAAGCGCAACCGTGTGACCATTTCAAAGGAGTGTTTGGCGATGTTCAACCGCAATCCAAACGAATTTTTGCGCCGTTTCGTTACCGTAGACGAAACATGGATCCACCACACCACACCAGAGACCAAAGAACAATCAAGACAGTGGGTTTCTCCGGGTGAACGTGCACCAAAGAAGGCCAAGGTGGGTCTGTCGGCCAACAAGGTCATGGCCACAGTTTTTTGGGATGCACAAGGTATCATTCACATCGATTACCTTGAAAAGGGTAAAACGATCACCGGCGAATATTATTCAGAGCTTTTGGACAGATTCGATATTGATTTGAAGCAGAAACGACCGCATTTGGCGAAAAAAAAGTGCTGTTCCATCAGGACAATGCACGGGTGCACACGTGTGTAGTCAGCATGGCAAAATTTCATAAATTGGGCTACGAACTGCTACCCCATCCAGCATATTCTCCAGATTTAGCCCCCTGTGACTATTTTTTGTTTCCAAACATGAAGAAATGGCTCGGCGGTAAGAGATTCGGGTCAAATGAAGAGGTCATCACAGAAACAAACGACTATTTTGAGGGCCTTGAGAAAACCTATTATTTGGAAGGAATAAAAAAATTGGAAAAACGCTGGACTAAATGTATAGAGCTAAAAGGAGATTATGTTGAGAAATAAAACGCTTCTTTGACGAAAAAAATATAATTTATTCAAAAAGTCACGGACTTATCAAACGACCCTCGTATGTCTTGAAGACACCGGATAGTACCCAGCCAAACAGAGTGTTCTGGGCCAACGGCAGTCCACCGTGGGAAGGAACAAGCCGTCGGCAGCATGTGACTGCCATAGAGGGGGATGTCGCCAGGGACTCCGAAGGTGGGAGAGGCGGCGCTGGTGTCGTAGGGTTCTGCTTCTCGGGCTGGGTGGTGATAGGGAGGTGGAGAAGCGTATGGTGGCCCTCGCCGCATGTGCGACAGGTGCCACCACTGCGGCATGAACGCTTGGAATGTTCATGGGCAAGGCAGTTCGGGCAGTATTTGTTGATCAAAACTGCCCGAAGACGCTTCTCCGCAGCCAGACGCAGAAAACGTTGGCACATCTTCAACGCATGGACTCCTCTGCAGACGCGGCATCTAAAGGAGTTCACTCCTTTGGGCTTGGCTGGTGTTTGTGCCTTTCGTGGTGCCATCTCACTAATCTGAAAGAGAGAGTATGGATATATGGATTAGTATCTGGAACCATATATCCACTGATGGACAGCACAAGGTTAGGAGGGTGTCTGGACTCTGTCCTCTAAAGGAAGTAGGACTAATTTTGCTACTGGCCTTTTGATGATACCACGGGTGGTGAGGATGTCCACCACGCGGACAATGTCATCAGTGCCGGGATATGTAGCGTGGATGCGGCCCAGACGCCATTCGTTGACTGGTAGGTTGTCTTCCTTGACAACCACCATATCGCCGACTAGGAGGTTTCTCGTCGGAAGTTGCCATTTGGAGCGTTTATGCAACTCTTTGAGATATTCCTCCTTCCAACGGAAACAAAACTGTTGATGCAGAGCCTTAAGTCGATATAGCGTCTTCATGGATTTCAGGCTCTGCGACGGACATGAGCGGACCACCGATCAGAAAGTGGCCAGGAGTCAAGGCTAAAAGATCGGTTGGGCTCTCGGACATGGGGGAGATCGGCCTGGAGTTGAGGCACGCTTCAACCTTGGAAAGGAGTGTGGATAATTCCTCAAAGGTGTACTTTAGTGAGGAAGTGGACTTGTAGAAGAGCGTTTTGAAGCTCTTTACTCCAGCTTCCCATAAGCCACCCATATGTGGTGCGCTGGGAGGATTAAAGTGGCATGCGAGGTTTTAATGGCTGTATTTGTTGGCTAAATCAACCTTTACTGCCTTCATAAAATCGGTTGAGAGGGCTTTGGAGGCTCCGACGAACGTCTTTCCGTTGTCGGAGTATACGTGTTGGGGGCAGCCACGTCTCGCGACGAAACGTGCGAAGGCTGCGAGAAACTTCTCGGTTGTTAGGTCCGAGTACGGAAGGATGACCGGATGCCGCTCATCGTAGCTTAATGAAGCGGATGCTCTCACACGACCGCATGATCTCATGACTCCGTTGGCGTCAATAAAGGGATTCAAATTAATGATGTCGCTACTCTTTGGAATCTGTTCCTTGTTCAACAGACAGTTGTATTCTTTAAGGAATTGAATACGTTGGGTGTTGCGGATGAGCAGATCTTGGACCTTGGAGAGTTCAGAGCTGCTGACATCTGGAGAGAGCGTGAGATCAGGCTTTCGACACCTCTGAATAAAGCGGTATGCGTAGGACATCACCCGCAGGGCTCTGTCGAGCTCGGAAAATCTCTCCAAGATGCAACTGGATGATGGAGGCAACTTAGTTAAGTTGCATTTAACAGGGCGAAGCTCTTCGTCTGTTTCATGGGCAATATTGATCGCAGCAGGCCATTGTTCTGCTGGAAGGACCAGCCAATCGGGTCCATGCCACCAGAGATTATTGCCAATAAGGTCTTCTGACGAAACACCTCTACTGGCAAGATCAGCAGAATTCTGCTAACGTGGGACCATTTGCTCGAACTAGTGAGCTGAGTTATCTTGGCCACTCTGTTAGCCACGAAGGTTGTCCATTTACATGGAGACTTACTAAGCCAGGCTAACACAATTGTGGAGTCAGTCCAATAGTACTCTTCGTAACTATTGACTGGGAGCTGAGGGAGGAGTGTCGCAGATAACTCGGCTAGCAGTAATGCACCGCATAGTTCTAATCGGGGCAAGGAGATGGTCTTCACAGGGGCTACTCTGGTCTTGGCTACAAGGAGATGGCTTGAAATATTGTGTTGGGTTTCAACACGGATATATATAGCTGCTCCGTATGCACGTTGAGATGCGTCGCAGAAGCCATGGATTTGGAGCTTAGCTAAAGGAGTATATTGGACCCATCTTGGGATCCGAATTCTATGGAGGGATGAATAGCTGGATAGGAATTCCTGCCAATTTTGTTGAAGATTATGTGGCAATTTTTCATCCCATCCAAGATTTTGCAGCCATATCTCCTGCATGAAAATTTTTACACGGACCACAAATGGTGCCAGCCAGCCTGCTGGATCGAATAATTTAGCGATGTGAGATAGAACTTCACGTTTAGTGTAAGACTGTCTCACATCTACTTCGGAGGGGGCAAAGAGGAACTCGTCCGTATCCGTTTGCCAGCGTATACCTAGAGTCTTTGCTAAGCTCGTTTCCTCTAGTTCGAGGAAATCGGCGTTTAATAGGTGGTCCTTGGGAATATTAGCTAGCACATCCTTGTGGTTGGAGGTCCACTTTCTTATGGGAAAGCCAGCTGTCTCAAGAGCCTTGCGTAACTCTTCTATGGACATTGTGGCGCGCTTTATGGAGTGCGCGCCAGCAAGGACATCGTCTACATACATGTAGTTGGATATGATGTCGCTGGCGAGAGGATGATGTGTGCTAACGTCCTGGGAAAGCTGTTGGAGAACCCGAATGGCTAGGAATGGAGCACAGTTTACACCGAAAGTGACTGTGTTGAGTTCGTAATCACAGATTTCGCCATTTGGGTTTCTGAACAAGATTCGTTGAAATGGCGTGTGACTCGTGTGGACGAGTATCTGCCGGTACATCTTTGTGATGTCGGCATTGAAAACAAAGCGGAAGAAACGCCATTTCAAGATCTGCATAGTCAGATCGGATTGGAGAACGGGTCCTGAATGTAGGATGTCGTTCAAGCTTTTCCCATTGGAGGACGGACTGGAGGCGTTGAAAACAACGCGAACTTTCGTAGTTGTGCTCTCAGGTTTGAAAACAGCATGATGAGGGAGGTAAAAATTGTTGCAGTCGTTACTTGGGGAGACAGGCCTCATGTGGCCCAAATCTAAATACTCATACTAAATACTAAATACTAAAGGAAAGTTTCTCTTTAAACGACATTCGTTTCTGAGAAACTGAGCGAGTGCGATGGACCTTGAATGTCCTAGTTCGAATGTTTGAGGGTTTTTAAAGGGGAGTTTAACAACATACCTGCCCTCTTTGGTTCTGGAAGTGGTGCGAAAGTTGTTTTCGCACGCTGAATCAGAAACTTTTACCAGCTTAGCTGGTAGATCTTCCACAACCCAAAACTTGGTGAGAAGATCATCAAGCCTTTGTTCTGTGCTGATCTTAATCCTCGTCGTAAAGGACGAGAATATGGTCTCTTGACCGAGCAGAGTTCCACATACTTTGGACACAGAGCCACTCTTGAAAATAGATAGTAGAATGTCGGCTCCTAAGAGCACGTCTATTTGAGAGCTCTGGTGGAAATGCGGATGAGCAAGTCGGAGGTTTGGCAGGTCCTTCAGAAGATCCTTGGAAATTGAATAGGATGGAAGGTTACCTGCCAATTGGGGGAGAACAAAGGCTGCAGTTTCTAGCTGTATCCTGGGGGGTGATCGGGGAACCAATCTGAAGGTGGCACAACTTTTGTGGATTGGCTGAGATGGCTTGATTTAAACCAGCTACTTGGACTTGCACGGCTTGATAGGAGGGCTTTATTATGTTAAACATCCGTTCGGAGATGAACGTAGCCTCTGATCCTGGATCGATCAGTGCACGTGCCTTATAAGTCATGCCCAAATGGAAAATATTTATATATATGCCGAGAAGAACACCTTGCGTGTTCGCCGTGAAGTAATTTTGAATATGCGTCGTTGAAGGAGTGGACTGTATATTCGAAGATTGGGGAGTTGGTGCAGAATCTGCTGAAGAGGGCGCAGTAGGAGGGGTGCCACGATGCAGGAGTGTATTGTGGCGACCCTTGCACGTTGTACGATTTTACATAACTGCAGAAAATCGTACGCTGCAGATGATACGCAGGCACACTGCTATCTTAAGCAGATAGGCGACAGGGTACGTTTCTCACGTACCTAAATCAACAGTGACCCTTTACTGATATGCACTGACCGTCGCTGGTAGGCATACAGACATAACAAATACTGACCGTTCGCTGATATACAGGCGGACTTAGTAAACATCGACCCTTCATCACTATGCATGCAGATGCACGATTTCGCACCATCTGCATGCCATAAATCAGCAGATATCATTAGACTTAGATAGTAACATTTGTCTTTTATCATGCATTTAGAACCTAAGTAAATATCTAGCTTGTAAGAAACGTGTATATAAACCCCACAACGAAAAAAATAAAATCAGTATGAAAAGTAACTCTCACTTGACTACTCATTCTTACTCCGCAGCCCAATTTGTTTCTGTACTTATTGCGGCGACCTCTGCCACATGGTTATGCACCTGGGGCAAGCAAACTTAATAATAATACAATAAAACACAATTGATATTACTCCGACGTTGAGTGATCTCAATTGAATAATAAAATAATAAAATACAGTATTGATATTACTCCGACGTTGAGTGATATCAATTCAATCTAAACATTTGGTGACCCCCGACTACGACCACGAGAAGTTGTCAACCAGGCGACAAAGGCTTAATAACCTCTGACTCTGGAATTATAGAAGTTGTCAACTAGGCGACAAGAACTTCAGGATCACGACGCTGGACCAAAGAAGTTGTCAACCGGGCGACAAACTCATAAAAAAAATAAAGAAAAATTTGTTTTAATTTATACTGTTAGAAAGAACACGGTGTGAGTCGAGGCACATCAGAAAAAATACCTCTTAAAGTTCTGACAACAGCTAATAAATTAAAAATGGCCACATCAAGCATCAATAATTTGCTGGCACAGCAATCACAAATCGGCGAGGAGATCCAGAAAGTTATTCGTAACTACAAGAAGGATCCCGCCGAAAGGAAAACATACCCAAAATACTTCAGCGATAGAATCGCATCGCTGGAGTCCCACCAACAACTTTTCGAGTTAAATGATGAAAAGATTCGCACGATTTTGCAAGGAGCAACGGTGGAACATGAGTACTTCAGTGGGAAGTACTTCGAAATAATAAAAACGCGACGAACGAATATATAACTATATTCCAGAAGCAACTGCGTGTTCTAGAAATGGACGCTGAATCTATGACATCAACGGACGAAAGCGAGATTCAGCCCATGATTCGGGAACAGCGGGTTTTGCTTGAAAGTCTGGATCGCATAATGAAAATGATGTCAGACGAAACTCAAGCTGGATTCAAACCCATAATTGAACAATATTGGAAGGATATCAAGGATATCCACGTTCAAATGTACAAAAGGTTTGCCGATCCAGTCTCTCTCGGCTATGATATACAAAACTTTTTATCGGCCGAGATTGCTGTGATTAAAAACCAAACAGCATGCGATGTAAATGTCCCACAAATAGTGACATCTACATTACCTACAGCACCACCATTACCATTACCTAAGGTCTCCATCCCGAAGTTTGATGGAGACTACCTTAAATGGCAGCAATTTCATGACATGTTTAAGAAGATGATTCATGAAGCCACTTCAATACCCATTATTCAAAAAATGTGGTATCTAAAAAATCATGTAATTGGCGATGCAGAAAGACTCATACGCCATCTTTCATTGACTGAAAGAAATTACACCACAGCATGGAATATGCTGGAAGAACGATTTAATAACAAACGAGTGCTCAGTACAGCACTAATACAGAGGTTACTAGATCAACCCACAACGACTGGTAACGATGCAAACTCTGTGAAGGCAATGCATGATAACATTAAAGAAACGTTATCAGCGCTTAACAACATTGGGATACCAACAGACCAATGGGATCCACTTCTGCTATGCATTCTTACTAAAAAGATGGATAGACAGAATCATGTTTTGTATGAACAATCCATACAAAATACACGGCAAAACCAATCAATTTGTGAATTCCTCGCATTCTTGGAGCAAAGGTTCCTAACATTGGAAGCCATTAATACAGAAAAATATAAAGTCAAACACAACACGTGTGCTTCAGTAGGAGCTGAACAAAACTTTATATGTTATTTCTGTAAAATTAAATTGGGTACAGAGACAGAGACTCTGTGCAAAATGCTTCCGTTCAGAACATGCAACTAGTTCATGTTCGAAAAGAGACTGTTTTAAGTGCAACAAGAAACATAACACATTGTTACACTTAGAATCAAAACCCGAAAGCACTACAGCTGCTACCGCAAGTGGACAACAATCAAGCTATATTCTGTTAGCCACGCCCGAGTTACGATTCAGGGCAACAATGGACAAAAGGCCGAATTTCGAGCTCTCCTAGGGTCTTAAATCAACACACTCGACCATTAAAATCAATGGCATTGGAGGAAAGGTTCACACCTCCAACGCCCGCATCAATGTCATGCTGAAATCAAATTGTGGAGATTTCAGTTCTAGGTTGGAAGCAATGGTTTTGCCGTACATTGTGAATGACCAACCAACGCGTTATATCTCCCCCGAAAGTTGGAAAGTGCCACAAAATATAACATTGGCAGATCCACACTTTGGAAAACCTGGGAAAATAGACGTTCTTTTAGGAGCCGAACACTACTTCGAAATTCTAAATCAAGGACAAATGTCATTAAAAAAAGGACTACCCATGCTTCAGGACACCAAACTTGGATGGATCATCGCGGGAAAAATACAAAATAAGGCCTCAACATCATCAACATGTGCGATGCTTACGGAACAAGAGAAGGTGGACGAACAGCTAGCCAAATTCTGGGAATTAGACAATCTCCAGACAAAGGGCCCTTGTCTTTCGCCGATGGACAAGGAATGTGAGCGGCAATTTGAGCAAAACCTACAAATTGCCAAAGATAAAAGGTTGATTGTTCGCCTACCACAAATGGAGGATGCTTCAGCGTTGGGGGAGTCTCATGACATAGCGTCAAGAAGATTCCTATCATTAGAAAAACGACTACAAAAGGATTCAACGCTAAAGCAAGGGTACATTCAATTCATGAAGGAGTATGAAGATCTTGGACATATGAAACAAGTGCCAATAGAACATATACCCAAACAACATTATTTCATACCCCATCATTGTGTACTCAAGCCAGATAGTCAAACTACAAAGTTAAGAGTAGTATTTGACGCATCAGCAGTAACATCATCTGGGAAATCATTAAACGATATTCTACATAAAGGACCTACAGTTCAGAGCACGCTATTCTCTATACTGTTAAGATTCAGAACACACAAATACGTGTTCACAGCGGATATCGAAAAAATGTATCGTCAAATATGGATGAACCCAGAAGATCAACACCTACAGATGATTATATGGAGAAGTGAACCATCGGAACAAATAAAATATTACCGACTAACTGTTACATATGGAACAAAGGCAGCTCCATATCTGGCCACAAAATGTCTGCAACATTTGGCAACAAGGGCGATGCGAGAATATCCTTTGGGAGCGGAAACATTAAAAAACGACTTCTATGTGGATGATTGTATCACAGGCGCAGAAACAATCCCTGAAGCCCTCCAGAAACAAAGGGAATTGAACCAGATTTTATCAAAATCTGGATTCAAGCTACGAAAATGGTGTGCAAACCACAACCAATTATTACTTGATTTGCCTAAAGAAGACATTACACCCAACGTTCATCTGGAAGATGCAGCATATGAGGAGTGCAGCATTAAAACACTGGGAATTACATGGAACCCAAGTTCGGACAAATTATGCTGCACAACACAAACTAGCAAGAAGGAAATAATAACAAGGCGAGATGTTGTCTCGGAAATCTTTAAAATATTTGACCCACTGGGATTATTTACGCCAGTGGTAATTAAAGCAAAAATCTTCATGCAGGAACTGACTAGGCAAGGATATCAGTATGATGAAGAACTACCACAACCACTGCAAAGGGAGTGGAAACAATATCGAGAGGACCTCAAGGTTCTTAACGAAATTAAAATTGACCGACATGTCTATAAAAAGCAAGTGCCTGTCCAAAGGGAAATTCACACATTTGTAGACGCATCAGAAAAGGCATATGCGGCGGCAGTGTATATTCGCTCTATTCACAAGGATTAACGAATAAGCGTTCAACTATTATGCGCTAAATCCCGACTAGCACCGCTTAATGCTATTACACTTCCTCGATTGGAATTAAAGGCTGCCGTTCTTGGAGCAGAAATAACAAGCACGGTTAAGGAACAACTATCCTTGGAGACTATACCTACGTACTATTGGTCCGATTCAGAAATAGTACTATCCTGGATCAACAATCAAAAAACGATCAAAGACAAATTCGTAGCCACCAGGATAACAACTATACAAGAGACGTCCATACAAAAGGAATGGAGACATATCCCAAGCGCACACAACGCTGCTGATGTAGCATCAAGAGGAATAACGGCTACAAAATTCAAGGATCACAGCTTGTGGTTCTATGGTCCACTATTTCTGCATGGACCTCCATCGACATGGCCATCGCCATTTGTACCAAAGGGAACTGAAGCATCCAAGGTCGTCCCTGAAGTCGTATTAGCAGCAACCAAATCAGAAAGATTGATATACACAATCAATCATGGAAACTCATACAATAAATTGTTGAGAATTGTTGCATATATGATGCGTCTGCGAAAACGGAAATCCAACGAACCAATACTACAATTGGAAGAAATAAATGAAGCTCAGAAGATAGTTATTCGTAACATTCAACAAAATGGCTTCATGGCAGAATTTAAGGATCTCCAGAAAAATCGAGAAGTGGACAGACACAGCAGCTTAAATGCATTAGCACCATTCCTCGATAATGAAAATATTATTCGAGTAGGTGGAAGATTAGAAGCAGCAGAGATCACATTTAACGCAAAACATCCTATGCTGCTGCCATACAATGATCCGATTACAAGGTTGATATTTGAGCAAGGTCATAAGGATAACATGCATTGTGGACCTCAAGCTCTTTTAGCAACAATGCGGCAAAGGTACTGGGCCATTAAGGGAAAAACAGTAGCCCGGAATATCGTGCAAAACTGTGTAAGATGCACAAGAGCCAAACCGAGATTGATCCAACAAATCATGGGAAATCTACCACCATTAAGAGTCACTCAAGCAAGACCATTTCTTAATGCTGGGGTAGACTATTGTGGACCGATGAAAATCCATTATAAGCTCCGTGGAAAGCAACCACATTTAGCTTATATTGCCATATTCTGCTGTTTTGCAACAAAGGCAGTGCATTTGGAATTAGTAAGCGACCTTACGACCGATGAATTCTAGCGGCTCTTCGAAGATTCATCAGTCGACGTGGGAAATGTCAGACTTTGCATTGTGACAATGCAACAAACTTCGTGGGAGCCAGCAACAAGCTAAAAAATCTGGAAGAAGCAATTCAGTCAAACAAGGCAAAAAAGGCCATTATCGAGAGCTGCAACCAAAAGGGAGTAACCTTTAAATTTATTCCTCCCAGAGCACCTCACTTCGGCGGACTATGGGAAGCAGCCGTTAAATCAGCCAAGCAACTACTACTTAAAAATATTGACTCCGTTAAACTAACATATGAAGAGTTAGAAACAATAGTAGTCGAGATTGAAGCAATATTAAATTCTCGACCACTAGTGCCGTTGTCAAATGATCCAAACGACATGACTGCACTGACGCCAGGACATTTAGGACATTTATAATAGGAGAACCACCGACGGCTCAAGTGGACCATGAACCATCGCAGCAACCTGTTTCATTAGGACAGAGATGGACAGCAGTATCCAAGGTCAAACATCAGTTCTGGTCACAGTGGTCAACGAGTTACCTACAGCAACTCCAAGAACGACATAAATGGAAGAAATCATATGCTAATGTTAAAGAAGGCATGCTGGTGCTAATAAGAGAAGACAACACACCAGTTCTGCATTGGCCAATGGGACGTATTATCAATGCGATCCCTGGAAAGGATGGCTTCGTTCGAGTTGTAGAGTTAAAAACAGCAAGAGGCATCTTCAAAAGGGACATCCAACATATCGCCCCACTATTTCCAGAAGAAGAACCGGATCACAAACATCCTATAGAAGAAGAGGAACAACGCGAAGAGGAAACGAAACCCAAACGACGCCAAATCAGATCCACCAACCGAAGAGAACCCACAACAATTTAGAATCAATATCGACGATTCTTGAACATATGTTCAACGGCCGGGAGGATGTACGATTTTACATAACTGCAGAAAATCGTACGCTGCAGATGATACGCAGGCACACTGCTATCTTAAGCAGATAGGCGACAGGGTACGTTTCTCACGTACCTAAATCAACAGTGACCCTTTACTGATATGCACTGACCGTCGCTGGTAGGCATACAGACATAACAAATACTGACCGTTCGCTGATATACAGGCGGACTTAGTAAACATCGACCCTTCATCACTATGCATGCAGATGCACGATTTCGCACCATCTGCATGCCATAAATCAGCAGATATCATTAGACTTAGATAGTAACATTTGTCTTTTATCATGCATTTAGAACCTAAGTAAATATCTAGCTTGTAAGAAACGTGTATATAAACCCCACAACGAAGAAAATAAAATCAGTATGAAAAGTAACTCTCACTTGACTACTCATTCTTACTCCGCAGCCCAATTTGTTTCTGTACTTATTGCGGCGACCTCTGCCACATGGTTATGCACCTGGGGCAAGCAAACTTAATAATAATACAATAAAACACAATTGATATTACTCCGACGTTGAGTGATCTCAATTGAATAATAAAATAATAAAATACAGTATTGATATTACTCCGACGTTGAGTGATATCAATTCAATCTAAACACACGTAAAACAATTATGTTGACTCGTGCAATCTTTAAGGATGTGTCCTCTTGCGAAACAGTTCAGACACAACTTCTGCTGTTTGATGAAATTGGACCTTTCATCAACAGTCATTTGGAGAAAGCGCGGACACAGACGTTTAGGATGGTTCTCCTTTGAGCAAAGTTTGCAGGTTTGTGGTTTGCCTACAACCTTTGTCTCAAAGGAGTTGACCTTCCTCGTAGAAGGCTCCTTTCGAGCAGGTTTGGAATTAGTCTGCGCGCTTGTACTGGGTTGTACGTCCTCTATCGCTTCCAATGTGCGATAGCGCTCTGAAAGGAAATCTGACATTTCCTTCCACGACGGAATTTCAGCCTTATTTTGTACTGACTGCTCCCAAAGTGATAACGTCAGCCTTGGGAGTTTAGACGAGCACAGAAAGATTAAAAGGCAATCCCAATTCTCAGTGCTGATTTGGGAGTGGTCTAGAGCCGTTAAGCAACTTTGTATTGTGCTTTGAAGTATTTGGATGGCGGCTCCAGACTCCTGAGAGACTGACGGAAGGTTGAAGAGGATTTTAAGTTGGCTGTTAACTAACAGCCTCTTATTTTCAAACCTATCCGTCAAGTTCTTCCAAGCAGAAGAGAAACCCTCATTCGTGAGAGGAGATTTGGACACGATTGCCTTTGCTTCGCCACTGGTCTTTGCATTTAAATGAAACAATTTCTCGATCTGACTTAGGCCGGGATCGGAAATGTAGACCGCTGTGAACAGATCACGGAAGGTTGGCCATTTAAGGTAATCACCGCTGAAAACTTCAGCATCGAACGGTGGTGACCGGTAGCTTCGTGGCTGGAAGGCCATTTGTGGTGCTGCAGGTGCTGGAGGGGGAGCCGTTGCGGTCTCTATACTCTCATTTAGTTGAGAGGCAAGTTCCTCGTATATGGAATAGCAGTGGTCATACCTGGCCTGCATGGCGATCTTGTCCTCAGCATTCGTCTCCGTTTGAGACAATGCGTTGGAACAGAGCTGATATTTAAGCTCTACGGCAGTCCATATGGAACGAAGCTGCTCAAGACGCACTCTGTGAGTGTGAAGTGAGGCTGTAGGAGAATTTTGTATCCTAGCTTCGAACTGCGTGAGCTTATCAGAAGCATTAATGAACTCTTGGAGTGCCATTTTTATTGCCAGTGAAATTTGATGACCAACTGAACGATTGATTGCAGGAGTGTGCACCGAAATTTTTGGCACCTGAGTAACCTTAGATGTGGCCGGAGTTGAAACTTTCCGTATAGTGGCTGGAGAAGGTGTTCTACCAAGAAGGGAACTTGGAAGAGAGTTGGAGCGTCTATGCGTAGTCGTGGGTACAATAAGGTGTTTCTTGGTGTCTTTACCACTATCAATTGGCATAACAAGCTTTCAAAAAAGCGAAAAAAAAATGCAATTGATGCTGATGACGGAGCCAGAAACGTGAAACAGAAGAGCGTAGGAAGTCGGACGAGCAGAATTTCTTGTTTTAACAATAAACAAGAATGTTCTACAATAGAACGGAACTTTATCGAAACTATTGAGCGAGGAATTTGTTGATAAGTTACAAAGCAACACGTTGTTTATATTGGGAAAAAATTGCAAAAAAAAAAAATAATATAATATATATAATATAAATATTATTTTATAATTATCGATATACTTTATTGAGTAATAATAATTATCGAAACAATTATTATACTCAGCGTGAAATTCTGAGAGAAGGAAACGCAAAATAATTTATATAAAAATAGTAAATTATAATGTAAAAAAAATAAATAATTATTTATTATTAGGAGATATTTTCTCAGACGGAGGAAATATATTCGATAATTTTTGCAATGTTGCAGCGCTTTGTAATACCACAACACAGTGCACAATGAGACGATAAAATAAAAAATAAGTTATTTTGAAAGTCACGGTTGCCCACTAAGTGATATTTAATATTTGAGCTAGTGCAGCCCTGGAATGATAACACTGAGTGAATGAAACGAAGTGGTGGTCGGTCGATTGTGATCGAACTGCGATCACTAAGTCGAACTGCAATCACTATGGCTGAGAAAGGTAAACAATGAATAATTTATTTGCATAAATGCAATAAATTTCGTGTGTTGAGTTTTCCCTTTATTTTTAAAAACAAATAAAAATGTGTGTATGGTATATGTAATTAAATACTTATATGTACATTTATTTAATAATACGACTATGTGTCTTGTTGTGCCGGTGCAGCCGAAATATTGCTGCCGGTCAAAATTTATTGATATTTAATAAATGAAGCAAAAAAAGTGGAAGTCGAGTGTTATCTTTTTTTATTAAATTGGGACATACAATTGCCCCTTGAGGTTGGGACCTTGGCAATGTAGTATAATGGGCAACGTAAGTATGTGACAAGTATATATATGTACATACGACTTTTATTTGGAGATTGTATGTACCTTGGTTCAAAAAGGGTGTAGGAGAAGGTACATACATATATGTGGCAGAGGCTTGCAAATACAAGTATAATGGATAAGACTGTGTGTAATTTGTCTTTTCATACGTATATATGTATGGACAATTTTGAAAGATGGCAGTCGTCTGTAAGTATGTATGTGCTTACAAATGCAGCACATATGTACATACAGAGATGCCGGTCGCTAATTGCGAGGTTAGAACGAAAAGGAGAAGAGATCTCTCTTTTCGCACAGGAAAAATTACACACAGCCCTCTGCCGTATAAGATAAGTAAAAAAAAGGTTTAGTACTTATCTGGGATCCTGAAAAGATGCCGTCTTCGTTTGGTTCGAGCGGAGAGGGGGGATGATAATCCAGAAATAAATATATATGATCCGGCTCGAAGGACCAATGTTTGTGGTGGCGGCCTTGTAGAGATGCTTCCTTCGTAGTGGGGATCGTGACGTGGGGCTGAAATACCTGTGGGTGAGAAACCGACGCGAAAACAAGTCGAAATAAAAAGAACAAATCGGGGCGCGTGGCGTTCACTTCACTTTATATTTCAATACTGACTTCATTTACATAAATTTATGTATTTTAATCCTAACTTAACATAACTTGCCATTTTGGATAAAAGAGCGCGAGAGCCCTTAGTGACTCTCGCACTGTTTACGCCAATATGCTGCCTACTTTTAGGCGGCGGGTTTCGGCGTAAACAGTATGAGCTGCAAAAAAAACATACAGAGCACAGCCGAAGCCCGATTAAGAGCACATAGGTGAATATTTAGTGCGTGTGTATAAATGTCTGCAAAATTGTAAGCAGCGGAAACTCGAATGCATATGTCGGTAAATTATATCGTTATTTTATAATATCAACTGTATTTCAATAGGTGGTTAAGAATATTGAATTGCACACTCCTTCAGTGTCGATCCAAACAGGCTCATCAACTTCATTATTCTCCAGCACTGATGAAATACCAATATTAGGGTTGAAGAGCAGAAAACGACCTAATCTTTATGGAAAAAGTCCCTCCATTTCTCTATTCGTTGATCGAAAAAGGAGGTAGATGAGATCAACGAATCACTGGCGGAGTTTTTCTTTGGATGTAACATTCCCTTTAGTGTTGTTGATTCTGTTTACTTCAAAAACTTTGCGAAAAAATTGAGACCTGCTTATGCAAGCAAATTGCTATCAACTAAATGATTGGATAACGAGTATGATTAACTACTAACCGTTGCAAAATCTTCAATAAGCTCTGAGTCGGTTTTGTTGATTGACGGATGGAAAAATTCATCAAGCAACACTAAGACAGTTGTTTCAATGTTGCACAACGCGAATGGAGAAGAAACATTTTTAAAAGCGTGGGATATGACAGGAGAAAGTGAAACTGCAGAAAAGTTGGCTGACATCGTAACGGAATCTGTAAATCTGCTGTTGTTTCAGATAATGCAAGTGCTATGAAGAAAATGGGAGATTTTACAAAGCAATTCGTTTAGAAAATTATATTATATTATAATTGTAACAGTCATAAACAATGCAAAAGCGAATAGACAAGAAGTATAAGCATAAGATATAGCGAGAGGGCAATAAGTATGTTTGCTTTTTACGTAATGCCAAACAGTTGTGGTGGCCGCAGGAGTTGTATAGTAGCTTAGTGGAGTGTGTGCCGGATTCGTAGCCCGATGATGTAGGCACTGTTCGGGGCTCGATTGCTACCGCTATCAATATGTGAAATGTTACTTTTTCTTTCTTTGCTCTTAAATAATTTAAGAGCTTAACAAACAATATTTTTTTAATTTTTTTGGTACGCAACATATGTAATTAGAACACTTTTATAAACTTTGCCGAATGTTGCTCAAATCTTACAGTTGCGTGTGTGTGGTAAATACGGCAATTGATGTGTGTTAGAGCGGAATACCAAAACATAAATGTCCAAATGCAGACATGCATGTATCGGCGTCCCCCTCTAACATTCGTATACATTGATTATCTTAAATATTGGATAAAAATATGAAATCAAAATTTTTTGAAACTCTTTTTATTGACATTTAATTAAATAATTTAGCATTAAACACTGTAGTTTATCTTTTAGTTTATAAAAAAAATAAATGAGGTCCCAATTATACGCATAAGTATACGTTCAAATTGAGTTTAATTCGGATCATATCTCGCTTATTCTTAGTCCGATTTAAATTAAATTTTCAGAAAACACCCGTGGAAAGGTATTTGTCAAGTGAGATGTACAACTTTTGTTGTTGGGTGTATATTGTGTATATTAAATCGTTATTTCTGATTTACAGAGGCGGGAAGGGGCGTGGCCAAATTTCAAAAAAAAAAACTTTGAAACACCTGGATATACACGAATGTTGTCACAAAATTTTATGGCTCTAGCTCGTATAGTTGCTGAGATCCAGGCGTTCATGCAGACGGACAGACGGACAGACTGACAGACGGACAGACAGACATGGCTCAATCGACTCGGCTGCTGATACTGATGCAGAATTATATAGTTTATGGGGTCGGAGATGCCTCCTTCTGCCTGTTACGCACAAACTCGTTCCGACAAACACAGTAGACCATGAATTTTTTTAAAATCCATGGCCTAAATATATATGTTCAAAATGGCAATAGTAGACGTTAAGTCACACAGCCAATGTTATTAATAAAATAGAGACAAATAATATTGACATTGATTATATAAACTGTATAAATGACACAACAAATGTTTAAAAAAGATATAAATCAGCCACGCAAATGATCAGGACAAAATTAAATTAAAAACAAGAGCAACAGTCGAGCGACACGCGACAGTGGGATACCCTTCCACCTTTTTGAAACGTAAAGAGTCAATAATTGTACAATACTTCTACTTAATAGAAATATCGTAACGTAAGCCTTTATATGCGTCTGTGTACGAATACGTGTATATGCGTGTATCATTTCATTGATCAAGCATAAATGTATGTATGTGTGTGTGTGCGTTTGAATGCAAAAAATGCGTGTGCATAGAAAAGAAGAGAAGAACAACAGATAGCGCTACGCGCTCGCATTCTCTTTTCTTTTCTTTCCTACATGAGCATTGCAATGACGTCACAGCTTGCTGGTCTGTATACACAATCAAAGCGAACAAGGTTTTTGTTTATTTTATGTCTTACTCAGAATGTTGTATCTTTTATGTCACTCGCAAATCAGCTTAAAAGATGAAATTATTAATTTGCGTGGGCGGGGGGCATGGCACCTAACATTTGAAATAAACTTTACCTGTCCCGGATAAACAGAAACCTTCATGCAAACTTTGGTGTCTCTAGATTTTATAATAGCTGAGATCTGTGTGTTCATCTGGACATCCAGACATCCAGACAGCCAGACATCCGGACATCCGGACAGACAAACAGAAATGGCTTAATCGACTTGGCTAGTGATCCTGAGCAAGAATATATATACTTTGTTGGGTCTCCCACGCCTCCTTCTGCCTGTTCCGTACTTTTGCACAAAGTTAGTATACCCTTTTTGACCATTTTCAATAGTTGAAGGGTATAAAAAGAGTACAAACAACATTGAAAATATAATGAATTACAAATAAATCACAAAAAATATATATTAACTAAAGTATGGCTACACCAAAGGCAATTAGAAAAAGATATGACAGAGATCAGAAAAGCTTCATATCCACAAAATAATGGAATTTAATGAATTAAATAAAGAATTAAATAATATAAAAAAGAATAATTAAAAGGATTCTGATACTTCTTCAATCATAACAGAGAATAAACCAGGCAATAATATCGCAATGGCACAAACTAATATCGATTTTATAAATACAGCTACTAAGCTTATACCAGGTTTTGATGGTAAAGCTGTGTGACGCCGCATGAAGCGGCTCGCATAATATTTTTAATTTTTGGATAAATATAAGTTACTTTAAGTCGAATATACCCCGCAGTATTCTTATTAAAGCATAAGCATAGGCAGAAGCACAGGCATAAGCATAGGCAGAAACACAGGCATAAGCATAGGCAGAAAACATACGCAGAAAACAATAGGCACCAAAAACAGATGACAGGGGCGTGGGCAAAGACAAGGAAAAGAGCACGTTTATATGCAAACCCTCCAGCATTCGGCGTCCAGCATAACACGCACACAAGACTCGAGCAAAATAGCACGCGCACAAGTAACGGTGCCTCGGTACCCAAAGCCTGTGCATAGGCTCGAGCAAAATAGCACGCGCACAAGTAACGGTGCCTCGGTACCCAGAGCTCGAGCATAGACTGCAGCTGCACACAGGCAACGGGATCGCGACTGTACGATTTTACATAACTGCAGAAAATCGTACGCTGCAGATGATACGCAGGCACACTGCTATCTTAAGCAGATAGGCGACAGGGTACGTTTCTCACGTACCTAAATCAACAGTGACCCTTTACTGATATGCACTGACCGTCGCTGGTAGGCATACAGACATAACAAATACTGACCGTTCGCTGAGATGCAGGCGGACTTAGTAAACATCGACCCTTCATCACTATGCATGCAGATGCACGATTTCGCACCATCTGCATGCCATAAATCAGCAGATATCATTAGACTTAGATAGTAACATTTGTCTTTTATCATGCATTTAGAACCTAAGTAAAACGTGTATATAAACCCCACAACGAAGAAAATAAAATCAGTATGAAAAGTAACTCTCAGAAAAACTAGTACATGTTCGAAAAGGGATTGTTTTAAGTATAACAAGAAACATAACACATTGCTACACTTAGAATTAAAACCTGAAAGCACAACAGCTGTTACCGCAAGTGGACAACAGTCAAGCTATATTCTGTTAGCCATTGCTCGAGTTACAATTCAGAGCAACAATGGTTGAAAGGCCGAATTTCGAGCTCTCCTAGACTCGCATCGCTCGCATCAATGTCATGCTGAAATCAAATTCTGGAGATTTCAGTTCTAGGTTGGAAGCAATGGTTTTGCCGAACATTGTGAATGACCAACCAACGCGTTATATCTCCTCCGATAGTTGGAAAGTGCCACAAAATAGAACATTGGCAGATCCACACTTTGGAAAACTTGGAAAAATAGACGTTCTTCTAGGAGCCGAACACTACTTCGAAATTCTAAATCAAGGACAAATGTCATTAAAAAAAGGACTACCCATGCTTCAGGACACCAAACTTGAATGGAAGCAATTATCACCTCCGATAGTTGGAAAGTGCCACAAAATATAACATTGGAAGATCCACACTTTTGAAAACCTGGAAAAGTAGACGTTCTTCTAGCCGAACACTGTTTCAAAATTCTGAATCAAGGACAAGTGTCATTAAAAAAAGGACTACCCATGCTTCAAGACACCAAACTTGGATGGATCATCGCGGGCAAAATTCAAAATAAGGCCTCAACATCATCAACATGTGCGATACTTATGGAACAAGAGAAAGTGGACGAACAGCTAGCCAAATTCTGGGAATTAGACAATCTCCAGACAAAGGGCCCTTGTTTTTCGCCGATGGACAAGGAATGTGAGCGGCAATTTGAGCAAAACCTACAAATTGCCAAAGATAAAAGGTTGATTGTTCGCCTACCACAAATGGAGGATGCTTCAGCGTTGGGGGAGTCTCATGACATAGCGTCAAGAAGATTCCTATCATTAGAAAAACGACTACAAAAGAATTCAACGCTAAAGCAAGGGTACATTCAATTCATGAAGGAGTATGAAGGTCTTGGACATATGAAACAAGTGCCAATAGAACATATACCCAAACAACATTATTTCATACCCCATCATTGTGTACTCAAGCCAGATAGTCAAACTACAAAGTTAAGAGTAGTATTTGACGCATCAGCAGTAACATCATCTGGGAAATCATTAAACGATATTCTACATAAAGGACCTACAGTTCAGAGCACGCTATTCTCTATACTGTTAAGATTCAGAACACACAAATACGTGTTCACAGCGGATATCGAAAAAATGTATCGTCAAATATGGATGAACCCAGAAGATCAACACCTACAGATGATTGTATGGAGAAGTGAACCATCGGAACAAATAAAATACTACCGACTAAAAACTGTTACATATGGAACAAAGGCAGCTCCATATCTGGCCACAAAATGTCTGCAACATTTAGCAACAAGGGCGATGCGAGAATATCCTTTAGGAGCGGAAACATTAAAAAACGACTTCTATGTGGATGATTGTATCACAGGCGCAGAAACAATCTCTGAAGCCCTCCAGAAACAAAGGGAATTGAACCAGATTTTATCAAAATCTGGATTCAAGTTACGAAAATGGTGTGCAAACCACAATCAATTATTACTTGGTTTGCCTAAAGAAGACATTACACCCAACGTTCATCTGGAAGATGCAGCATATGAGGAGTGCAGCATTAAAACACTGGGAATTACATGGAACCCAAGCGGACGCGCGCTGACGATACACTCCCCGAACCCCAAGGGTCCTCAAAGAAGCCCAAAAAGACTCATGTGGAGTCTGTACGATTTTACATAACTGCAGAAAATCGTACGCTGCAGATGATACGCAGGCACACTGCTATCTTAAGCAGATAGGCGACAGGGTACGTTTCTCACGTACCTAAATCAACAGTGACCCTTTACTGATATGCACTGACCGTCGCTGGTAGGCATACAGACATAACAAATACTGACCGTTCGCTGAGATGCAGGCGGACTTAGTAAACATCGACCCTTCATCACTATGCATGCAGATGCACGATTTCGCACCATCTGCATGCCATAAATCAGCAGATATCATTAGACTTAGATAGTAACATTTGTCTTTTATCATGCATTTAGAACCTAAGTAAAACGTGTATATAAACCCCACAACGAAGAAAATAAAATCAGTATGAAACGTAACTCTCAGAAAAACTAGTACATGTTCGAAAAGGGATTGTTTTAAGTATAACAAGAAACATCACACATTGCTACACTTAGAATTAAAACCTGAAAGCACAACAGCTGTTACCGCAAGTGGACAACAGTCAAGCTATATTCTGTTAGCCATTGCTCGAGTTACAATTCAGAGCAACAATGGTTGAAAGGCCGAATTTCGAGCTCTCCTAGACTCGCATCGCTCGCATCAATGTCATGCTGAAATCAAATTCTGGAGATTTCAGTTCTAGGTTGGAAGCAATGGTTTTGCCGAACATTGTGAATGACCAACCAACGCGTTATATCTCCTCCGATAGTTGGAAAGTGCCACAAAATAGAACATTGGCAGATCCACACTTTGGAAAACTTGGAAAAATAGACGTTCTTCTAGGAGCCGAACACTACTTCGAAATTCTAAATCAAGGACAAATGTCATTAAAAAAAGGACTACCCATGCTTCAGGACACCAAACTTGAATGGAAGCAATTATCACCTCCGATAGTTGGAAAGTGCCACAAAATATAACATTGGAAGATCCACACTTTTGAAAACCTGGAAAAGTAGACGTTCTTCTAGCCGAACACTGTTTCAAAATTCTGAATCAAGGACAAGTGTCATTAAAAAAAGGACTACCCATGCTTCAAGACACCAAACTTGGATGGATCATCGCGGGCAAAATTCAAAATAAGGCCTCAACATCATCAACATGTGCGATACTTATGGAACAAGAGAAAGTGGACGAACAGCTAGCCAAATTCTGGGAATTAGACAATCTCCAGACAAAGGGCCCTTGTTTTTCGCCGATGGACAAGGAATGTGAGCGGCAATTTGAGCAAAACCTACAAATTGCCAAAGATAAAAGGTTGATTGTTCGCCTACCACAAATGGAGGATGCTTCAGCGTTGGGGGAGTCTCATGACATAGCGTCAAGAAGATTCCTATCATTAGAAAAACGACTACAAAAGAATTCAACGCTAAAGCAAGGGTACATTCAATTCATGAAGGAGTATGAAGGTCTTGGACATATGAAACAAGTGCCAATAGAACATATACCCAAACAACATTATTTCATACCCCATCATTGTGTACTCAAGCCAGATAGTCAAACTACAAAGTTAAGAGTAGTATTTGACGCATCAGCAGTAACATCATCTGGGAAATCATTAAACGATATTCTACATAAAGGACCTACAGTTCAGAGCACGCTATTCTCTATACTGTTAAGATTCAGAACACACAAATACGTGTTCACAGCGGATATCGAAAAAATGTATCGTCAAATATGGATGAACCCAGAAGATCAACACCTACAGATGATTGTATGGAGAAGTGAACCATCGGAACAAATAAAATACTACCGACTAAAAACTGTTACATATGGAACAAAGGCAGCTCCATATCTGGCCACAAAATGTCTGCAACATTTAGCAACAAGGGCGATGCGAGAATATCCTTTAGGAGCGGAAACATTAAAAAACGACTTCTATGTGGATGATTGTATCACAGGCGCAGAAACAATCTCTGAAGCCCTCCAGAAACAAAGGGAATTGAACCAGATTTTATCAAAATCTGGATTCAAGTTACGAAAATGGTGTGCAAACCACAATCAATTATTACTTGGTTTGCCTAAAGAAGACATTACACCCAACGTTCATCTGGAAGATGCAGCATATGAGGAGTGCAGCATTAAAACACTGGGAATTACATGGAACCCAAGCGGACGCGCGCTGACGATACACTCCCCGAACCCCAAGGGTCCTCAAAGAAGCCCAAAAAGACTCATGTGGAGTCTGTACGATTTTACATAACTGCAGAAAATCGTACGCTGCAGATGATACGCAGGCACACTGCTATCTTAAGCAGATAGGCGACAGGGTACGTTTCCCACGTACCTAAATCAACAGTGACCCTTTACTGATATGCACTGACCGTCGCTGGTAGGCATACAGACATAACAAATACTGACCGTTCGCTGATATGCAGGCGGACTTAGTAAACATCGACCCTTCATCACTATGCATGCAGATGCACGATTTCGCACCATCTGCATGCCATAAATCAGCAGATATCATTAGACTTAGATAGTAACATTTGTCTTTTATCATGCATTTAGAACCTAAGTAAATATCTAGCTTGTAAGAAACGTGTATATAAACCCCACAACGAAGAAAATAAAATCAGTATGAAAAGTAACTCTCACTTGACTACTCATTCTTACTCCGCAGCCCAATTTGTTTCTGTACTTATTGCGGCGACCTCTGCCACATGGTTATGCACCTGGGGCAAGCAAACTTAATAATAATACAATAAAACACAATTGATATTACTCCGACGTTGAGTGATCTCAATTGAATAATAAAATAATAAAATACAGTATTGATATTACTCCGACGTTGAGTGATATCAATTCAATCTAAACATTTGGTGACCCCGACTACGACCACGAGAAGTTGTCAACCAGGCGACAAAGGCTTAATAACCTCTGACTCTGGAATTATAGAAGTTGTCAACTAGGCGACAAGAACTTCAGGATCACGACGCTGGACCAAAGAAGTTGTCAACCGGGCGACAAACTCATAAAAAAAGAAAAATTTGTTTTAATTTATATTGTTAGAAAGAACACGGTGTGAGTCGAGGCACATCAAAAAAATACCTCTTAAAGTTCTGACAACAGCTAATAAATTAAAAATGGCCACATCAAGCATCAATAATTTGCTGGCGCAGCAATCACAAATCGGCGAGGAGATCCAGAAAGTTATTCGTAACTACAAGAAGGATCCCGCCGAAAGGAAAACATACCCAAAATACTTCAGCGATAGAATCGCATCGCTGGAGTCCCACCAACAATTTTTCAAGTTAAATGACTTGACACAACGGTGGAACCCGAGTACTTCAGGGGGAAGTACTTCGAAATAATAAAAAACGCGACGAACGAATATATAACTATATTCCAGAAGCAACTGCGTGTTCTAGAAATGGACGCCGAATCTATGACATCAACGGACGAAAGCGAGATTCAGACCATGATTCGGGAACAGCGGGTTTTGCTTAAAAGTCTGGATCGCATAATGAAAATGATGTCAGACGAAACTCAAGCTGGATTCAAACCCATAATTGAACAATATTAGAAGGATATCAAGGATATCCACGTTCAAATGTACAAAGGGTTTGCCGATCCAGTCTCTCTCGGCTATGATATACAAAACTTTTTATCGGCCGAGATTGCTGTGATTAAAACCCAAACAGCATGCGATGTAAATGTCCCACAAATAGTTACCTACAGCACCACCATTACCATTACCTAAGGTCTCCATCCCGAAGTTTAATGGAGACTACCTTAAATGGCAGCGATTTCATGACATGTTTAAGAAGATGATTCATGAAGCCACTTCAATACCCATTATTCAAAAAATGTGGTATCTGAAAAATCATGTAATTGGCGATGCAGAAAGACTCATACGCCATCTTTCACTGACTGAAAGAAATTACACCACAGCTTGGAATATGCTAGAAGAACGATTTAATAACAAGCGAGTGCTCAGTACAGCACTAATACAGAGGTTACTAGATCAACCCACAACGACTGGTAACGATGCAAACTCTGTGAAGGCAATGCATGATAACATTAAAGAAACGTTATCAGCGTAATTTGCGTGTGCGGGGGGCATGGCACCTAACATTTGAAATAAACTTCACCTGTCCCGGATAAACAGAAACCTTCATGCAAACTTTGGTGTCTCTAGATTTTATAATAGCTGAGATCTGTGTGTTCATCTGGACATCCAGACATCCAGACAGCCAGACATCCGGACATCCGGACAGACAGACAGAAATGGCTTAATCGACTTGGCTAGTGATCCTGAGCAAGAATATATATACTTTGTTGGGTCTCCCACGCCTCCTTCTGCCTGTTCCGTACTTTTGCACAAAGTTAGTATACCCTTTTTTGACCATTTTCAATAGTTGAAGGGTATAAAAAGAGTACAAACAACATTGAAAATATAATGAATTACAAATAAATCACAAAAAATATATATTAACTAAAGTATGGCTACACCAAAGGCAATTAGAAAAAGATATGACAGAGATCAGAAAAGCTTCATATCCACAAAATAATGGAATTTAATGAATTAAATAAAGAATTAAATAATATAAAAAAGAATAATTAAAAGGATTCTGATACTTCTTCAATCATAACAGAGAATAAACCAGGCAATAATATCGCAATGGCACAAACTAATATCGATTTTATAAATACAGCTACTAAGCTTATACCAGGTTTTGATGGTAAAGCTGTGTGACGCCGCATGAAGCGGCTCGCATAATATTTTTAATTTTTGGATAAATATAAGTTACTTTAAGTCGAATATACCCCGCAGTATTCTTATTAAAGCATAAGCATAGGCAGAAGCACAGGCATAAGCATAGGCAGAAACACAGGCATAAGCATAGGCAGAAAACATACGCAGAAAACAATAGGCACCAAAAACAGATGACAGGGGCGTGGGCAAAGACAAGGAAAAGAGCACGTTTATATGCAAACCCTCCAGCATTCGGCGTCCAGCATAACACGCACACAAGACTCGAGCAAAATAGCACGCGCACAAGTAACGGTGCCTCGGTACCCAAAGCCTGTGCATAGGCTCGAGCAAAATAGCACGCGCACAAGTAACGGTGCCTCGGTACCCAGAGCTCGAGCATAGACTGCAGCTGCACACAGGCAACGGGATCGCGACTGTACGATTTTACATAACTGCAGAAAATCGTACGCTGCAGATGATACGCAGGCACACTGCTATCTTAAGCAGATAGGCGACAGGGTACGTTCTCACGTACCTAAATCAACAGTGACCCTTTACTGATATGCACTGACCGTCGCTGGTAGGCATACAGACATAACAAATACTGACCGTTCGCTGATTTGCAGGCGGACTTAGTAAACATCCACCCTTCATCACTATGCATGCAGATGCACGATTTCGCACCATCTGCATGCCATAAATCAGCAGATATCATTAGACTTAGATAGTAACATTTGTCTTTTATCATGCATTTAGAACCTGTATATAAACCCCACAACGAAGAAAATAAAATCAGTATGAAAAGTAACTCTCACTTGACTACTCATTCTTACTCCGCAGCCCAATATGTTTCTGTACTTATTGCGGCGACCTCTGCCACATGGTTATGCACCTGGGGCAAGCAAACTTAATAATAACATAATAAAATACAGTTGGTATTACTCCGACGTTGAGTGATCTCAATTGAATAATAAAATACAGTATTGATATTACTCCGACGTTGAGTGATATCAATTCAATCTAAACATTTGGTGACCCCCGACTACGACCACGAGAAGTTGTCAACCAGGCGACAAAGGCTTAATAACCTCTGACTCTGGAATTATAGAAGTTGTCAACTAGGCGACAAGAACTTCAGGATCACGACGCTGGATCAATGAAGTTGTCAACCGGGCGACAAACTCATAAAAAAAAAAAAAAAATTTGTTTTAATTTATATTGTTAGAAAGAACACGGTGTGAGTCGAGGCACATCAGAAAAAATACCTCTTAAAGTTCTGACAACAGCTAATAAATTAAAAATGGCCACATCAAGCATCAATAATTTGCTGGCGCAGCAATCACAAATCGGCGAGGAGAACCAGAAAGTTATTCGTAACTACAAGAAGGATCCCGCCGAAAGGAAAACATACCCAAAATACTTCAGCGATAGAATCGCATCGCTGGAGTCCCACCAACAATTTTTCAAGTTAAATGATGAAAAGATTCGCACGATTTTGCAAGGAGCAACGGTGGAACCCGAGTACTTCAGGGGAAGTACTTCGAAATAATAAAAAACGCGACGAACGAATATATAACTATATTCCAGAAGCAACTGCGTGTTCTAGAAATGGACGCCGAATCTATGACATCAACGGACGAAAGCGAGATTCAGACCATGATTCGGGAACAGCGGGTTTTGCTTAAAAGTCTGGATCGCATAATGAAAATGATGTCAGACGAAACTCAAGCTGGATTCAAACCCATAATTGAACAATATTGGAAGGATATCAAGGATATCCACGTTCAAATGTACAAAGGGTTTGCCGATCCAGTCTCTCTCGGCTATGATATACAAAACTTTTTATCGGCCGAGATTGCTGTGATTAAAACCCAAACAGCATGCGATGTAAATGTCCCACAAATAGTTACCTACAGCACCACCATTACCATTACCTAAGGTCTCCATCCCGAAGTTTGATGGAGACTACCTTAAATGGCAGCGATTTCATGACATGTTTAAGAAGATGATTCATGAAGCCACTTCAATACCCATTATTCAAAAAATGTGGTATCTGAAAAATCATGTAATTGGCGATGCAGAAAGACTCATACGCCATCTTTCACTGACTGAAAGAAATTACACCACAGCTTGGAATATGCTAGAAGAACGATTTAATAACAAGCGAGTGCTCAGTACAGCACTAATACAGAGGTTACTAGATCAACCCACAACGACTGGTAACGATGCAAACTCTGTGAAGGCAATGCATGATAACATTAAAGAAACGTTATCAGCGCCTAACAACATTGGGATACCAACAGACCAATGGGATCCACTTCTGCTATGCATTCTTACAAAAAAGATGGATAGACAGAATCATGTTTTGTATGAACAATCCATACAAAATACACGGCAAAACCAATCGATTAGTGAATTCCTCGCATTCTTGGAGCAAAGGTTCCTAACATTGGAAGCCATTAATACAGACAAATATAAAGTCAAACACAACACGTGTGCTTCAGTAGGAGCTGAACAAAACTTTATATGTTATTTCTGTAAAAAACCGAATCATAGCATTTTTAAATGTAATGATTTCCTAAAACGAACAGCAGCAGAACGTTTAAATTGGGTACAGAGACAGAAACTCTGTGCAAAATGCTTCCGTTCAGAACATCCAACTAGTTCATGTTCGAAAAGGGATTGTTTTAAGTATAACAAGAAACATAACACATTGCTACACTTAGAATTAAAACCTGAAAGCACAACAGCTGTTACCGCAAGTGGACAACAGTCAAGCTATATTCTGTTAGCCATTGCTCGAGTTACAATTCAGAGCAACAATGGTTGAAAGGCCGAATTTCGAGCTCTCCTAGACTCGCATCGCTTGCATCAATGTCATGCTGAAATCAAATTCTGGAGATTTCAGTTCTAGGTTGGAAGCAATGGTTTTGCCGAACATTGTGAATGACCAACCAACGCGTTATATCTCCTCCGATAGTTGGAAAGTGCCACAAAATAGAACATTGGCAGATCCACACTTTGGAAAACCTGGAAAAATAGACGTTCTTCTAGGAGCCGAACACTACTTCGAAATTCTAAATCAAGGACAAATGTCATTAAAAAAAGGACTACCCATGCTTCAGGACACCAAACTTGGATGGAAGCAATTATCACCTCCGATAGTTGGAAAGTGCCACAAAATATAACATTGGAAGATCCACACTTTTGAAAACCTGGAAAAGTAGACGTTCTTCTAGCCGAACACTGTTTCAAAATTCTGAATCAAGGACAAGTGTCATTAAAAAAGGACTACCCATGCTTCAAGACACCAAACTTGGATGGATCATCGCGGGCAAAATTCAAAATAAGGCCTCAACATCATCAACATGTGCGATGCTTATGGAACAAGAGAAGGTGGACGAACAGCTAGCCAAATTCTGGGAATTAGACAATCTCCAGACAAAGGGCCCTTGTTTTTCGCCGATGGACAAGGAATGTGAGCGGCAATTTGAGCAAAACCTACAAATTGCCAAAGATAAAAGGTTGATTGTTCGCCTACCACAAATGGAGGATGCTTCAGCGTTGGGGGAGTCTCATGACATAGCGTCAAGAAGATTCCTATCATTAGAAAAACGACTACAAAAGAATTCAACGCTAAAGCAAGGGTACATTCAATTCATGAAGGAGTATGAAGGTCTTGGACATATGAAACAAGTGCCAATAGAACATATACCCAAACAACATTATTTCATACCCCATCATTGTGTACTCAAGCCAGATAGTCAAACTACAGTGTTAAGAGTAGTATTTGACGCATCAGCAGTAACATCATCTGGGAAATCATTAAACGATATTCTACATAAAGGACCTACAGTTCAGAGCACGCTATTCTCTATACTGTTAAGATTCAGAACACACAAATACGTGTTCACAGCGGATATCGAAAAAATGTATCGTCAAATATGGATGAACCCAGAAGATCAACACCTACAGATGATTGTATGGAGAAGTGAACCATCGGAACAAATAAAATACTACCGACTAAAAACTGTTACATATGGAACAAAGGCAGCTCCATATCTGGCCACAAAATGTCTGCAACATTTAGCAACAAGGGCGATGCGAGAATATCCTTTAGGAGCGGAAACATTAAAAAACGACTTCTATGTGGATGATTGTATCACAGGCGCAGAAACAATCTCTGAAGCCCTCCAGAAACAAAGGGAATTGAACCAGATTTTATCAAAATCTGGATTCAAGTTACGAAAATGGTGTGCAAACCACAATCAATTATTACTTGGTTTGCCTAAAGAAGACATTACACCCAACGTTCATCTGGAAGATGCAGCATATGAGGAGTGCAGCATTAAAACACTGGGAATTACATGGAACCCAAGCGGACGCGCGCTGACGATACACTCCCCGAACCCCAAGGGTCCTCAAAGAAGCCCAAAAAGACTCATGTGGAGTCTGTACGATTTTACATAACTGCAGAAAATCGTACGCTGCAGATGATACGCAGGCACACTGCTATCTTAAGCAGATAGGCGACAGGGTACGTTTCCCACGTACCTAAATCAACAGTGACCCTTTACTGATATGCACTGACCGTCGCTGGTAGGCATACAGACATAACAAATACTGACCGTTCGCTGATATGCAGGCGGACTTAGTAAACATCGACCCTTCATCACTATGCATGCAGATGCACGATTTCGCACCATCTGCATGCCATAAATCAGCAGATATCATTAGACTTAGATAGTAACATTTGTCTTTTATCATGCATTTAGAACCTAAGTAAATATCTAGCTTGTAAGAAACGTGTATATAAACCCCACAACGAAGAAAATAAAATCAGTATGAAAAGTAACTCTCACTTGACTACTCATTCTTACCCGCAGCCCAATTTGTTTCTGTACTTATTGCGGCGACCTCTGCCACATGGTTATGCACCTGGGGCAAGCAAACTTAATAATAACATAATAAAATACAGTTGGTATTACTCCGACGTTGAGTGATCTCAATTGAATAATAAAATAATAAAAATACAGTATTGATATT